>JAWWMP010000093.1:15024690-15038496 GCA_035047865.1 Dendrocincla tyrannina | reverse complement strand
GTTTAGTATTTTAATCTACCACTGATTTATTCACAGTCTTTAATCTCAAAAGTCCAGCTGTTATTTACAGTTTTGGAGCTATGTCACTATTCATTTTGAACTTTTTGGTAACCTCTGTGCTGCTCTATGAGTCTATGAAGTTAATTAACATAGAGATAGCTAAGACTTTCAGTATGTTTTGTTCAAGAATATCACTAAGCCATGCTTTAATTAAATTAGTTGTAGATACAAACAGAGTTGGTGTGCATTCAGGTGCCATTCATGGGAATAGAGCTGAAACCCTTCCCTCTAAAAAACCAGGTTTTGCAGCTTCATTGACCTTAGTGTTATATAAATCTGCAAACAGATTGTACTGGTTCCTTTGGAGTTTTTTTTCAGGAGGGAAAGAACAAATCAGAAATTTTTAAGGAGTACTGGCTTTCATAATTTAAACCTTGGAATTGTGTCCCTAAGAATGCAAATTATAAACTGGCTGTTAAATTTACCTAAGACAAGAGTTTCTAACCATTGGAGGTAGGATTGACGAGGCCTCAGATTCCGAGGAATATAGGGAAAGCAAACCTCTAGCTGGCTTTCTGGTGAAACCTGAGCAGTTTATGAATTACATATCATGCAGTTGTTTGGAATTGCAAGGCACTGTTTTTCATGACTTGAGTTTTCCTCTCCTTCTAAGGAAGAAAATTTGCACTACAAGGACAAATAGTAGGCCATTACTGTAACTTGCAATCAATTACCTAGTCCTTCCATCTGCACCTTTGGCTTCTTCTCTTTCAAATAAAAAGAACGGGAAGATATATTTGCATCTTCAATTTTTTTAAAAATCCGTTCCTACATTGGGAGGAAAAAAAATAATTGTTATCTCTTAAATTAGAGTACATCATTAGATCAGAATAAGACTTGCAAACTCAGAGCCTCTACCAGCAGAAATCAATGTACAAAAGCCATGAAGAAGAGAAGTCCTAGGTAAGTAACGTAATTGAATAAATGTTTCCTGTAAAAATTCTGTAATCTTTGTGTGAAAAGAACCAAAGCAATAAGAGCCTGGATAGGAAATCTGGAACCTGAGGGCTGTGAGTTTGTATGAGGATACAAGAGAAGATGGATGGGTGTAGGTGGAAGTTACTGGTGTGTCATGGTTGTGTCTATGCAAGTGGCTCCGAGTCTGTCATTGATGTTTTCTGGCACTGGATCATATTGGTCTGAATTAACAGAGTCAGAATGCTTCTTGGCTTGAATTTGGCCTGTGCCATCCAAAGCCCTCTCCAATACCCTTCCTGGGTATGATTCAGCAGTTAAAATGCTCTCAATTTCTAGAATAGATAGGGCTGTGCTGCTTTGACATACTCCTTCTGGCATGGCTCTACAGTCATCCCAGAATGCCTTCTGCCATTTCCCAGGGCATGCCAGGTGAACCTTTGGCACCATGCTGTACAAACACCATTCCTGTGAAAGGCTGTGAAGGAATTTGCGGATTTTTCACAGTTAGAAACCAAAAAAAATCAGAGTCTTGGCATTGAGGAGGCCAAGAGATGACCACCCTCTTTACAGTCTGCAAGACACTGAATGAGAAATGGAGTTGAGGTCTGGCTAGACCTCTGTTCTTCATCCATCAGTACCTATGCCAAGTACCTTGCCCCCTTTGCCAAGACTAATGATCAGACACTTCCACACACTAAGTAAGGCAGGCTACACCTGTGCCTGCACCTTTCTGAGAGTCTTGGAATCTTCAGCTGGGAGACCTTCCCAGGCCCTGTCTTGGGGCATGATTTTAGGATGCTTCCTGCTCCAAAGGACCATTCCAGCCCAGTGTATAGAACCTGAGAGAGGTCCTTGACCTTTCTTCTGCTTTTGTCACTGATGTCATATATCCTGGTGGCAGTCTGGCCTTTTCGCTTGAGTGACAATTGCATTCTTTACTCTTAAGAAGCTGTATTTTGGGTTCTGTAAAGGGAGATACTATCTAAGGATCTGGAAGAGCCAGCACTATGGATTATGATTTATGGGAGGGAGAGGCTCTTAACAGGTCCTCAAATAAGTCTGCCTTGGGCACTTTTGCATGGCTGACAAGCATCAGCTAAGGAGAATTTCTACTAGACATGGTCCAGAGTAGGGCCTCCTCTCCTGCTGTGTACAGAGGGGTTTTTTCCTATTAATTAGGATAGCCAGGGAGGTTTGAGAACACAAGGCATCTAGTAAAAAGTTGAGACAAACAAACCCTTGGGAAAGTCAGATTTTTCATGTATAGCAGCAGCATTTGGTACTGTCTATCCAACAGAACTGAGAAATCTTGATAGGGCTTGGCATGGGGTACATTACTGAATGTATGTAGGATATATTGGTGTGTGGCTTTTGTGAAAAGTAGAGGGGAGTTTGACACATATGTCATGCTGAAGATAAGTGTGGCTGAGTACAAAGACTGAGATGTATTTATGGTTGGTCCATTTCCAACTGGAAAAAGTCTTTTTTTTTTTTGAAAGTTCAGTAGTGTAGATATGGGCTGTTCCACATTAGTAGGTCCTAGTGACCAGTGACCATTCCTTGCTGTGTTTAATTTGCATCTGTAAAGACTGGGTTCTTTGTTCTTCTGTCTTAGGAGACAGGGTAGCGGCTGGGCTGTGTGGAAAAGGTCTCTGTGCTGTGTAGGATGCAGCAACCTGTGGCACCCATTATGGCAGTGGGATACTGGTGTCAAGGCTGTCCCTTGGTATCTACCACTTAAAGTTCTTCTATGGGTCTTTGTAGTTGAAATTGGTTGTACTTTGCCCTATCATATAGTGTGTATAGATGGCAGGGAGGCAGGAACTGAGGCCCAGTGTTTGCCTCTAAGGCAACGTGGATAAATGTGCTGCTGGGAGTTTAGAGCAGAGACTGAGGACTTTATTTGACATAGTTTCTTTAAACAGGTTATTGGAAGGGGTTACAGTGTGATGAGGGGTTACAGTATGATGGAGACAGGTTGGTCAGACTCAGATTGTGTGCTGAAGGGTGTGTGGTGGTGAGACACAGAATCACAGCTGACTGTTGTACTAAAGCGAATTCCTAGTAAAGTACAAATCCAACCCAAAAAACCCATGAGGCATACTGTTCCAATGTTTCTACAAAGAAAGAGCAGGACTTTCATCTTGTATACTTGTTTGTTGTCTGCAGAGTCTATTTGGATCATGAGACAAGCAAACATCCTGCCTTGATTTACAGTAAAAAAGAACAAATTGCCAAGATTTTTTTTTTATTTTTTATATTTTTTTTTTAAAGTACACACTCTCCCTTTTATTTCTTGAAATGAAAAAAAAAGACTAAGGCAACTTTTTAGTAGACCAAATCAATTTTGTTTTCTTTTATCTCACTTGGTCCTAATTGTGATACAGAGCATTGTTGGTCAGAGATTTTAAGCAGTTCACCTTTACAAAAATGTCGATGAGTATAAAAAATGGAAATTAAATGCTAAGATTAATGGCATTAAGGGATACTAAGGAAGCTTGCTAATGACACTAAGTTGGGAGGAGCAGAGAGGCCCTGGAGAGAGATCTCAACAAATCAGAGAGATGGGAAATTGCCAACTGTATGAAGGTTAACAAAGACAAGTGTTGGATTCTGCACCTTGGGCAGAGGAGCCCTGGATGTATGGACAGACTGGGGAATGAGAGGCTGGAGAGAGGCCCTGGGTGTCCTGGTTGATAGCAGGTTGAACATGAGCCAGCAGTGCCCTGGCAGCCAGGAGGGCCAACCCTGTCCTGGGGGGCATCAGACACAGCTGGGCAAGGGAGGGGATTGTCCTACTCTGCTCTGGGGTGGCCTCACCTGCAATAGTGGGGCAGTTTTGGGCACAGCAATATAGGAAAGACATTAAGCTGTTAGAGAGTGTCCAAGGGAAGGCAATGACGATGGTGAAGGGCCCGGAGGGAAAGCGTGTGAGGAGGGTCTGAGGGCACTCGGTGTGTTCAGCTGGAGAAGAGACCGAGGGGACACCTCATTGCAGGTACAACTTTCTTGTGAGGGGAGAAGGAGGGGCTGGCACTGAGCTCTTTTTGGTGACCAGTGACAGGACTTGAGAAAATGGCATGAAGCTGAGTCTGGTGAGGTTTAAGTTGAATATCAGGAAAAGGTTTTTCACTCAGAGGGTGTTTGGGTACTGGAACAGGCTCCCCACGGCAGTAGTCAGGGCACCAAGCCTGTCTGAGTTCAGGAAGTGTTTGCACAACAGTCTCAGGCTCAGGGTGTGATTCTTAGGGGTGTCCTATGCAAGGCCAGGAGCTGGACTTTAATGATCCTTGTCAGTCCCTTCCAATTCATCATATTCTGTGTTTCTCTAAGTTTAAAGAAATGTTGCAAGGTAACCTTTAAAAAGAGAAAATATTTCTTTTTCTCATGAGTTGGATATTTAAACACCAAGTATAAACATTAGTAATACCCGCAGAGCTTGTATTTTTTCTATAGTTTATTCTTCATGATGATACGTTTTTTTAAACTAAATACAGGAAGTCAATACAATAAAACTTGTTTCTCCATTTTCAATGAAATATCTTTCTCTGACCTTGTATTCAGAGGGAAAATAGGATATAATGAAGGCCACATAGAGATGTTGTCAGCTGACTTTTAAATGGTAGAAAAATAGAAATAATGTATGGTTTAACATTTCAAAACATGGAATACTTATTAGCCAGTTTTGGTGCTGGTTCTCCCACAGATTTGGAATGTTACCACCTATCCAGAACTTGCAATGCAGCATCATTTTAGAAGTTCCTAACTCAGCACTGAGCAGACTTCTCAGTGAATTAAAATGTTGATATACTAGTTTAGCCCCTGTACAGCAGTATTATGATCCTATTTCTGCCTCTCAGCAGGTTAATTAGCTAGGGAATGGCAGAGTGCTTTTAATTTTCATCTCTAATATTACTTTCTTCAAAGCTGGTTTGGCTATTTCTGTGCACCACTTTCATGTATCATTAATACTGTTGTTTTCATGTCTTCCCATCTATAATTTGAGCTCAATTCCAATCATCTTATCAGGAAAACAATTAGATCTAGAATTTTTTAAAGGATTCTACAGATTATGTATAGTCTATCTCCACACTTTGGGCGTTTTTGGGAACATCAAGTGTCAGTGGGGCAATGTGTCTGCTGACCTGTGAAGATTCTTTAAAATAATTTCAATAAACATATTTCTCTTCATAAACCCCATTGAAAATTTGGTTTCTGGAAATTGCTAGGTTGTGTTGACTTTGTTACATAGCCTCAGGATTGCATTTAATGATTTGTTTTCATTTTTTTTCTGAATGAGGGCCCTAATTTATAAGATATTTTATCATTAAATATGAAGCATAACAATTATTAATGTTTAAATGGCAGTCTAGCTGTGAGTAGAGAAGGCTTTACATTTCCCTGTGAATTTAATTTGGTTCTCAGTAGGTAAGACTTATTGAGTAAACTTAGTGTCTAGTGAAACATTTCACATGTGTATTTGTAGTAACCTGCTTAATTTGGATCCCTAGTGATTAAGAAAACAGTAATTTTTCCATCCACAACCAAACTGTATAAATATATAAATCAGTGATTTTTAAACTTGTAACCATATTTAGATAAAACAATAGATGAAATAAGGCAGTTGTACACTTTAATAATAAAGACGTTGATTTCATTGGTAATACAACTGAAAATGAGGATCAATGCTTAGACTAGCAAATAGCCAAATAATTACTTTAAAGAATGATGCCATAATAATGTTTAACATGGGACAGAAGTAATGAGTTTAAGGATGATTAAGGATGGTGAGGCTCGGAAACAGGTTCCCCAGAGAAGCTGTGGATGCCCCACCCCTGGAAGTGTTCAAGGACAGGGTGGATGGGGCTTTGAGCAACCTGGTCTTGATGCCAGGTGATTGGAACTAGATGATCTTTAAGATCCCTTCCAACCCAAACCATTCTATGATTTTGTGATTAAGTGCTGACATTTTTAGTATATTAAAAGTTGGGGAATGGGCATTAATATCCTGGATGTATTTCTTTAAATAGTTAATAGATGGTAATACTGTTTCATATTTTTTCCAAGGAAACAATGCAGGAAGCTTAACGTGAATATACATTTATAACCTAGCAAATGAGTTTATGGTGGCATCTGTTTATTGTTTAGGTACTATCTGTGTTCATTCCAAGTAAAATTACAGTCTCCAAGGGGCTAGTCAGTGCTACTTTACTTTTTCTCACAAATATTTGTCCTTTTTTCATCTCTATAGCCCAAATGGTGATTTCAGAGACAAGAGGTCTTATTTCAGGATTATACAAACAGAAATGAATCCCAACAGAGGGTTAGGAAATAAATTTGCAAACTGCTCTAAAAGATGGTGAATTTACCAATATCACTAGTTTAGGAGTAACTACAAGTATACTGCGATAAGAGGTGGAATTCAAAACCATTTTGACAAACTCAGAATGGCTTTTCCCTCAAGGGGTCTCAAAGAATCCTGAACTATGAGGAAAGACTGAACAGCTTGGAGATGTTTAGTTTAGAGATAGGCAGACTAGGATATAGAAGTGACAGTCTTAAAATACTGCAAAAGGCTCCTAACAAGGAGTAATTATTTTCTATAAGATTGAACAGCAGGAATTAAGACTTTAGCAAAAATCTTTAAGGATAAATCTGTGAGAATCAGATAGAAAGATGTCACAATGATGAAGTTACAGGATACCCTGTATTGGAGGAGTCTTAATGTTGTGATTCTGAACAGAGTGCTCTTTTATGCAAATAAAGATTATTTGTTTTCCTCTATCATGATATGTGAAGAAATGAACACCAAGTAGTGAAATCCTGTCCTACTTGCATTCTCCATACCTCTTACAGCTTATCTGTAACTGTATTGTTGGTTCTCTTGGAACTCTTCTGTGTACTGCAGTGAGAAGCTGTACAGATGAAGTATAAAGAAACATTTCTTTTAGCTGGTGTCATCAATTATATGTGGTATATTTTAAAGCGTGCCCAGAGGTACAATGACAAACTAATTTTGAGAATTGTATTGTCACCTACAGGTAGTTGGTTTTGGCAGTGAAGATTTTTCTCTTTCAAAAACTGTCAACATTCTGAGCCATTAATTCCTGAAACAGTTACACAGACCTCAGTGAGCTTTAAAAATTAGAACTTGTTTCTGTTAAAGTAGCAGGGAAACTAATGGTAAGCTAATTCAGTCTTTCAGATAATGATGTGGTTTGAATGCCTTGAAAATGTCTGGCATGGTGCATC
This sequence comes from Dendrocincla tyrannina, assembly GCA_035047865.1. NCBI lineage: Eukaryota > Metazoa > Chordata > Aves > Passeriformes > Dendrocolaptidae > Dendrocincla > Dendrocincla tyrannina. The sequence continues at coordinate 15,031,266 of JAWWMP010000093.1, read as the reverse complement.
TATGTATTTAGTTTTCTTGTCATCTTGTGTTTATTGAAGGTGCTGAGGGTGAGTTGCTCTAGGGTAAAACACCAGATGTGTTGAATTTCTGTTACTTGCAACTTGCCATCATGAAAATGGATATCCTTTTGTTCAGTGTCTGAAAATTTTCACCTCAACTTGACATGTTGGGTTTTTTACTGTAGTCATTTTGTTACCTGTCACAAGTGAGATTTTTCTCACCTCTGGGCTCTTCAGCATCCATATTTATATCATAGGGAAGAAAGTGTCTTTCTCTGTAGTATTCACTGGAACGCCCATTCTGAACATCTTGAGCTTCACAAGGACATTCCAAATGGGGAATTAAACAAAAGAAAAGAGAAATCCGTGGAACTTCAGTGAGCCATTAAGAAGTTTCACAAATTGATTTGCAATGCAACAATTGTCGTATTGTATTGAATCCTAGCCATGTTAGTGTATCCTGCTCATGTACCCTTTCTGAAACAAAAAATTATGAGTGTCAGTGTACTTGGAATTGGAGAGATTTAAGTAATTTCTAACACGGTAAGATACTCTTCTATCAGTGGAGGTAGTTTGAAAAGCATGTAGAAATTGCCAGCTACTATTAGTAGAGGGAAGCCATTACAGCAAGAAATTAATTCAAGTAATGCTTCTCCTGATTATTTCAGAAGAATCTTCTCTTAACTCCCAGTTATTCTCTGCCTGTGTTGGATTGGTTCCCTCACCCCTTAACAGTGTAAACATATTCTTATTAATACCTTGATTTTTAATAGTGTGGATAAAGTAAAGTGCAAGAGTGTGCCTGGTTGAAACATGTTTTGAATGTGTCTGTCAGTAAAGTGGATCTATCCTCATGTATCCTAGTGAATTTAGAGGAGAAACACATAAAGGAAAAATGCAGCCATTATACAGATGTGTACTGGAACTAAGCATCAGGAGACCAGGTGCTAATGCTGTCATAATAATTAACTAAAAATAAACTTAGAAATTATCAGAATTACCAACCAAGAAGGTTGAAGAACCTTCTTTTTAAGGTTAGCTGAAAAGGCAAGTTGCAATGCATTAAGTCTTTCAGTTTCTACCAGTTTCTACCAGGTTTTTACCCAGACTTAGTGTCTCAGATACATGACAGAGCCCTGGCTTCAGCCGGTGTCAGTCCATGGATGTGTGGAGAGTTAGACCTGGCTAAGGGTCATGCACCCAACCATTTGCTCACTTCCCTTCCTCTGTGAGATGGGAGGAGAAACTAGGTTGAGAAAAATTAGAAGCTGAGATATAGGCAGAGAGATCACTTAACAAGTACTGGCACAGGCAAATCAGACTTGACTTGGGGAAAATTTTTTCAGATTACTTTCAATTCAATAGATTCCGGTAGTGGGAACCCAACCCCTAACATGGCACAGGAGATAGGGTTGAGTATGTGAAATGCAGGGGAAACTTGGCTTTGTGATGGAGCACCTCCTCTCTTTCTTCTCTGACCTGCTGTTTGTAGTTCTTTCCCCCCCACTTCTCCTCTGCCTGTCCATAATTTTTTCTCATGTCTTAAATACACTTTCACAGAGATAATACCATCTTAGTTCTGCATTGGAGCCAGCTGAAATTGGCTGTGTCCAACACCGAGTGGCTCCAGTCTCTTCTCACAGAGCTACCCCTCACCAGTATCAAATCTTTGCTGTTTATGCCTAATATAGGATGTAAGTGCTTTGCAGCATTTAGAGACATCCAGGTACAAACTCATGCTATTTGCTTGAGTACTGTTCTTTCTGGAAATTATGTTCTCAGCAAGGGCTAAGGACATAGACCATTCAGGCAAACAAGAGGTTCAAGTATATTTATATAGGCTGTCACTAGTGGTCTGTTTTGTTTGTGTATCTGGGGAGCGGTACACGTGTAATGAAAACTGAACTTTCTTATGACAGTAATTTCAGCCTTTAGTATTAAATATAATTCAGCATTTTAGAGTAACCAACCTATCACACCAGAATGAATCTTCACCTTTCTGTTCTGCTTCTTCTTATTTGTGCAGCTGGCCAAATGCAAACTCTTCTCCCAGAGAATATGAGTCTCCCAAGGGTTTTCTAACCTTCTTCTTAGGAAACCACCACTACAAAACTGCCTGATCATTTCTCAGGCAATCCAAGACTGCGCATCTCTTGTGCTGGAAGAATCAAAGGCAGAAATGGAAATACATTATTGATTATCTAACCTCCTTCTGACAGTGCTTAACTTCTGGTTTTTTCCTGTGTGTTAACCACTTCTGCAATGCCAAAGCCGGTTTGTGGACAGATGTCCTTCTGTTGTCAGTGTTAAAAAACAAACACACAAAAAACCAAAAAGGTTTAAAATACCTCTGGTCCATTCTTGGAGTTGTATCACTGGGTTTTCCTAGCAGTATGTGGATGCTTTTCTGCAGTGTTTACAGGTACCCTGCTGCATTATGCCCAGATTCCTTCCATGGTGGGAGCCTTCCTCAGTGACATACGGCTGCAGCAAATGTGCCAGGACTTCAGGTCAGTGGAGCACCACATGTCCATATGTTGACTAAATGTTGTTGCCCTTGTGTGGTGTAGCACGACTGAACCTCAGCATAGCACACTGCGTCAGTCTAGGTCAGGTCATTCTCTGATCAGCTCAAATGAAAGTTTTCGCAGCCTCTGACACATGATTTTCTTTTTTATGTTTTCCATTCTTGGGGGAAAATTATGTGATTCAGAGTCCAGGGGCCATCCGACAACTGAGCTTTATGCCATAATTTCTTTCCTCGTAAAAGATGAGAAAAGGCTTCTTTTCCAGTGTTAGGTTGCAGCAGTAGTTCTGTAAACTGCATTCTTGTAATTATGCCTGAAAAACTACCTTCAAATGAGAAATGCAAAATATTTCTGTAACAGAAATACTGTTCTTTATATGCCCTGAGTGAAGAGAGCTGAGTAGTATCTAACAACTTGCAGTATTTTTAAAGCCTGCCCCTTTTTTTCCTTTAATTTTTTTTTCCTCCAGAGGGACTACAATAAAACACGTATATTTAAACTGTGTAAAAGTAGTGCAGAATCTGACCTGAGGTAAATTGACCTAGCTCTGTGGCCATACGCAGTGGAGGTAAATTTAAGTGGCATTTCTTTCAGGAATGACTACTCAGAAAGACATTAAACTAAGAAGGATCTCGAAAAAGAATATATGATATGACAATCAATAAAAACTTATTTTCAAAGGTATGGAATGGTAAGTAAAGCTGGATGAGAATTCTGGATTCAGCCTCTTTGTGCTGCTCCAACATGGAAAGACAGCCGTATCGCAGCTGGAGAGTCATCATTATTACTGGTTCAGTGTTTGAAACCAGTGCAATGATAGTCACACATAAAAGTGGTGAAGTTTCACTTTGTTTATGGATGAGGTGGGTGGGAAGGAGAGAGAGAGTGAGAACAAGGCAGTAAACATTACTTTATTCTTAGCTGAGGGACTTGGGATGCCTCTGTCTTGTTATTACATTGCCATTACATCCTTCAAGGCTGATTTTCTGTAAATATTACCTGCTGGAGTTCTTAAACTCCACAGTGGTACCCATGCTAAGCAAGGAGCTTAGATATCTTGGAATTGAATTTTGTCAGCTGAAGTGAATTGAAATTGTGTTGTGAAGAAGCATGATTATTCTTAATAATATGCTGCATCAAAAATGCCCACATAATGGATAACTTATTAGGTGCACAGCCCTCTCTAAGCAATTGTTATCTAATGGCACAAAAGCCTACAGTAGCTATATTTTGCCACCATTTACCTAGCTGATAGTAATTTGGGGATTTAAAACTGTACTAATGTGTGCTGCCATGTTAATTGGGTGGTGCTGATAAAGCCAAGAAACTATCAATATGTATTGAAGAGTGACTGTAAGTAAACTAATAATGGTAACTGGATTTGTCACTAAGCAAGGAAAACAAATAAGTCCTTTTGACTGATTTAAAGGTATGATCAACCTGTTGCTGAATGTTTTTCAAATTGAGCTAATTGATGCAAAGTAGACCAATCACAAATGCAGCAAATGTGGGCGATGGAATGATTAGTGCACAAGTACAATGTATAGTCTTTGAAAAATATTATTTCCTGAAAAATTGGCTCAACTGTACAATGATCATAAACACATAAAACATGAAAAAGAGACTAATCCCTACTAGCAGTGTAAATAAAAGTAAAGAGATTATGATTATCTTATAATTTTTTCTTCCTGCAACAGGAAGGAACTAAAATAAGAAGTTAATTTTTAAAAAGTAACTGTGAGAAAAAATAACAGTATTAGTGTAAGTATAGGACACCAACCCCGGCATGTAAACCCTCCCAGTGGAGTTTGAAGTGTAGAATGTTAAGATTCTTGTCCCTCTTCTGTGAATAAAAATGAAGATTCATCCAGCTTTTTGAGAACCACTAACTCTATTATAATCCTCTCAAATAAGGATAATATTTCCATTAGTCATCACAGTATGTTTATAGAGCCACTAATGCCACTAAATATATACAGCAATTCAACATTGTTACTGTGCCACACTAGTGGAAGTAAACAGTTATAGGTATTATGTTTACTCCATTTTTCCAAAATGCTCTATCTGGGTTGCACTCCCATTCAGGAGAAATGTCCCAAGTCATAAGATATGAAAATGGTAAAGGGAAAAAAAGCAGAAAAAAAGGCTTATCCTCTCATTCTCCAGCATCCTCATCCTTGGAGTCCTTATCAGCTTTCAACTTATCTCAGCTGCTTAGCTTTAAAGCAGAAGTCTGATCACCAAAAGACATGACATGCTTCTTACTGTGAAATAGTCTGTGCAGTTTAGGCATCCTCTGTCAGGAGAACTGCTTAAAAAAAATAAAGAGGCTCCACCAATGCTTTAACACATTCTTCAATATAATGGGGATCACAATATGTAGATTGAGGAATTACAGGGCTATAAAAGCCATTGGGGGAAATAATTTAAAAATAAAAAAATCCTCTCTTCACTCAGAAGGGATAACACTTCTGTTGCATGTTTACATGCTTGCTCTTTAATTACTTTGGACAAACACAGATGGATTTATTTGTTTATTTAGGTGTAGAAATAAGCATTCTGCTACCAACTTCAAAGGAAGTTGGTACTTCCTTTGTACAACTTGTACAACTATCTTGAAACACTGAACTGGGAACTTTGCATTTGTTAAGCATTAGATTCTATCCATCATCTAAAAAGCAGCTGATTGATGGGGGTACATATTTTGTTTTCTTGGCTGTGTTTTCTGTGAGTATGTTTCTTATTTGGCTGTTGAAATTCCAGAGAAATGGAATGGAATTGTTTTAGCTGAGAGAACCTCCACCTAGTTTTATAGCAATATTTCTGTTAACAGAGCTTTGCATCAAAATGTTTTACAGAATTGTAAGACAGCAATGGCCCTAACTAAGAAACCTTATATCATATTCAGGATTTCTGGGAATCTTGCTTCTTATTTCATGGCTGTTTTGAGTGGCTTTCAGCAGCTGCTGGCAGTATCAAAGGATTTGTCCAAGGATATTTAGAATTATTTATAATGTGGTTTATTGTGAAGTGCTAGCCATTTCTGTATTAATAGGAAGGTACATAAAATGTGTGATTTATATTTTCTTAATTCCACTTATGCTATTAAAGTTGAACTCCTCACACATTCACATTTTTGCTAGTTTTGCTGGCAAGCAAATTGTGTTATGCAGCTATTGGCTGGTGCCTAGTTATTACTCCATGGCTAACATGGCTCTGACATAAAAAAGAAACACCAGTCTTTGTACCAGTAAAGTTTAATGTAAATAAGAAACACTTAAGTAAATAAGAAACACTTGTCATTACTACTGTTGTTAACAATTGTAGATCAAGGCTGAAGATATTCCTTCCCGAGAATGACGGCTTTTACTCTATTAGACAGACACCAGTAATGTACTGATGGACCTGTAATTGTGGTGTGCTTGTGTGGCTTCTGTGTTAAATGCATTTGAAGTAGAATAAACTCTCAAGAATTACATGTTTTTATCTGATCACACATTTTTGTACTCTCAGGAAGTTTTGTGTTGTGTAAAGTCTGAACACACTGCACACCTGATGTTGCTTTACTGAAAAAACCCACAATTTTTACTTCTGGGACATATGTTTTAAATGCCAGCAGCTCTAATTCATCTTCTCCCTCTATCCACTGGTTTTAAAATAACCTTCAGTGTTTTTGTCTGTACTGGATTTCAAAAGTATGAAGAGTGATGGAGAGTCAGTTCTTGCTGTGAAATTTTTTCTGTTCAAATTGTCACTCTTAACAAAAAAAAATAAAAATAAAAGTTTGCCTTATATTACTTTCAAACATGTAGACTGGTAAGCTTTGTAAAGAAGAACTCATAGAGGTTATCTCTTCTTTAGGCTTTCAGGATTCCATTAGGAAATATTTTTGTGTAATCAAATGCTTGACATCTGATGCTCTCTAGTTATACCTATTAGGTTATTTCCAATGCTTTCCTGTATGCTCAAATTTGCCACCATCAGATATATTGCAGGTTGTTTTTTCAGTTAAGTTCAGTGGTAGCAGTCCTTCTGGACCTGGTCTGGC
>JAWWMP010000093.1:14987882-14998559 GCA_035047865.1 Dendrocincla tyrannina | reverse complement strand
TGAAAATCACAAGGAGGGTAGGAATAGGACTGAATAACAAATGCTTAGTGGAGTCAGACTTGTTTAACTGACATAGGTTTAAAAATAAAGGCATTGAAGATAAGTAAAAATCTTAAAAAAGAAATTATTTGAAAAACTAATTAGCAGTGGCCTTTCAGATACATCCACCTTTCCTTGAAACATTAAAAAAAACCCCAAAAAAACCCAAAACAAAAAGCAAAAAACTGAGTGAAGGTTAAAACGCAATTTCCTAATTAGCTGGAGTCAAATTCAAAACAGCTATTTAATGTCACGTAGCTTAACTCATATCTAACATAGTCAGGGAACAGCTGTGTGTGGAAGGCACTTTCCTTCCAACGCTCAGTATCCAAATTTTAAAGATTCCAATGTGGTATGGTTAAATGCAGCCAAAACTGATTCTGATATGCATGGTCATACTGGGTTCACTCAGCATGAAGGGCATTGTCCAGATAGTGTTTCACCAAATAGATAGTTCTTTTAGGTCAGAATTTAAGTCAGGAAAATAGGCATGAACTATGTAAAATTTTGTTACTGTGTTTTTCTGTGGTATTTGGATTTATATGACATCATATAGTACTTTGAAATATCTTAGTAAAGGATTATATTACTTTTCCAAAGCTCTAATTCTGAGCTTGGTAGACAGAGCGTTTAGAGTGTCATGGACTTACTTATGTTGTGTTGTGGGTAATTAGGGGCCTTGAGCCCTACTGCTTTCTTAGTAATTATGTGTGTCCACTGAGTTCCTGGGCAAAATATCCTTATGAAATTTTCATTGAAGGGAAGAGCTGTGGTTTTTATTTTCAGCATGGTGTGAATGAATTTAGCTGCATGACTCCATTAATGTTAATAAGTGTTGTGCATCTAAATGACTGTGCATTGTACTGCAAATTTACCTCTTGGTGTGCTTAGAGTACAACAGTATGTATTTGAAATCATCCTTCCTTGAAATAACCTGAAAACCTAGCGAAAATGGGGACGATGGGAAGGCATTCAGAACTACAAATCAAAAAAGCAGTAGAAGGAATCGCAGGTGGAAAAAAACAACACAGCAATACAAGGCAGATCAAACAGCTGTAAAGACAAACAGAAGATGTTGGAAGCAAACAAGGGTGGTAAAATCTTAAAAACCAGACAGAGAAATCACAAAAATGCATTTCATTCAGGTCATCATTAACCAAAACCATTGTGCATCAAAGCAGCTCTTCAAAATCAGAAATCTCTCCTGCTGATTAATCTGACTCTCCGACCTCTCCTGTAGATGCTCATAAGTTGTGAATTGTGGTGTGTAGAAATACATGGAAGTACTTCTATTCTTTCACCCCCAAAGTAAGTCTTAGGACAACAGGCTGATCCTCTTGACTTTCACATTGTCAAGCCTAAATTTTTTACCTGTCTTTTATTTTTTTATCACAGAGGTCAGAAGTTTGACAGTGTCGTCCTGTTGAAACACTCACAACTGAGGCACTTACAATATAGGCTTGCAATAAGCTGATCTCTCAGTGAGCTGTCATGTTTAATCTCTAGGACCTGTAAGGAGGCAGATGGAGAAAAAGGAACACGTGCTACCTTTATTTCCTCACATTTGCAGAGTAGGGTGATGTTGGTCATTTGACCCAGATGAAGTTGCAGTTTCCATAGCATAGGCCATGCTTTGACGTGGTGGAACTGAGCAGCAGAAGGGCTGGCAGTTATAAATGAAATGCAGGATTGCCAGGGAGTTTGTGGGAACAATTTTCTTGGCTTTATGTATGTCCAATGTTTTACTCATTTTCCATGAAAAAGTGTGTATGTAAGACTATAGAGAGAAAGACTTGACAGATAAAATCCTTTTCAGTAGTAGTTGATACCCAGTATTCCAAGAAAAAAACAAAAACAAACCACTTAATTTTGTTGAGCATGCCAAAATATTCTTAAAGAAATAAATTTTTAAGTAAGTGGTGAATTACTGTATGCTCTTGTGGCATTTATTGTGATGTTGCTAATCAAAGTTGCTCTGTAACAATCTTTATGCTACTTTGGGTGCCCAGTATCACTGTCATGCTGCCCCACATTCTTTTTTAGCATTTTCTTTATTAAACGAAACAAAATAAAGCACAATATTCCTGGTGAGCTGTATGAGTTTGAATTAATCTATTTGACATTTTCAGTTTTCAGCTCAAGAAAACTGCCTTGGGATCTCATTAAGAAGTTGTGAAAATTGCTTTGTCATTTGTCTATTGTTTCTGGCAGACAAACTCTATTAGAATTTTGACTCTCCACTCTGTATCTTTTATTTCTTTTCCTTCCTCCCCTGTATGTTTGTATACATGTATTTATAGATGAGTGAAGCTTCCTTGAGGGAAAGAGAGATTTCATAATTAAAAAATACCCATGAACTTCTGTGGTTTTCAAGGAAGAGATAAGTGCTTCAAAGAGCAATGACTATGTTACATACCTTCCTTCTGCAAATGTACTATAGTTATGAGTCACCTGCTTTCTAGCTGGTATGGGGAAGGCTTTGGTTCTGACTTGTTTAATCTGCATTGTGGGTTTGTTTCACTGTTTTACCTTAAAGAATACAATATACAGCATTAGTGTGTGGTCAAATTTAAATAATATGGATCAAAAAATGAAAGTGGTAATAAATTATTTAGGACTCTTGAGTGAATATTATTTCTGTAAAGAGTAATTTATCTTGAAAAAATATCAGACTAGAATTTTTGAACATTCCAGCCTTACTGAAATTAGATTTTTTTGGGGTCTATTTCTTGGGAATCTTAAGGGATTCTTTTTATTTTTTGGTATGGAAAATAAGCAATTGCTTTCCTATCTTAGTGTCTTGTCTCTATGATGTTAACATAAGATTTTTCTGAACAAGATAATATATCCCTTATACCCCCTATTGTTTGATGCATTTATATAGGGGATTAAATGTCTTCCTGACAAAACCCAGTAATTATTTTATACACTGAAGCATGTAGATTGATTGCCCTTTTAATTTTATTCTAGCTAGATTAGTCTAACTATCTATGCTGTTTTTATTCATAAATGTTAAACCTTTTTTGTATCTTACTACTTTCAGTAATGCCTGGTGGTATTAAGCTCCACAAATTAATTATATGGTACATTCTCGTACCCCACCATTTATACATTTTAAATGTGTAGCCTTTTCTCTCAGGGTGTCATGGTTTAATCCCAGCTGGCAACTAAGTTCAATGCAGCTGCTCTCTCACTCCTCTCCCCCACAATGCCCCTACCTTCCTGGTGGGATGGGGAGGAGAATCAGAACGAGCTAAGCACTGGGGGTTGAAATAAGAACAGTTTAATAATTGAAATAAAATAAAATGTGATGATAATAATAATAATAATAACAACAATAAAAACAATAAAGGGAAAGAGAGAGGAATAAACCCAAGAGAAGCAAGTGATAGACAATAGAATTGTTCACCACTCAGTGACAGATGCCTAGCCAGTCCCTGAGCAGAGCTCACATCCCTTGTGAATAACTCTCCCAGCTTATATAGTGGGCATGATGTCCTGCAGTGTGGAATATTCCCTTGGATGGTTCTGGTCAGTTCTCCTGCCCACCCCTCCTCTCAGTTTTTTGTGCACCTCCTCACTATCAGAGCATGAGACACTGAGAGGTTCTTGACTTGGGGTTTGTAGATTAGCATAGCAACACTAGGGTTACACATGTGGGGTAGCAACAGCTGGAACATCAGTCTGTTGTCAACGTGATTCTCATACTAAATCCAAAACACAGCACAGTACCAGCTACCAAGAAGGAAATTGACTCTATTCCAGTTAAAACCAGGGCAACCATACATTTTGGCTATGACTCTACAATATTTACAAATGCGAAGGAGTCAGTGTAATACTATCAGACGTTAAGAAAATATATTGTGACATGTTAATTGTTCATTGGTCTGTTGCTAAGAAATAGTGTAATATGGTGAAGGAGCAGGAACATAACCAGAATGAAGTTTGTACAGTGAACAGCTCAAAGATTACCAACAAATTTACAGTTATTTATCCAAATAAAATTTAGCTAACAACTATGAATAATATATATAGTTCAAGAAAATTAAGATAAACTTCATTCTTTTTTTCTGCGTCTTTCAATATGAAATGCATGGTCATAATACCTAGTAATCAAAATCCTAAATACTATTCTTTGTTCCAGAAACTTAAATTTCAGAGCAATGTTGTTCTAAATGGATTGCTAGGCAAACCACTTGACTTGTGTCCAGTAAAAATAATGCTAATTTAAATTATCAAATGCTTACAATAAGCTGTTGATAGACAGATTCCAGACTATATTGAATACACATATTTTTGAATGCCAGTACTTTCAGATATAACCATCTGAATACACAGGAAGCTAACTAGAACATATTATGTGAAATGGTTTGTTCAGATGTGGTGTTCTGGCAATTTCAAGATCTTTTTTGCCTTTTGTATTAGACTATAGAAGTAAAATTAAATTAACAGCCTCAAAATAAAATACATCTGCATAGTTCAGCAACCACAATGAAAGAAATGTCAAATTAAAGATTTTCAAAGTGTTTATATTAATCAATTACAAATTACTGTGGTTTAAATAAAGTTCATCGCAGCTGCAAGCTGAGGAGAGAGGAGAAGGGAATCTTGTTTTAAGTCCTTCATACTAGTCAGGCAAATCAGACATCCCTTTCATCCATAATAACAGTTAACTAAATTCTAAGAAAGTATTCATACATTCTGGTGAAGTACCAGGAAGCCTATGGTATCAGAAAATCATAGAACCCATAGTTGCATTTGATCTCAAGCTATGATTTTAGACCAGGTGAAATAAGGCTTCTTATTAACTGCCCACAGAGATTGTAATGGCTAGAGATGGGTGGGACTATTGTCACTTTCTCGAGTTGTAGGAATTTGTGTAGCTAAATCATGCCTCTATTTGACTCATATCCCTGTAGTGAAGATGAATACAGTATTATTATTTTTATTCTTATTGTCACAAGGACCTCATCCACGTGCTCCTCTTTAAGTTACAAAAACTAAGACTCTCTTCTTCTTTCCCATATGCAGTTAATAGGCAAATATTTGCCTTTGTGTGCAGTTGTCACCATGCATTCTGTTATTGTAAAGACCCAGGGAGCATTCTGGTAGTTTTCCTTTCTTTCTTTCTTTTTTTTTATTTTTTTGGATTTACCATTATTTTGTGTACTCTTATTTTATATTTTATTCATTATGGTCTCTTTTCTTCATTTAGATGGAATCTAAATAATAGAGTTTAAATTTCTTCTGCCTGTTTCTACTTTCTTACTATGGAAAACATTGCATTCAGCTGTGTATGGTCTACAGCACAGCACTTGGAAGCCTGGTCTAAATGCTTGGAGTAAAGTGCAGTGAGGACCACAAAGCAGTCCTGCATTCCTGCAACTATGCTTGAAAAAACGATTGCTGCAGCCTTCTGCAGACTGAAAACCTTGAGACACAACTTTTTATGAGTCTCTTCTAGTTTTGCACTGCCTGCACTGGTCCTAATTTAGCCCTTACGATACTAATTGTAGTGGTGATCTCAAAAGGCAAGTTGGAATTTAAACACACAGCAATTCCTGTATGGGAACAGACCAGTCTTTTTTTACTGGTGGCTTGTATCAAATGTTATAGAGAAACGCACCAGAGGATGCACAGATTTTGTGCACTGCCACTGTATTCTCTGGAGAATAAGTGCCCTAACTGTTAATTAGTTTTATAGTATATAATGAAGCTAAGTGCAGCTGAGATAGATTCAATGCTGAAATGAAGGCAAGACCTTTCCTGTGATATTTTAATCTCTGGTTCAAATGAAGAAGTAGGAAGTACAAAGGCAAAAAAATTGGGAACTATTCCTTTCTCTACAAATCTTTACTGAGGCCTAGATACTTTCCCTGAATGGTAAATAAACTATCAGAGAAGAAAATGCTTGAGAAAGATCTTGTTATGTCTGAACAATTCAAGTTTTTTGCTTTGGGTTTGGTCTTTCTTTTGTTATCCAAAATGGAAGGTAAAGACGCAATGACAATATTCATATGAATATCAATGTTCATAAATGCAACCAATGTCTTCATTTGAACTCTCAGTTTCTTTGACTTTACAGTTACTTTGAAGTGTAAATTTCTGTTGATAATAGAATTTAAAATGTGTTAGCATTACTGACAATCTCCTTCACAGCTCCAGAAGTCTTCATCTGCAGAACTTGCCAGTCTTAACAAAGTTCCAGATGAACATCTTGTGAAGTTTCTCTGCTTTTCCCATCCTCAAATAATCATGGAACAAATATTTGCATCTATTATAAATAATTGATTAATTACATTTTGAGGATATTCAAGTGCTTTTCCAGCAAAGTAAGACAACACTGCCCATAGACTCTTGAAATGTCTTCACCTTTTTATAACCTTTTTCAAGGCTGAATGGGTTTTCTGAGTGTGGATCTTCTGTAGAGTGAACTACAGTCACTTACAAGGGGTAGTGGTAGTTTGTTTTGTCAAGTGGCAGTGTTTTCTACTGTATGAGAAGAGAAAACTCCTTCAATCAAAAAGCTCAGTGGTGTAATATCTTAGCAAATTCTGCCAATTCTGCCTAAGCCTTTAACTTTGAAATAATCAGATTCTTACTCCTTAGTGTCACGCATGTAAAGGCCTTATGGTAGCAATTCATTGTCTATTCCATTGTGAATCTACATGATACCTTCCAGTCTGTCTGTTAAAAGCAGTGCTTCAGATTTCTGATTTCTGCAACTAACAAAGAATGTTCTGAAGTATACATAGCCATTAGCAAACCAAATCCATGATGATAGCTACAGATGCATAAGGATAAGAAGTATCATACATTCACCAGTTTGCTGTTGTATTATGTTGTCTTATGTTCTGCTGACAAAGCATATGCTTTGTTTCATCCCGTGAGACTAGAAGATGCATGAAATTTGTGTCTATGGGAGGAAAATATCTATTTCTTTAATTATCTTGCCTTTCTTCATGCATATTATTTCATACTTGTTTGTTTAAAAATCCCTGGTTACTTTCCTGTGTTGCTGCCTTTGCTGACTTACTATAAAATACAAGGTCCCCATATTTGTGGGCAGATGGGAAAGTATTTTTTATGATAATAGTGTTTCTTTTTACTCACCAGTACTTAGATTTGTATAAATTACTTTTAAATTCTTCCTAGATATGCCTCTGGATAAAAACATAATATTCCATATGATTGTGGAAAAGATTTGTAGATTTGTGACCTTACTAATTTTACAACAATGAAACTTACATTTTCCAGTGGAGGTCATCCTGTGTCTTCTTAAATAGAATACATTATATACAATTAAATAGCTACACTAAGGTGTGGTTTTTGTTTGTTTGTTTGTTTGTTTTGTTTGTTAACATTGGCATCAGCCCTTTTTGCTAAGGCTTCACGACACTTTGCCTAATTATCATGTGTGAAAGCAAATTTTTATAAAGATCACCCTTGCTGTCATATTGAGTCACAAGTTAGATATAGCAAACATTTAATGGAAATTATCTTCCTGCTCTGGGACATCATAGGGTCTATTTATCATTTAAATGTTGTATGAGTCCTTGAAATTAGGCTAAATTTCTGCAAGTGTTTTGTGCATGAGGGTGAATTCATCCAAATTGAATGTGTATCTGAAACTAAGCACTCCTTCGCCACAATATGTGGAGACTGAGGATCCAATCTGCAAAGTGTGTCCTTAAACCTCACTGTTTTCCAGATTTCCCCAGATTTGTGGAGTGCTGTGAATGGTTAAGGACCAAAAATTTGTAGTAGTTGATCATTTTGATTAATGCTTTTGGACTTTCTGTCTGGTGAGAATGAGTGGAGTGTGTCCTTAGGGTGCAACAAAGAGTCCTGACCTTTGCATGCACAGAAGTAACACTGACATCAGCACAAAAAAAAAAGAGAGCTAGTCTTCAAGGATGGAGTGAAGTCACTGACTAGTGTCTGTCCAGGAGGCAAATTACAATGAAACATGATACACAGAAGAATTAAGGTAGCTGTTAATTTTAGATGTCTACAAGTTTTAGTTATGAGAAAGAACTTAATTAACTTCAATAGAATTACTGGGTAGAAAAGAACAGCTGTTCCCCTGGTCTGGTGGGATTCGGAATGAAACTTTTATAATGTTAGAGTAGAACATTAGGGAATTTTAAGCAGAAAAGAAGGCTAACAGAAATGAGGGCGATTAGTACCTTCCTGGATACTACCAGTGTTTTGTCTTGGGGAAGCAGGAAACGCTAAAAGGATATGCTGTCAACATACAAGCCCAAATCTTATCTGTGATAGACTTTATTCTAGATTTTCTCTCAGTCCAAGAGACAATGAAAACTTGGTTCAGCCTCTGTAGAGAAAATAGTGTAAGCCTCAAAGCTGTTCTGTCTTCTAGTGATTGGTAACAGCTCAGTGAAATAAGTGTTTTCTTGTCCCAGTAAATGGGCTGTCAGGATTGGGGAAGTGACTGGCACACATTTGTCTGGGAAAAGAATTATAAACATGTGAAAGGCTTCTTCCACATTCAAAATGAGAGAACAGAAATCACTCTACAGAAAAGCCTCTGCTACTTGCAGGTTTATATAGTTTCTCTGACAGACTTCAGAACACTTTTATCTGAAAGAGGGAGAGAAAACTACACTTACGGAGAAACAGACTGAAGGTAGAGTTATCAGTGCAGGCTTTCCAAAAGCCAGTTGAGAATAAGTGTGATGTTAACCAGTTAGGAAGGGAATTATTCTATTACAATGTAACCATTAAAAAAAAACCAACCCCCCAAAAAACACTGTTAGCCACTGGTATGGGAATGCTAAGGTGGGACATGTGAAATCAGTAGTTTAATATTTGTGATTTTGGCTATGACAGATTCAGTCTGTTGCAAAAACTTACATGTTGCAACAGTGAACAAAGGTAGTCCAATAATTTCGTTTTGGAAGTGTTTGTTAGCATAGTATCATGAAATGTTTTGGTTATTAAAACCTAAACAAATAACATATGAAAGGCTAGATCTGGACATTTCAGATAGGTTAATGCTGCAGCTGAAATTATGGTCTTTGACAGTGACCACAATACTCCCAAGACCTGAATTCATCAAAATTCAGGTGTTCAAAGTGTGAACACAATTGAAATGGAAGTGTTTGGTGTGAACCTCCCCTAAAGTTTGCTTCTGTACTGATTACAATACTCTGTCAGTCCTTGTAGCAGGAATGCCTGCACTGTTAAAAGAAGGACCTGGTCAATGTTTGTTGTGTAAATGAAGGTCGCTGCAAAACATTGCCACAAAGCTATGTGACACCTACAGAGCACAAAGATTTTGGGACCATCTCTGTGGTGCATGTCATTGCACCTTTTACTTTTATTCCTGGGAAAACAGACATAAAGGCAGAGCCAGGAGTGCACTGGAACAAGGAAAATGTGAATGTACACCCAGCTTCAGTACCAATCTAGTTGAAGGCTTAGCTGAAGAATCTAAACACACTAGACAGACACTCTTCCAATGTACATGTTTTATAATAATTATTTTTTTAAAAAGACCAGAAATTTAAATGTTATTTTTTGATCCTCTGATGTTAACTTTAAAAATAATAGCTTTTCTTCTTTTTAAGGATCACAACCAAAGAGAAAAGATGTTTGCAAAAACAAACCAAAACAAAAATCTAAAAAACTCTGGGAAGGTAGTTGTAGAAGTTAGCAGTAAAATTCTTTATATTGGAAAATGTTTACTTTTTCATCCCCAGGTTTTCTCACTCAAAATAATAGCAGCCTTTGAATCACAACTTCATTCTTTAAGCCTGGGATCAAACTGAGAGCCAAGTAGCTACTGCTAATGGGATGTTTCTGTGAGATACAGCTTGCACTGCACAAAGATTTAAAACCAAAAAGCAACAAAAAAGAGAACACATAAAAACTTTTAATAATTTGATAGCCTTGTAAAAGCTTTCTATAGAAATTAACTTTTAGGACTTTAGCATTTATTTTCTCATAACAAGGGTGAATCGATTATTCAATGGTCGAATGCACACAGTGCATATTGATCTGTTCATGCATAGCAGCTTTCTCCCAGCAGGCACCTTGCTGCCTGTAACATATTTTAAATAGGATTACTACTCATTAAATTACAATGACCTGAAGCAACGGTCAACAAAACTAAAATTGCCTCAGTTCATCATGGTTTGGTTCACTGCCACTAAATTTCAGTGGTTGCATTTCCCTAGAGTAAACAGACCTAAAGAACATACATGGTTGAATGCTTCAAGTACTTGTATTTAATCAAGGAAACCTAAAAATTTCATACCTGTATTTGGAAGCTAAGGAAATGCAAGGAATTCTTTGTTGTAGTTTTCGGGACTTTTAAAACCCAATTTAGGTTAAAACATAACAATCTTTAGCTGATGTGATACGCAGGGTCCATGCCATGATCTGCTACGTTGGCTTCTGCACACGGGGGCTTTACTTTGATTTCAAGCACTGTTGGTCAGGCAGTTAAAGAAGGCCAGGAACTTCCATCTAGACTGTTAGACCAAATTTGTGTTTCTTAGTTTTAGACATGAACACAGAAAACGGACATAGGAGTCCACTTAGTTACATAGGCACTGGATCAAACAGTTCACAGTAGCTTTGCTGCTGGGGATCTCAACACTGAAGGATAAT
>JAWWMP010000093.1:14961258-14974332 GCA_035047865.1 Dendrocincla tyrannina | reverse complement strand
ACACAACGAATAAATAAAAGGCCTAACTTTGCTTTCAGTGAGGGTCTTTATTTTTAACTTTTTGATTGGCAGTCATAGAACAGAGGGGTTTTTGTAATTTTCTCTTATGTTTTTCACCTCCTGCATTATACTTTATATACTTTGTTTTACTCTGAAAACATCACAATTTCCAAGATGTTTTGTTTACCTCTAGGGTATATATTTTCCATTTCCTTACAAAAATTTAGGTTTCTGCTCATTTTTTTCCCATAAAATAATACTGAATATTTTTAAGTGATGGTGGGAAATTAAAATATTTCAGTACTGTAAGAAGTTCCTCTGCTTCTTTGCAGGTTTGGTGGCGTTTTTTTCATGGTTTTTGTTTTGTTTTGTTTGTCTGTTTTTCGGTTTGGTTTGTTTTTTTTCAGAGAATAATATTTTTGTTGAACTTGTAAATGCAATGGCACAGACTGCAGCTGTGTGGCATAACCTTTATCTAGTGTCTTATGTATTATGAAGCGTCTTATGTATTATGAAATGCAGAGGTCAGATGGAAATGCAATTTAAAAGTGTAATAAGATCTGACCTATTAAACATTTTCCAATGTAGATTTTGGAAATGCAGCCTACTTGCATGATTCTAACATCATATTGACCCAGCAGAATTAAAATAGCCATATTTGCTATAGGCATTTGAGGGCGGTTTTATATGGAAAGCAGAACATTCAGTATCTTTTCAATTAAGAGAAATTTCAGTTGCTAGTGCCTCTTCATTAGAACTCCAAATTTCAAGTGTATCTGTATCTTTCTGACTCTGATTTCACCCGGTCATTATGGAAAAGAAATTGACCTTTTTACACATGTGATTATTTTGCACTCATCTTGGGGACAAATGCTGGGAAGTTTTCAAAAATTCTGAAGTTCTTAAAACCAAACAGGAAGATCTTAGAAAATGGATCGCAATGAAATCTTTATTATACTGACCACAACTGATCTATTCCTACTGAGTTTCTGCCTTTTAAACTATATTTTGCAATGTAAAGTAGAAACTATTATAGACTTCTGCCTTGTTTCCTGCATTCACAGTGTCACATGGTCCATTTGAAAACCATGATATCAAAACAGTATATTAGTTGTAGATGCTCCTGTCAACATCATATGGAAGCCTCATAATTTCACAAAAGCAGATAATCAGGAAATGAGAAATATGAAAAGTTTACAAAGTCCCATGCCCAGATTAATTACATTCCCAGTGCCTAGAGGAAATAGAAAAAAGAAATGAAAGAACATTTGATTTTGAATGGTGGAGTTGTTTTAAACAGAGGCAGTGAGTTGTATCCACAGGATATGAATGCTGTGAGATATAACACAGGACTGTCTCTATTTAAGAAATGGATCAAGGCACTAATGAGACTTTTGTCAGCGGTATGAATGACTATGAGAAAGGCCTGAAATATTTCGAAATGTATTATTTAATATAGGTAGACTAAGATTCAGATGCTTATCATAATTCTTTGATTTTAACAAGGTGATTTGCAGATTGCCACAGGACACACTGACCACAAAATGTAAAAGTCTAGTATAAAGAATATTAACAATGAACAATTTAAACTAATTTTTAATTAAATGATTGTTGTTAACAAGTGGGGAGTGATGTGAACTGAAATAATGGCAAGAACCTTTTTGTCATATTTTGTCACTTCAAGATTATGTGCAATCTAAATGATTTGTGAAAAACAATTTGGTATTGAGAAAAGCTTGTGGTTTGGCCTGCACAGCAATTTTAAATAGAAAAATACAAAAAAAGTGATTATCAAATGCTCTTAAAACTTCTGATGATTATTTAGCAAACACAGAAAAGTATACATAGAATTAGGCAAAAAAAAGCAATATCCTGTATCAAAAGACTGAAGCTGAATTACTAACAGTTAATTTTAAAAATCAGTGAAATCACATTTAAGGAATTGGACACACACTCATGTCAATATGAATGAAAATATGTCACTGAGAACTTTGGTTAACTTTATTGGGCACATAATGTTTATCTTAAGCTAAAAACAAACAAGTTTAGTTTCTATTTGGGATATTTTGGTTGCTTTTTTTGTTTGTTTGTTTAATTTCTGGAACAAGAATAATATTTAAAAAGGAAAAACTACATCAACAAAACTCTGGAAACCACTCCCCCCAGAAAAACAAATAAAAGTTAGAGATTTGAAAGAAGTAATTAATTTATATAATTTCATTTATTTTTATTATAAAACAGAAAAGCAGACACAAAATTTGAACTATGTGAAAAATGTCTCAATGAAAACAAAATTTTTAGATACTCTGCTACATAAGGATTAAGATAATCATTTAACAACAAAGTTCTTAGAACATTTTTTTCTCATACTTTTTCCTGAAGGAATACATATAGAAAATGAGATGTTCTAATAAAGCAAAATTCAATATGGGGGAAGGGTGGGAGAAACAACAAAACACACACACAGAAAAACCCCCACACTTAAAAATACCTCCAAAACAGTCACTTGATATTGTCTGATCTTCCTGTTAAAGTAAAAAATATGTACTACTTTGAGTCGGTGTGAAATTGAGTAACACAGGATTCCTCTTTTCACTTAACAATTTTAAACAGCAAATTTGGACACCTGAAACTGTATCAACTAATTTTGATTAAATAAAACAAAATCTCTCAACCAAGTATCAACAGAACACATAAAATTACTGTCAGTTTAGAAAATAGAAAAAAAATTATTCTTAATAAAATTTTGCATAATAAAATGTTGATACATTATCTACCTCTACTGCTCCTCAAGAAAACAACCTGAGAGATTAAATTTTTCGAAGGAAAAATAATGAAATGAAAGCACAGCATGGTTGTCATCTAGTAATTACTACATGCTCATGGGAGAACACAGAGAGCTTCAAAAAGAACTTGAAAAAGTAACATTATTAAAAAAATAGGTGACTATTGTATATGAGAAAGTTATTTTTAAAAAATAGAGGGAAGAAACTGATGCTAAAATACAAAATATATTTTTATACATAAATATAAATAAATCACAGAGAGAAACATGGGTTTTCAGGTCCTGAAGTAATGACTACTTATTGTGTGATTAAAATAGAATCCAATATTTTACTTAGGTATGTATAGATAAATAACAAACAAACATTTCTCCAGGTATGGAAGCACACTGTGTTTGAAGAAAGAAAGAACAGTTTATTCATTCTTGAGTTAGTGTGGGGAGAGACAGAGGGAAAAAAAAAAAAAAAAAAACACAACACAATGTCAACTATTCAAACTGCTAAAGCCTGTAATGAAAATCTTCTCACATATCTATAGAATATCACAGAAAACTGTAGAGCACTTTGTCTTTGGGGAATATATTACTCCTGAAATTGCAAAATAACACAAAGCAGTGGTCAAAAAAACACACATTTAACAGACTGCAAAAGTGTATAATATCTTAAAAAAAAAAAATTAAACAGAACAATAAAAAGGTAGCCAGCATATTTTAAAAAGAGAATCAAATAATCAATGAATTACTAATTTTTTAAAAAATAAGCAAGATAAGAAAACCTGTATTTTGGTGGTTACATGGTAAAGAAGATAGAAAGATCGTGAGAAAAGTGTCTTAGGACTGAAAATTGTACTCCCGTCCTTCAGCACAACAGAAGTTTTGAAACAAAGGTATTATGAGAGCCTCCTCAGTAAGTTCACTGGCCACACAGGACTGGGAAGAATTGTTGATACCACAGAGAGCTTTGCTGTCCTTCAGAACGACCTCGACAGGTGGAAGAGATGGGCAGAGAAGAACCATCTGAAGTCTAGCAAAGGCAAATGCAGGGTCTTGCACCTGGAGATGAATAGCCCCATGTCCCAGTACAGGCTGGGGACTGATGTGCTGGAGAGCAGCTCTACAAAGAAGGACCTGGGGGTCCTGGTGGATTACAGACTGTCCACGACCAGCAGTGTGCCCTTGGGGCCAAGAAGGCCAAAGGAATCTTGGGGGGTATTAGGAACACCGTTGCCAGCAGGTCAAGGAAGTGATCCTGTTCCTCTACTCAGCCCTGGTGAGGCAGGAGTTCTGTGTCCTGTGCTGGGTTTTTCAGTACCAGAAAGACATGGAGATACCAGGGTGGATCCAGCGGAGCGTGACATAGATGATTAAGAAAATGGAACATACCTCCTGTGAGTAAAGGCAAAGGGCGCTGGGCCTGTTCAGCTTCAAGAAAAAAAAAAAACTGAGAGGGGACCTTACTAATGTTTGTGAGTATCTGATGGGAGGGTGCCAAGAGGATGGGCCAGGCTCTGCTCAGTTGTGAGGAGCAATAGCACAAGAGCACTGGAACAGACCTACCAGAGAGGTTGTAGAGTCTGTCTCACTGGAGTAATTCAGGAATCGTATCGACACAATCCTGTGACATGTGCTCAGAGGTCCCATTGCAGTCCCTTCCAGCCTTTCCCATTCCATAATTCTATAATTAATTGACCACTACAAAAGTACGTACAGATATAGCAGTGTATGTAGCTCTTGTCAGAAATATGGGAATTTTGTTCCTTTCTTTATTCAGAAATATTTTTACAAAATCCCAAACAAACAAAAACAAACAGAAAAAGGAAACAAAAGCAACTAAAACAAAACCAAACAAAAAGCCCAAACCAACCAACCAACAAAAAACCAACCAACCAAACAAACAAAACTCAGCCAATCAAACAAACAAAAAACCCCAAAGGGCTTCTTAAGTTAAAAAAAAAAAAAAAAAATGTTCAAGACCAGATATCTCAATTTCATTAAAAATACTATCTTTCATATGAGAAATGGAGTCTTTGCCAAAGCTATTTCAAGGCAACTTCTGACAAAATAGCAGTGAAAAGGACTGTTGAAATATACTTGCTCATGGTAACAGGTCTACATTAAAACAAGTAGGATGTATCCTACTGTCCAGTTCTTGTCCCCACTAAACATCTGCAGTTTATTGCCTAACCTCACAATCTGTCAAAGCTGTCATCCATTATCTGCCGATTGCTGAGGTGATATCTGTTTTTAGGAAGTAGAAGCAGCAGATGCTGGCAGGTTATTCTCTGCCTTTGGTTTATAGCTTTCACAGAGCTGCCGGTTAGAGGTGACACAAATGTGCAACCAGCCTTTTATCCCCCTTCAGTGGTAGGTGACAGATCATCCTATTAGCTAGAAGTTAGAGGTTTGTAGAGATGTAGCTTGAGCAGGGGTCTGTTAAAAGATTGAATAAAAAATTGAAACTGACTTGCATTCCTGAATACTGATTCAGTAACTAGTGACTAAATGTACTGTGCATTTTTGGAAATAACATTCCAGAAATACTTACGTGTTTATGGAGAAAAGGACAACTTAAAAAATTTTCTAGTTTTCATTCAAAATTTAATTTGGAGATTTAATTTAAATCTCTGGGAATAATATAAATTAAGGAGGATGACAATCAAAACTGGAGCTTTTTTTATTATTTTTCTTCAGAGAGAGTACTGGGGTTTTCATTCAGATACAAATTTGAACTTTATTATGAAGGATGTTGAATACAATTATCTAATTTTGCCTCAACTCCTACTGGGACTTTTCCCACCACTGGTAAAGTAAAACCAAATCAAACAATTTGTTAGTAGTGCAACTATTGTAAGCTGATTGTTTTTTTCAATATTTTTTCATGAAAAAATTAACCAATATTTTTCCAAAAAGCATTTTTTTGAAAAAAAATCTTTCTAAAAAGCCTTTTGCCTGTTTATCTTTTAAAATATAAACTAACCTAGGTGGAAGAAAACCTATTTCTTTCTAAACAACCTTAGGTAGATGGGGTTTTTTGCACATCCATCTCTAGCATTTCTGATGATTTTCCTTAGTTCTGTGATACACCTGTTAAGTTTAGGGAAGAGGAGAAAACAAATTAATGCAAAAAAAATTATACAGACTTTTTATGGTAAAGTCAAGTAAGTATCATATGTAATATCTTTGTTACTCATGTACCGCATTTCTTTTTTCACGGAAAAAGTATAATCTATTTTACTTCTCTTTACAACTTTTGGCATAGTCCAAGCACCTCTCATATTCACTATCTGAAAAAAGAATAAAATTTAAATCCGCAATTTTACAACACCACATTGAATCACATGGAATTTACACCACTAAATACCCCAATGTCTCCTGCAGTATGAGATTTGTCTTCAACATAAGAAACAAAAAATAATTTAGTCATATGGTAACAAGAATGCCACAGTTTTTAACTTTCTTGTCCATATCTTGGAAGGCACACCTGTCTATTTCACAAAGTCAAGATGAAGAGCCTTTCTTTCTGCTCAGAGTCTAATTTGAAAGGATGCTTCCAAGGGGTATGTAGTGAAAGATTTTCAAATGTGAAAGATTAGAAAGTTTCTTAAAATCCATCTGGGTTCAAAAATAATTTAATTCCTAGGTAGAAATATGCATATAAAATTAACTGACTGATCTAGTTGTAATAAAAGCTTTATATGTTGGCTAAGTGACTCCATGCCTTCAAATGAAAATCAAAAATATGAGTGTCTTATGAATTGATGCAATAGAGATCATGAAAACTTGTCTTTCAGATATTACTGCTAAATTGAAAGCATAGTTTAAATGGATTTTCCAGTCTGTGATGAAATTTTTTAGGAATAATGTTTTCTTAGATTTTCCCTGGGGCCCCTCAAAAGGAAAGGAGTTTAAAATTTTGTAATGCATTAGATATCGGAAAATAAATGCACGGTGCTTTGGTTCCAGCTGTAAAATAAATTTTGGTTCACTTGGAAGCGAAGGTTAGATTCCTCCATGTAGTGAATCCTGATTTAGGATTCTGCTAACTATGCCAGTTTGTCACAAATGGGTAATTTAGATTTCTTAAAGAATCACCCTAAAAAATATTAGCAAAATTAGTTTCAATATGATGTTTTAAGACTGTGATCAATGGAGTTCAATGCCCAAGTTCACTCTGTTACTTACAGTGTGGAAGGAACACACAAATGAGAATCAAGTTAGAATCTACCTGGAAGGTTTTACACAGAGACCAGAGACACAAGAGGTCCAGGGGAGATCTCTGCCATGCAGCTACGATTCCTGGCAGGGAAAGCTCAAAGAAGGCTCACTTAGGCTGTAATATTTACGGAATAAAATAGCTTACTCATAGTAAAATTACATAGTCAAATTGCTTACAATGGGAAAATTAATCATGAGACTACTTGTGCTCTAACTTTCTTTGTTCCTTGACAAACTAGTCTTGGAAAAGCTACTTGCTATTTGCGTGTTAATTGCATGATCAGTGTTCCAAGCTCATGAGCATCAATACTCACTTGGTATACCCTCCCTACCCTGCCCTTCCCTGCTCTGGCTGCCCCAGGGGTTCTCCCACTTTTCCCAAGTCCCCAGCACTGCACCTGAGCTCAAACTTTGCTGGTGGTTAAAACTGAGTCCACAGAGAATTCATTTGCAATGCTAATAGAGAAGAAACAGGATGCACAGAGCAAGTATGGGTCTGATCCAGGAAAAAAACCTGCTGATGCACTTCTGAGCAGCACTCCCATGGATCTGTTTTATTTCTTCTGGCTTCAGAATAGACAGTCCCAGAGAATAAAGGAATTTTTTTTTTGAGTAGTAATTAAGGTCATTTGATTGCAGAATTTGTGAAACTACTAGAGCAAGTTGTTTAGTCAGTCATATCAATCTATGCAAGGGCTGAGACAAGAGAAGCAAAATTAATCAAGCTTAAGCCTCATTATGCATATTTCTCTCTCTAATAGTTTCCTTAGTTCTTTTGTATTATCATAAGAATATTAAATATGTGAGTTAAAAAAGAAACAAATAAATAAAGGAGGTAATGCCAATGCCAGGGAGTTGGGTGGCGGTAATGACAGAATCAAAGCATAATTCTATATTAAAAGAAAGATTGGAGACAGATGGAAACATTTTTGTTGAAGCTGGAGTTGCTCAGAGATGCACTTCAATAAAATCAGCAGTTAGACCTGTTCAATAATTTCTGTATGTCTCAAAATGAGTCCATGAGATTATTTGGATTTTATTTCAATTCACAGGTTAGTAACCACCTCTGAATCACTTCAGTCATTCTTTTCTTTGTTTTCACCTTATTTTCAATAAAAGTCTCTCATCCTCAGTGTTTTCTGTCCAAATGATCTTATTGGTCAGAACCTTCCCTTTACAGATCCTTGTTCATCATCCAGAATTATACTTGGCGTGAAGTCTTCTAGGTGCCTAGAACAATCTGTAATCTCTAACTCAAGCACTTTGATTCAAAGTTATTTCTGATTTCACTCACTGTCTTGGCCCACTTACACTAACCTGCTTTTTGAACCATGTCTTTGAAAACTGTTTCTTTAACACAAAAATAGTATTTAGGTAACTAGACATTTTCCACTACTATTTTTTCCTACAGAAATTACTAGTTCAGTAGATCCATTAAATTATTCAACTATGAATTTTCCTTTCAAAACATGAAAACATTTTGAATGCCTTTTGTTTGCTTGTTTGTTTATTTAGGATTTTGTTGTACCTTTGGTATTGTTTCGGTTTGGTTTGGTATGGTTTTGTGTTCTGTGCTTTTTTTTTGGTTTTTGGTTTTTGTTTGTTTTGGTTTTTTTACTGACACAACCATAGTTTCCTTTGAATACAGTTTAAAGCAAGTGGTAATGAACTTTATCCCTGACCTCCCTAAAAGACTAATAGCTATTCACATATTTCACTCCCATTTCAAAGGAAAAAAAAAAAAATTATTTGGGAAGTACTAGTGTATTTAAAGCTCACTAATCTCTTGAAAATTTAGATAGTTTGAGAAATATAATGTTTATTTCACTTATTGACACATTTCTTGATAAATGTAATGTGAATAAATCACAGATGGGAATTAGAATTTCGAACATAAAAAAAAAATATTCTTACAAAAAATTTGCTGAGATTCTGCCATGAATCAAAATTTTCATTTTTTTCTGGAAAAATGCATTGCTTTGGGGTACTTATAGGATGTAAGTTTTTGCTTGTTTAATTTTTGGGGTTTATATTTTTGTTTTAAATAGTCTTTCTTTTTTTTTTTTTTTTTTTTTACTTCAGATTAATAAGAATACATGAAGCCTACAGGAGAGCAAATAAATACTTTGCTCTTTCCTACTTCATACACAGTCCTCCTCCATATCGTTAAAATATCTTCTAAGTGGTTCTTTGCCTTACCAAAATGCAACCTGTTGTACTCTGGCAGCACATAAAAATCTACTACCTCTTCAAACATCCAGTAATTTTTAAAACTACATGCAAATGGAAACTTATTGTAACATGATATTGCTGCAGGACAACTGATTCTTGTTTACAAAGGATCAGACAATATAGCGCTATAATTCCATGTTATAATGACAGGCTTGAGAATAAGAAAGGAGAAAGAACGTGTCTAAAAACTTTGCCTACTCCTTGCTACATATGTGGCCTTTCCAGCTCTCTTTCAGAGCAGGACCTTTATCCACATATTTCCTCATATCATGTAGGAAGCAAATGGACCTTGAAAGGTTAATAAATGTCCTTTGAAGATCTATATAAAACAGTATATGTGCTCTTGTGGCCTTCTCTAGTGATTAAGCTTATAGTTAAAGATTTGGTCATGGCCTCGTAACACTGTTTTTTGTTAAAGAAACATGAGTTTAATGTGTCTTCATTACTCTAATGCTTCCTGCTGTTTTTTTCTTTCATAGTTCAATTTTCTTTCAAAGTTAATTCCTCCTACAGTGCAGGTCTGACTGTAAAACCTAAGATCCAAGGTTTACAATGTTCTAAGGAATTCCATAGCTAATAAATGTCAGATATTAATTACTGTTATTTACCACTAAAATATGATAAATTTAATACAAATTGATGAGAATAAACAGTTCATTGTCTTTGCAATGTAGAATTGGTGGTTCTCCATTGAATACTGTTTCAAAGAAACACATTCACAATCCAAGAAAATGCTGATGTGACCCTGCTCTAGCAAATTCATGCTAAATATCCTTTATTAGATTAACATTCAGTTCCAAGACCCTAGGAGGTTTGATCAGTATAAGCGACTTATTTTTAAGGTTAATTATTTTAGAGAGATGATGTTAATTAAATCTTTTTGACTTAGTTTTAAGAACAAAATATAGGACAATAGCAGCTTGTAAATGATCCTGTTGAATTTCATTAGGAAAGGATCCACCATTTCCTAATTGACTTGTATTAGTAAAACAATAAAGGAGAATTAGATTTTGTTAAAGTACTCCCAGATGTTTTCACTGGTAACTTCCCTGTTTTTAAGAGAAAACCAGGCGTTTCAAACTGCTCACCAGTGAGAACCAAATGAGAATGAAGGATTCTAATAATCTTGTATTACTGTTTCCTG
This sequence comes from Dendrocincla tyrannina, assembly GCA_035047865.1. NCBI lineage: Eukaryota > Metazoa > Chordata > Aves > Passeriformes > Dendrocolaptidae > Dendrocincla > Dendrocincla tyrannina. The sequence goes on along the minus strand of JAWWMP010000093.1, from coordinate 14,963,959 downwards.
AGACATATAATTGGAAATTATGGCAATATTTTTTAATAAATGGCATTGATTATGGCCAGGGATGTTTGTGCAAGCTGTGTAAAAATTTGAGAAAAGTTTGTTGTTAAATGAGAAATAAAATTTCCAGAACGAATGAGAAACTTTTGAGTCAATCTCTATCAGAGACTTTTTCGTTCAGTTATACTATAAAAAATTCAAGACAAAAATAGGTCTATTTCAAGGTGGAAGATGGAAGGCTTAAACTTCCATAACTCAGATAACACAGCTGATGAAGGCTGAATAACCAGCTGATGTGATTAAACGGGACTTTTCAACTGAGAAGGAATCAGAGAATCTGTTTGGCATTTGCAGAACTTGATTTATATTTTCACACCTGCCATGTGGTACATGAGGAGGCCCATCCAAAGGTACTGCATCATGGTGAGAGACAATAATTTTAGTTAGTTCCAAGGAGATTGCCTTATAACATCAATGTGAATAAACAGCCTTTACTGGCTGAAGAACACCTTTATGTCCTTTTATCACAGAGTGTGCTGGATGCAAATACAGTCCTGCCACTAGCAGAACTTTGTTGGAAATTGCAGCAAATGTAATACAGTCTCTTTTATGGCCAACTGCAGAAACTTTTTTCTTTCCTTTTTCTTTTTTTTTAAACCCTATGTATTGAAAATTATTTGCTAAGGATTATGACGGAACACTCAGACAATGATGTTCTGTTAGGTTACAATATGACAAAAATTCTGGTCGTATGCCTTAAGATTATTGTATTAATTCAAAAGTGTAGTACATATAGCTGAAAAATGTGTATTTAATGTGACAAATATATGATATGGGCTTTTATGGTTTAACAAATGATCATGACTCTATTTGGACAACTAACGTTTTGCAGATAATTAAATCTTCTACATGAGATCTGAAGCTAATGATTTCAAAATAAAATTGAATTCAATGCCAAGATAGTTAACATGTTTGGGGGGTCCAAAGTTATGCCTACAAAAAGACCATTGACAGCTCTGTGGAAAAGACTTCTAATGAATTATCATCAATTATATTAATTTGAAATACATAGCAGAACTAAAGAGTTAAGTTAGTTCTGTGAAGTGCCAAGGCCAAAAGTGGTTATTATGATTCTTCATAACAATAATATGAATAATATGAATAGTATGAATCTTCTGTGAAAATTATATTCTGAACCACACCAATAAATGCTGCTGTATGAGCATCATATTTCACTGTTTATGAATGACAAATCTGGCCCACCAAGAGCAAGATACTAGATCTGTGGTGAAACTGAGCATTTTTTAATGAAGGAGTTTGATTTTGGCAAGATGATGCCTGTAGATTAGACAGAGGATTCCTTGAAAAATAGATCACCTCAACAAAAAAAAAAAAAAGCACATATGAATGCAATGCAACATTCTAATATACTATTGACATGTTTATGTGTAAAGAATCTTCATTTATGCAGATGGCAAAATATTTTATATAGCTGGTTCATTTTACTTTTGATTGCAGATCCCAGAAATATGTATTATGGTGACAAAAGGGTAAAATAATCCTTGTTTTGATTCTAGAAGGACTGAGTCTGAGCCTTTTTGTAGAAGTGCTGAAAGTTGGTTACTATCACTTTTGGTCACTCTGTAAGCATGTTCATCTGGGCTAAGAACTCCCAAGGCACCTGGATGTGGTGCTAACCTCATAGGCATGTGCGCTGGTTTAAAGGTGAATCAGCAGGAGAAATGAATCTGAGTCAAGAGAGATTACAAGTCAGAGTTAGAATTAAATAGAATGATACAGTGGAAAAATTGGTTTTAACCCAGAAAAAACATATGTATAACCCAGTACTCTGGGGCATGAACAGAATGGAGTTCATCACTCCCTGTGCTGAGCACCACATGGTCCCCTGAGTAAAAAATAAAAGGAAACGAAAACCTGTTGGTGAGGATTACAGTCACAGTCTTGTCAAGAGTGGCAGTCGCAGTCCTGTTGAGGTTCTTGTCCTCTTCTGGATCTCACGAGTGGTACCAGAAGTCCCAAAACTAGAAGATTATAAACGTTCAGGTGCAGGTGGCAATGCCTCATATCTCCCCCAGGTGGGGAGTATCACACTGAATTGTTTAACTCTGTGAGTCATGGGGTATTTTTGGAAACTTTGATGGTTCAGGTTGTTGCAACTGCCTATTGTGCCAGTCCCTCGTGGTCCATTAGCAGACATGACCCCTCAGGCTGGGTGTGAAAGTGCTGATACCTCCCCAGAGAGAAGTTACCACAGTTGAGTCACTGGGGTGAAGACAGAAACATTCCTGTGTCTCCCAGAGTTCTTTAACACCCAGCTTGTAGCCTGAAGGTGTGCCCTGGGCAGCTGCTGCAAATGATCCATTATTAACAGTCCATCAGAAATTACATAGAATACACAGTTTTGGTTACACCCATGCAGTGATAAACTGGTCCCTGTCATGGTCACTAGGACAGTACGTCATGTATTTCTGCCTACACAAAGCCGGCATGTATTGTGATAACCAGGTTTTGAAATTAAAATTTTACACAGATAGGAGTGGGAATATCAACCTATAAGGAGAAGATACTGTTGGAATCTCATGATGTCTCAAATATTCTTAATATATTCCAAATTCAGTGAGACATCTTTCGTGTGAATGAAAATGCTGAGAATGTCAACTATGTACAACAAATCCCACAGAGA
>JAWWMP010000093.1:14848474-14864074 GCA_035047865.1 Dendrocincla tyrannina | reverse complement strand
CATATATATATATATTTTTTTTTTTTGCAAACACAATTATTCAGAGTCATTTCATTCTAATCCACTCTGAGGGATTTATTAACAAGAAAGCGGTTACTGTCTCCTGAGGCAGGTCATAACAGGTGGCTTCTATGAGGAGATGCTAAAAACTTGTCCTATGTCTTACAGAGCCAATGCCAGCTGGCTCCAAGGTGGACCCATTGTTGTTGGCCAAAGCTGAGCCCCACAGGAATGGCAGTAGTGGTCCTGTGATAACAGATTTAATGAGGGGGAAAATTGCTGCACAACAGCAGCTGGGAGAGAAGGGTAAGAATAGAGGAGAGGAACAGCCCTAGACACAACAAAGTTGGTGAAGAAGGAAGGGGAGGAAGTGCTCCAGATGCTGGAGCAAAGATCCCCTGCAGTCTGTAGTGAAGTCCATGGTGAGGCAGCTGTGTTCCTGCGGCCCATGGGATCCACAAGGGATCAGATATGCACCAGCAGGTTGTACAGAACACCATGCTAGAGAAGGTGAATGCCCAAAGAATGCTGTGACTCTGTGGAAAGCCCATACTGGAGTGGGCTTCGGTCAGGACCTGTAATCCCACAGAGAGAGGAGCCCAAATTGGAGTAGATTTGCTGCCAGGAATTGAGACACCATAGGGGAGTGTCATGCTGGAGGATCCTGTTCCTAAAGCACTGCACTCTGGAATGGACACACACTGGAGCAGTTTGTGAAGAACTGCAGCCCATGGGAAGAACAGATGTTGGAAAAGTCTGTCTTCTGTGGGAGAAACCCCCAAGCTGAAGCAGAGGAAGTTTGTAAGATTTCTCCTTAACAAGTTTCATAGATAACATGGCATGAATGAACCACAGCTCCCATTCCTGTCCGTCTGCACTGCTTAGTGGGAAGTGGTAGAGAATTTGGGAGTAAAGTTAAGTCCAGGAAGAACAGAAGGGTAGGCCAAAAATGGTTTATTTTTATTTCTTCTTATTTCACTCTGATTTGATTGTAAAAAAACCCACAATTTCATTACTCAGTTCTGTCCATCAGGGTAATTGGTGACTGATCTGATCTTCCTGCCCTTGCCTCAACTATTCATGATATTCTTTCTCCCTCTGTCCATTTGAGGAGGGGAATGACAGAGCATCTTTGGTGGGCACTTGGCATCCAACCAGCACCTCCACAAAGAGACACCCAGGCTTTTGCTTACCCTGCACAGGATTGAGAGCTTTCCCAAGGCTGTTTTCAGACATTTCCTTCTTTACATGCCTGTTCTCAAACAGATTGCATTTTACTTCTGTTTTGTCAATTACTGTCCAATTCTGCTTCCATCACCCCTTTGGATCCCATCAAGCCTTTGACTTGCCTACTCCACCCACTGCTTCTTTGTTTACTAAGATATCTCTCCCTCCCCAGTCATTCCTAATTTAAAACTCTCCCTGACAGATGTCTTACCAACCATACCAGGCTCTTGATAAAGGTAGATTTGTCCCACATAATCAGGTGGATCTCATCTCTCTCTAATAACTATTGACTCCCCAAGACTGTTCCAAAATTGCTGTTATTCCCTATATTTTCAGCTTGAAATATTATACACTAGCTTCACTTGCTCAAAAACTCTTTTAAATCCTTCATGTTATTTTCAGACAGTACAAGGTGTTTGGGTTGATTCATTAAATTTACAAGAGGTATGTCCTTCTCACCAGTTTTCTTATGCAGCATAACAATTTCTCTGTATAAAATATTAAGTAACAGAACTGCTAGTTTCAAAGGAGATATTGATTCTGCAATTACCTCTGTTCTTTCAGTAAACATTTTGGAGATCTCAAGTATTCATTCTCAAACACGTTGTTTCCACTGTGAAAGGATGGTATGCAATTACCACAGGCAAAGACCCTTTGGGCAACTCATTACAACTGCAAACTATACAAGACATTTGATTTAATATCTCATCTTAGTACGATGTGATCATTAAGATTAAAGAATTCCTATAGCTAAACTTACATAAAGTCATCAAATTCCACATGCAGTTTTAGTCACACTTCCAGATTCCTTCTGCAGACCTGGGTACAAATAAAACTAAGCTTATATTTTTGATCAGAGTAGCCACCTTTGCTTTTCCCATCAGAAATAATTCTACATAAGATGGTGAAAGGATTAGGTTTCCTAACATGCTACTTTTCCTCTCATCTGTCTTTATTACAACTCTTAATCTACTTCCAATAAAATCAGTAGGATTTTCAATATTGTAACAGAAGCAGTTCAATTACTTCAGCAGCCCTTTGTAAACTGCAGCTTAGCATACAGTGGGGAGGAGAGGTGTGGGGAAATTATTCCTCCTGAAAATACCCTACTGAATTTGCTATAGGTGTTTGTTTTGACTGGAAGACATGGTTTTTGTTGTTTGTTGAGTTTTTTTTTTTTTTTACCTCCTTGTTCCTGTGTCATTCCTTCCTATCACTAGCTGGGTACTCCAAAAAAATCTAGCTATCAGCAGTCAAAGGCAATAGTCAAAAATTGGTTAACCCCTACCAAATACTTGTCTTCCCATTTTGCAGATTATCTTCCTCCTCTCCCCCAGCTTTTTTCTCATCTGTATTAAACACGTTTGACAGAAGAGTACTAGATATTGATTTTTCAAGGTAAGTTTTCATGCAGTGAAAAAAAAAAACCCTTTTAAGATTCAGTCAAAACTGTAATTTTTTAATGCATGTCTCTTTTTATGTGTTCTTGGCTTCTAGGAGAAATCATATTTATGCAAGGGTTTAGATTTACTGAAATTTTTGGCAATCAGATGCAAGAACTTTGAATAGAAGAAGCACCCTACTTTTAAGCAAAACTAACTTATTTAAATGTAAAGAGATCAGCTTACTAAGAGATGCCTAGAAGCCAAACACTGCTGAGCACTGCTTAGTGTGCTTAAGAAAATTAAGGCAGAGTGACTGTACATATGACACTGCAAGAAGTTTCTGTTGCTATGACCATTCTCCTTTCTAGGTAGACATCATAGGTGTGCTTAAGCAGGCAGGAAATAGCATTGCAATGATGGTATGTAAGCCATTCCCTTGTGTAAGCCACTATCTCTTGTGTATGATCTCAGTTTCACCCTGCATAAGTTGTTACAGAAAGATTTGCCATTGCCTGGAGGCTAGAAAGCTTGAAACAACCAAAGGTTTAGATGAAGTATAGCACATCCTTATACCCAGTGGTTTACAAAGTTATTTCATGCAACCTTCAGAATAGTGCCTCTAGCACTTGAAATGATAGTCAGATTTGTTTTTTCTCACACTCTGTGGGGATTAGGTTTCTCTTCTAGTTCTCTGTCAAGTTCTCTGCTATTTTTCTGGTCAGCTTAAATATGAATTCTCTTTATTTACTTACTCTACTTAATCATAATTTTCTCTATATGAACTATAGACTGTATGGAAACTTGCTCCAGTGTTAAGGAGCAAATTTCAGCAAAGATATAAAAAACATATATTCCTACTTACTCGTCTTTCTTATTTTTAGTCCGTGAACTTTGCTTACAAACTTTGTTACTACATTTTAGGAACTTTAAATTCTGATATCTGCTTGTAGCTCTGGGACTTTGCCTAAGCCAGGGGTTTTTTTGCTGCCTGTTGCAAGGCAATTGCTGTAGCTCTCAGCACATTGCCAGGTAGCTAGGGCAGCAGCAGTAGCTAGCATCTCAGACAGCTTCTTAATGAAAGATCCATGCTGATCCTTGTATTTATGCATTAGATCATTGACTGATCTAGGACTCACCCTAGACCTAGAAGGGACAACAGTCTTGTTTTAATCAGCTGGAGCTCTCAGAAATGAGCATTCGGAGTGCAAGAGCTCTCAGACATGGTGCATGCTGCACCACTTTCTCCAAACAGTGTAGTGTCTTAAACCATTATGTTTGTAAATGGAGATTTCTGAAGAAAGCTATTACAACAAATACAACCTTTCAACAGAACCACTTGCAAACAATTAGAAAACATACAGAAAGATGTGCATTTAAAAGATATTTTCAGTCTTTAACTGAACAGTGAGTAAACACCAGTAGTGACTCCCTAAAACAGGGTTAAATTCAGCTCTAAAGACACAAATATTTACACCAACATCACTCTACCAAAAAAAAAAAAAAAGGAAGAAAGGTCAGTTATATTTTCATGATGAGGCTCAAATTTACTTGATTGCTGGAAAATTACAATTCCTGTTGGTATAACAAGAAAGGACAGTGTGACTATGCATTTATCTTCATCTGGATGAGCATCAGGGGAGGATTGTTCCAGAGTGCTGAATGTGCAGCATATTTTTAGGCCTTTCTTCAAATCAAAAATGTCTCTTTTTTTTTTTCTTTTCCCTTTCCTTCTTTTCATGGTGGATATAGCTTACTGCTAATGTCAAAGAAAGATTTTTTCTACAAACATAAGCAAATAACTATGCCTTTCCAAGAAATGTTCATTAGAAATTTACTTTATTTTTATGTCTCATTTGTGTGTGTGTATAATATGTATCTGTGTACTTTTCTCCCTTCATTTCTTCACATCTGCCTTTAGAGAAACATCTTTTTGCATTTCTCTGCAACTATATTCATTCTCCAGCATAATGATGGATTGACCCAACCCTGTGTGAAAGTTTCTCTGTATGGTTTCTGTACAAAAATTGTATAAGGAACTGTTCTAATTTTTTAAATTAGAAATCTTTAATTAGAATTAATAATAATTAGAAATTAAAATCTTTAATTTTTTAAAGATTTTTCTGGATTTTACAATGGTTTCACTTGTTATGGTGAAAGTTTTGCCCCACTAGCATCAGCAGCATTAGCACTGGCTCTTGAACTAATCTGTAACTGAACTGAAAGTGTGGCCATCTGCCCTGGACACTGCTGTGCTGCTGTGATTCATCAATATTAAGGAAATAATACGATGCCTCTGTGGAGGCAGTTGATCACTGATTTCAGTGACCTTAGGATTTCATCCAGTATTTTTAATGTTAGAGCCTGAAATCCCACCTAAATTGTAAACATTTATATTTGCACAATGGGTTGAAAATGAAGTGCTGAGATAACAATATTTTATGGCTTCAGAAATGCTCTCAGTGGATCTTACAATTTTCCATTTCACTGTAAATTCTACACCATACTCAAAAGAGGAGCCTATGCTTCTTTGAACCAGAACTTTTCATTGGCAAAAATGACCAGCAGACCAGGACTCATAACATAGCTTAGCAGTGGGGTTTAAATTTCTTGCTAAGAGTTTGCAGATATATTCTAAGGTATATGTGCATATTTTATCTAATCAAGCACAACCGTATGTAAATCTGTAAGTGGGGTGGTCTGACCCCAACTGGTAGACAAGCACCCAAACAACTGCTTGTTACTGCTGTTTCTGAAAGACAAGGATAGGGGAGGGTATAGGGAGAATGAGAGAGGCAAGACTAACATGACAAAATAAAATATAATACATTGAAAAAAACGTGAAAACCCTAACATAAAACAAAACAAAACAAAAAACAAACTGAGAAATCAACCTGTTAAGAATGTCCTCAACAGGGTTAGGATTCAGGTGCCAGCTCTTCTCAGAAGCACAGCTCTGATTAACACCAATCCCAGGGAAGAAAACCAGAAACATGTATATGGAAATGTATAAGGTGTGGCACATTATAAACAAAGTGACATTATCTAATAAATACTGAGATTCAAGCAGTTTTGCAGGAAAATGTCCCCAGTGTCTGTTCTTATTTAATTAGTATACTCTCCTCAGTATTTTGTCTATAAATCACAGGCTAATCACCTGCACAGATTTATTTTGTGAGAATAGTTGTCTGAGTCACTTTCAAATTGTTCCAAACTTCTTCCTTGATTTTTTTTTTCTTTCCCTTTTGGAACACTCAAAAATGACCAATTAGTTTCATATTCTGAAGAAAAAAAAATGAAATCTGAGGACCTCTGTGCCACCCGCCTGAAGCAAATTTGCACTGTTGAGTTATATCAGAGGATTTTAAACTTGAAGTAATGGCATACCCTTGACCACAGCAGCATGAATGGCTCTGCTAGAATTGCAAATGATTTTATGTGTGTTGGCAGTAAGACACCATTGATATCACACAGTAAAAAAAAATGAGCATAAAGTAGTGACGAACTCGTTGCTACTGTCAATCAAGGTTGTTTATGGGTTACAAAGAGGGCGTAATTTGGATGTGTAATTCTGCTATGAAAATGTAACGTGGAGGATAAAATACTAGGCAGAAATGGAAAGTGATTGATTAGAGATGTTGCCTGAAACCATCAGCAAACTGAGGAAATCTGTAAGGGTAAAATCACTTTCATCACAGTTTATAGTTACTATTTATGGATTCAGATATAATGATAGGTAATGCATTAGATTTATGTAATGCCACTTATTAAGGCCCTAATTTTCCTATCTCCTGCATAACGTTACTACAATGTGTCATATTTCACTATAGTTATTTTACACTCTCAGATTTTTATTTAAAATAAAAATGCAAGTTGTAACCTAATTATAAATCCATGAATGATGACATGCAATACTTCTGAAGGATGCCTTTGGTGCAGACGGACCACTACAGAAGCTACAGATCATCTGAAAGGTTTTGTGGAGTGTCACTGCCATGACATTAAAAGGGATAGGTCATGCTTGACCCACTGTTGATATAGCCATGGACTGCTAAAAAATGGTTTGAGTATCTCATAATATTCCATTATTCAAGACTAGTTGAGGACAGATGTTTTCCATCCTACTGATAGTATTTTCACTGCTTTCATTAAACTGTCATTTAAAAAATTGCTTCAGTTTGAGTCCCCTTTCTGCTTTGTTAGTTTTAATGTATCTCTCTGTACCTTGTACGACAGGAGAGATTGCCTTTGTTCTTGTGTATAAATTTACCAGAAATTAGGGCACACTCACATTTACCTACACTAAGTCTGTCAAAAAGTTTAAGTAAGAACAGTCTTAATAATTTACACTTATTTATGATCTAATCTGAAAAGCTTCATAATGTGTTAAGGCATTGTGAATGAAAACATTTATGTGACTTAGATTTTAAAGAATCAGCAACTTTGATATACTAAGTCGTAAAACACATTGTTCACTGAACACAGAAAATGAATGCTTCAGCTTGTCCTAAACAGACATAAAGTAAGATTCAAGAGCAACAGTGATTTAACAAATAAAGAAAATAGATGTGTATAATTGAACAAAGTGAACCTTTAGAAAAGTGCAGACACTTGGATGTCAATGTTTGTGAAAGCTGTGTATGTATTTTCTTCCAGAAATTCCATTTTTGTTTTCCTTGGTCTCAGACATTTTCTGTTCTTGTAAAATGTTGCACTGACAAACTATAAACTTACAAGGACAATAAAATATGTGCCTCATAAGAAAAAAATGTTTTCAGAAGTTGTACTGCAAAATGAGACAAGAAGTTGCATCATATACATTCTAAACAACAACAACATCTTATTTCTTTTTCGTGAAAAGGTAGAACAGTTTGAAGTAAATCTTTGAGCCTGGACAGATTAGAACTCTCTTTACAGCCCTGAGACAGAACACAGCATAAAGAGTAATTCCTTGGTGGAAATCAGACAGCTGCCCACCCATGTATACATGTATGTGAACAAAGATGAGGAGAATGGGATGGCATTGCTTTCCTTCTTAGAGTCACATTGAAGCAGAGTTGGTGGAGAAGTTAAGCTTCTGGCCCCTCTCCAGATCTGTTTCCAGCAGAGAGCCACATGCTGTATCAAAATCCTGATGCTACCAGATCACGCACTGCAGCAAATACCTGATGTGCATAGGCAGCCTTAGCCCAGCAGCAGCAAAGTGCCAAGGACCATGCAATTCCCTCATACACGTCAGCATACTTACATGCATGCAGCTCTTTTTAAAACTATCTAGGATAATTGGAGGGATGGAAGGGGGGAAGAAAAAATGGAAAGTTCCCCTCACATCTAATTCTCATTCCTAGTAAAAAAAAAAAAAATCAAGCATTCAAGCCAAGTCCCAACTAAGTTGATAAGCAATCTTTTGTTGCCATGGGTGATGGCAACAGTCTTGAACAGGTATTCTGAGGATGAGTGGATTTTAAGAAGTTCCCAGATACTTTGATTATGAGAAATGGTCTCCTGGTTTTCACTGGAAGTGCAAAAAATATACGTAAATAATAGACCTGCCTTCTCTTATTTGTTTGAAGAAACTATAAACTTAATGCATAGCAGAAACATTAACTGTGAGTTTTGTCCAGTTGGATTTTGGGGTGTTTATTTTGTTTGTCTGAAGCTCTTAGCACTTTTTAAATTTAACTGCAATAGGCCTTGATTTAAGTGTTGTCACATGTGCTTAGACCTGATTAAGTGACAATAGGACACTTTTACTATTAGTTGCCCACTGTTACCCCAAGTTATTACCTCACCCTGTATGCCACAATTCAAAAAAAGACTTGAGAATAGATTTATGAGATTAAAATCCATTCTGGATGTTTCAGCTGTTATATTAATTTGTTTAAGACCAGCATCTGCTTCACTCTTGAGAAGTATGATTTGTTGGGACCCTTATCCCACATGTAGCCTGAACGAATTACTGTTCTTAGGCTCAAAAATTTGGACAGTCTTGCATAGATTTCATAAATACTCTCTGTGTCTGCACATTCATAGCAAATGTAACACCCCATTGCACCATATTCCAGCAAATACTTACAGAAAAAGTAAAAAAAAATGTTTCTGCAGTAGCTTAGCAACCGGTAAGTTCCTCTAATATCCATGCAGAGGGTTTTTATTAAATATTCTCCCATAGAATTACATGAAAAGTCTTTCATTCAAAAAGAAGCAAAACCTGATTTTAAACCTTCTTAATGAGACTAAACACTAATTGAATTTCTCTTGTCTTTGAGTGAATACAATGTACAATTATTGATTGTCATGTATTCCTCTCAGGAATGCCTTAGTTTGGTTTATTTTTTATAGAACTATTTTGTAACTAATTTTTCTCATTTTTCTCCTTTTTTAAAGTTAAAATTCTTTCATACAGTTGAATTTTGCAGAAAGATTTTACATTCTGTCATTATTCCCACTGCAGTCTTTTTATCAACATTTTTACCTCTTCTTTGAACACATTCAATTACACTATATGGGGCTTACCTAATACCATATCCTTTTTGCTGCAACAGAGAGACTTTAATATATGAAGTTCTGTTTCTTCACACAGCATTTCTTTCACTCCATGTAACATAAATTTCACTGATGGTCATAATTTGAAAAGTAGCTCATCGTCTCTATTCTTCACATCCACAGTTATTTCAGAGTTTTACAGTGTAACATTCCTTGATTTGGAACAAACGAGGTAATATTAATTCCTCACCCTGCAGTACGCAATGACACCCACCCTGAAAGTTATACTAACCACAAGCATCTAAAATAACGAAAACCTGCTTTTCAGTTGATGATTTCTGCTTTTCTTCTCTAGAACGTTAAAAAAACTTTCAGCAGCATTCATTTATTGCATGTGTGCTGCGTTAATGATTGTTATTTGAGGCAGTCTGTCACTGGCACATAGCTGACTGCAGCTCTCACATTGCAGAATAGGTCAGCTTATTTGTAAGAATTTGTCAGATTATGACAAATTTGACATATAGTGACTCAGAAAAACATTATATTTTATTTACATGTGACATAAAAATGGCTTGTGATATCCAGTCTGCAGCAGAGGTAAAATGAAAGCCTCAATATTCTGAGATAAGATGCAATGGAGGAGGGTGTGACAAAACATGTTTAAGTAATTTTCTGAATGGCTGAGAGGTATGTATTCTTCTCATTGCATAAACTGCTGTGAATCAGCTTTGCTCAGAGCAAAGCTCTGTGCAGGGCATGACGTAGGCAGGCGCCTTGCCAAAATTTTAGGACAGCACACTTATTAGGGAGTTGTTGCTGTTTGATCACAATGCTATGCTGCTGCTGCCATTCAAGACCTGTTCATGCCTCAGCTCCACCTTTAAAATACTTTATAAGGAAATGGGGCTCCACATCCAGTGGAGATGTTTATGCCCCTCCTTGCAGTGTGCTACGGAAAAGTCAGCCTGACTTGGAAGTTAAAGCTGAGTAAAGAGTTGTGGCACTGGGAGAGGATGGTCGTGAACCACAAAGGGACAGGGTGGTCATGAACCACAGAGAAGAAGGAACATATTTGGTTTGGGCCAAATATTCCATAAAGAGGACAGAGAAATGTGTTCCTTTTGAAACGCTGACACTATTTCGTTCATTCTTGTCACTGTATTACTGGCAAGAAAACTAGGTAAGACAAGTTGAATTAAAGTAGCTGTATTTTTAAATACAATAAAATACGTAACTAATTTTCAAGTACAAGCACTCTAGTGCTTTACAGTAAAATGGCAAAAATTAAGGTGATGCAAACTTAGACTTGATTCTAAGCTTTTGACTAAGGCTGAAGTATTTAATAAGTTTCTATGTTTTGTATATTCCTTCCCTTTAGTTTCCAACAGACCTTGAATAAACTGCTAAATTTCCCTTCTCATTTATATGCTTCTCTTAATAGGATTCTGTAAATAATCAATCGGAATAACTAAATCAAAGGACATTCAAGGTACATACAAATTTCCATTTTACATTTACTTAACATGTTAGTTCTTTTTGTATTATTTATCTATTAATACTATTGTCACATCATTCACCCCTGCAAGGCCCATCCAACTTGCTCTTTTGCTGGTGTTTAACTGGGTGATTCTTTTTTAGCTTTAAATGATTTGAAGGAAATGCTCTCTGCGTATATTATGACAGAAAAAAATTCCTTTCTCACCATGTCCTGATAATTGAAATAGATTAAAGTTTCCCATGTACTATGCATCTGAAAATATATTAATTCAGTTAGTTGTCACTATTCAGGTAAAGGCTGACAAACACTCCTCTAGCTAATATCTGCATTAAACATTAGTCTTTATTTACCTGTACCCTATCAGTTTTCTCTTTTACTCTATAGCAGTCTCCTGTGGTTTAGAAATGTTATTCCCTGATTTAGCACTCTCACCAAAACAGTATAGTTTAAAGCAAGTTTTCAAGCATCTTGTTGCAGAGATTCTAAACTCTGTAATAGCGGTAGCTACTGTTGCAACAGAGAACATGGATAAAATCTTCAGTTTTAACATCCAGAAAGAAGGTTTATTATGACCTTCAGGAGAAAAATTCTTATGGCAGTACTAATTTTTGTCTTTACTTGCAAGGCTTTTGCAGAGAACATAATTAAATGCATGGCCATTAAAAATCAAATCCTAACAGCAATTACCTCAGACTGTCATACAAAATGCAGAAATCCTAGCTGAGGGTTAGCTATAGGAGGCAGATGATTTGTGGATAGGTGGAAATTTCAGATAATATTGTGTTAAAAGCTGGTGTTAAAGGCTGAATCTGACCATCAGTCCCAGTGCCAGTGTTGTATTTGATTGTTAGAATATAACCATAGAAAGACGATTTCCTTAATTTTATCTAAAAAAACATAAAGGCTGTGTCATCAATTACTTAGACTAAGACTGAGATTCCAGGAAATCCTTAACCATTTACTGATATTTCAATTTACAACCATGTCTTATTTGTGCAACTGAAATGCATATGTAAAACAGAATAGTAATATTTGAGATCAGGGTAAAGATACTAATTAAAACTATTTAATTAAACCTTACTACGATCAACAAATAAATTTACAAAGATCTGAGGATCTAATTTTTAGTTAGTTTGCTCTCGCATGAACTGAGCCAAAGGCAAAACATTTCTAAGTGCCCAATTTGCATCCAAAACAAGGTGAATGGAGAGAGAGAGAGATGCTCAGACATACTTGAATTACATCCAAATTAACCTCCTCAGATGAAAAGGAAAATGGGATAAACATTTTCTAAGATAATACATTCTGGGAAAATAGAAGAAATGTACCTGCCAGATTAAAGAACACAATATTTTAACATCCTTTGAAAACATGAAAATACAGTTCTGTAGCATTTCAGAAAGTGTACACAAATCACTGAGGGTGATTTGATGCTTATGGATGTAAACAGGTATTTCTGGTTGTGTGTTTCTCTGCTAGTTAAATCAGTCAGTTAAAAACTTGTGCCAGTCATTTTGCTTTTTGAAAGATTACTTTGGTTTTGGTGAGGGCTTTTTCCCCAGAGGAGTAACCCTGTAAAATCTCCGTTTTCACAGTCCTGGAACTATCAGAAAACAGAAGCCTACAAGAAAACATTGCCTGAAACCATCCAACAACTTCTCCCAGAAACTAGTAGAACAGGAATATCAGGCTCTTTTCTCTTTTTCCAGGAGGAATAATGAGAAAGAAAGATTACAATTTTCTTTTTGAGGAAACTTAATCATCTTTGAATCATTGGAAACTGGCAAATTTATGGAGAGCTGAGATTCTGTTGTTCAAAGTAACTTCCAGACATCTTGCTATCAGCACGACAGTGTTAAATCACACTAAGATAACACCATTATTCCTACTTGCTTATAATTTAAATTGTGTGTCATTAAAAAAAAAATATATATATATATAAGGTTGGGGGGAAATGCATCAGTTGTAGTCTTACTGCATAAGGATCTGGGATTTGTTATGGGTTAAGTTATAGAAGAGAAATATTAAATGTTTTCTTGGTTTTGGCTGAGATAATTTCTTCTCAGTGCCTGGTCTAGTGCTCTGTTTTGGATTCAGTAGGCACATGATAACACACAGAGGTTCTGGTTGTTTCTAAGTTGTGTTTAAGTACTTTTTAGCCTCTTGTGCTGCCAGTGAGAAGACAGGCAAAAATTGCTGGGATGGGGCATGGCCAGGACAGGTGACCCAAACTGGCCAGGGGAATATTCCACACCAGAGAACATCCTGCCCAGCATATTGACTTACTCAGATTATTATCTATTTATTGAATTATTATCTATTTATAGATATATAATATAGATATATAGATATTATCTATTTATTAAATAATACTTACAATAGTGGTTATTTACTTATTTACCCAGAATGGCTGGGGGAGACTGATTGGGGTTCAAGGATGGGGTCTGACATTGCTCAGCAAATGGTGAGCAACTGTAGTGTGCATCTCTTGTTTTCCCTTGGGTTGTACAGGTGATGATGATGATGATTGTATTTTACTTTGTTACTTTATTGAACTGTTCTTATCTCAACTTACAAGTTTTATCTTTGATTTTCTTCCCCATTTCCTTTGAGGAGGAGGGAGGGAGAGAAAAAGCAGCTTAATTGCCAGCTGGCCTTAAATCACAACAAAGGTAAAATATGCCCTTTTCTGATAAAATTACATTTTAAAGATTACTTATTAACATGAAACCTCTGTGGAATTCCAGAAACTATGAGTTGTATGGAGGGGATTATCTCTTATTTAGTTATATTTTTTTTGTTTGTACGCCTTTTTTTCACCCTTATGTGCAGTGATTCTAGAGATTCCTCTTGATTTTAATGACTGTTAATAGATTTAATATTTTTTATATTAAAAAAAAATCCTTCTTTCACAAGTTCCTCTTTACCACAAAGTTTGATATAAAATCAGTGAATAAACATACAGTTGTGGATATAATTTTTTTATTGTCATTTTTTTTAAAGAAAAAAAAATACACATAAGAAGAATATTCCTCTTACACTATTATTTTAAAGAAAAATGAAAAAAAAAACCTTCTAAAATATTAATTTAGGTTTTAATAGTGTGGCATAGCAATAACCTCTGAGCACATAGATTTACAGGATTAGTTAGAAATTGTGATGCAGGGTAATGCAAACTTTTGATCTGTGACTGAAACATTAGATTTTTATTTGACTTGTAGTATGTACAGTTACATGTTTCATAATAGTAATGTTTTCTCTTAGAATCGATATGATACATCACTATGCAGAATAAATAAAAGTAATTGGAGAAACATATTAAAAACATACTTAATGATTTTTTTCTACTAAATGAAAAAAGTCAAGACAACTTCTATACTTCCTAAATACCAGAAGGTGAAAGAAGAAAAAAAAAATGTATATTTATTATTTGATTTGCCATTAATTATCTGAGTTTTATAAAAGAAGGATTTGTAAATCCACACACGCGGGAATCATGTCAAAGGTACATGGGTTCTTAAGGATCAAGTCCTAAGAAAAAATCCTACCTTGCAGTCAATTCAAGCAGCATTTGCATAATTGGGGCTTTACATACTTGAGTTAGCACTAACTGCATTCAGTGAACACTGACTCCCCAACAACTGTGAGGTAGATCCAAAGAGTTGCATTTTTGCAGTTCATGTGACTACATTTCCACTATTTTCAATTGGATATTTATAGGAAAAAGTACTAAAGAAGTGACTTAGCAAGGTACATGTTTTAGACAGAACATTAAATCAAGGAATCTATTAAATACTGTAGTTGGATAAATACTTAAAATATTGGTCTTACTTTAGGATGAAACCAATATTTAATCATTATATCAGAGTAAATAATGCCAATATTTTTATGCAGGTTTTGATGGCTGAGAGTTTCATAAATTAACCTTTCATTTTTACATATGTCTCTTTTCTCTATACATTTCTACAGTTATGTGACAATGCTGGTTGAAATGAATGGTGAAGTAACTCAGTTACCCCATTTCCTTATGTCCCATACATCTTTAGAACCAATTTTCAAAGAGGCACATGCACAGGAGAAAGTAGCAACAGGGCAGATCAAGATCAACTCCACCTGTGGCAAGACTAAACCTGGAATATAAATGTATAGATCAGGGAGAATAAAAGCATATTATATTCTTTGCATAACAACCTTTTATTTCAACTAATAGGCCATTAAAAACTAGTGCAGGCTAGAACAGAAGTCAATGCATAAGACAAGTAACACCAATGCCTCAGATTCAGCACAGACATCAGTATTTGGCATGTTAGAAATTATGTAGTGCATTTCTTTTAGTGTATACAACAAACTTCAGAGTTCTTAGTGAAAATGAAGAGTCAGCTCTGTAGCATTGATCTGAAGATGAATTGCATGTTAGTAGTGTTATCTTGTTTTCAATATATTGTATTATTGAAAAATATGTGAGGGTTTGTTTTTTTTTTTTTGTCTAAGACTTATGAAAATACTTATTTGAATTACCAAACAAATGCATGAGGGAGCAAAAAGCTTATAAATTTATAAGCTTATAGTAAAATCATATATACAGCAACAAAAGTACTTACCTGATTGGCTGGCTGATGTTTGAACTGCATTAATGTCATTCTCATGAGAACTTAATGCTTGATTGAAGACTTTGAAGAAGTACTATTTTCCCTAAAAGTGGGATTCATCACATGGTGTGCAGTAAGCCAATCTCAAACATAGAACCGAGGTATTTGTTTATTTCATATTTGTCCAAAGATGAGTGCGAGATGGTAAATCCACAAAGATATATCACGGATTCCAAAAAGTTTACACAAATTATACATTTTAGCAGAGAAAAGAGTCATGGTTCATTGGCTGCGAGTTACCACTCTGGACATAAGTTAATTATCTCTGTTGACGTATCAGTGTGAGCAGTACTGTTTTCCAAAGTGATAATTTTTTTTGCCCCTTGCTAAGGTCCTTGCTGCACCTACAGACTGGCTG
>JAWWMP010000093.1:14782968-14796926 GCA_035047865.1 Dendrocincla tyrannina | reverse complement strand
CAAACTCCCCTTAAGAGAAAGCAGGTCCTTCCCCTCCGTACGGCTGGGACAGCAGCTGCTCTGAGAGGCCTCAGCTCCCAGAGATAAGAGCTAAAGCTGACAGAGAGCTGATGTCCTCCAAGCACACGAAAGGGAGAGAGAGAGAGAGGAAACTCCCCATCTTTATATACCCCTGATTACGTGAAGGAATGGGATGGAATACGTCCTTAGTTATAACCTGGTTACTAGGGAAGGCCTAAACCAAAACCAAGAAAACTAAACCACTACATTATTACTTCCCCTTTTTCCAGTTTACAAATGTTTTCCTTCATTTTAGAACACAGCATAATTACTTATTTTTTTTCTTGGAGCTAGACAGAGGCAATATTCCTAAATATCTGCATTTTATAAGGACTCATATACATTTGAAACATGTCCTAAGGACCCTTTTGAAAAAAATCATCTTATCACTCCAAAATAAAGTGGTAACATTTTCTAAAACATATTCTTTATAGCTTTACCATCATGACAATGTTCTAGTTTTACTTATGATGATGGCAAATAACTATATAAGTAGACAAAATATTTTTTATTGAAGAAAAATTATCCATTTTTTTAAGACTGGTCTGCCTTTGGCAGACATTAGTTGTGTACAGAAATTTTGTAATTCATTTATTTTGCCCCCAGTTAAATTAGTCACCCTGCTGACATTTGCAAACATAGTCAACCATTCTGAATACCTAAGTTCAAAATTAATTTCATAAGTATAACAAATAGATTTCAGTGTTACACTCAAATCTTTTTTCATTACTTCCTACCACAGTGCAGGACATTAGATCTTAGTCAGAGTTCCTTCAGATATCCTCTCAGAATTTGAACCCTGAAGTTTGAAATCATAGTTTGATTAATATAGTACTTACCCACCAATCTCCTCACTTCTCTTTACTAGTCAATAATGATACACTATCATATACTATGTACAGCCATGCTATGCATATAGTCATATGGTTTCGTTTGCTTCCTAATATCATTTTCAGACTTCATATAAAATTTTCATGTCAAAAAGAAGTGATTATCTTTAACAGAAGCCCGGGAGGAAAGTCTGGTTGTGAATCTTAGCTGTATGTTAACGAAGGTGTTTCCAGTATTCTTCTGAAAGAAAAAAATAGTTTCACCTCCAGCCCATTGTTTATTTGGCAATTGCAGGAGCAAAGATCAGCCCACAGTGGAACAAGTCAAAGTGTACTTCTTGCTAGAGTCCTATAAACTGTGTCATAATTGGAACTATGAACCTGCAGAGACCCTTGTTAGAGTTTAATGGACTGGCAAGGTCAGCACAGCTTTCACAGTAAAAATGAAAATGCTGTCTAGGAGTTTAATGAACACAATGACATTTCTGCATGTCCCCAAAAATTCCTGAGAGCATCTGGAGCTGGTTTGAACTTGTTGCAACATTGATTTTTCTTCTTCTTTTTCTCCCATGTATTTTTCTTTCTGAGGGCAAGATTGTTTTTCTGTGTCTTGACAGAAGGGGTACTTGTTCGGGGGGAAAGTGGGAGGTTTTTTTCTTGAGAATTGGTTTTAAACCTATTCTTAGTATTTTCCTCGGGAGAAAAATCTAATTTCACCTTTTGTCTCTCTTTGCTCCTTATGGGGAAGAGAAAGGCAATAACCAGCATAATTATGCAAGGTTTAAGGCAAATATTGTAAGCATGACCTTACAAAGAGAATTGGATTACTGCTAGGAATTTGGTTTGAATTAAAGTGGCTGTACATTCCTTAATCAAAAGTTTGCAAATAATATCCAACATTTTCATATCCATTAACAAAGCCTAGATCACAAGCCGTGTCATACATTCAGAAAAAGTGGCACATTTATTCATAATTTTTTTTAAAAAATAGGAAGAAGCGGGGAGAAAGGATCTTGTTACAATCTATAGTAACTTTGATTCTTTGTAAAGGCTGCTATGTTTATACCTCATTATCCAATTCATTCAGAATATTAGGGCTGGGGGGCTAATGAAGCCTTCTCATTCTCACAATAAAGCAGACAACAAATCCTTAATGTTGTGAAACCTCTTATTAATTCTTTAAGGTCAGCTTGTCATGATGCAATCAGGAGTACAACCACTACATACAAAGCCATTGAGAACAAAGTTTTAAGGTATTGACTCCCACACTATTACTTCTTTTGGGTGAAAAAAAATTACATCTTTTATTCAGTGCCACATTAGAGGAATCAGAGAATCAAAAAATTATAGAATATGGAATAATGAAAGGGAACCTCAACAATCATCTGGTTCAACCTTTCTTGACAAAAGCACAGTCCAGACAAGATTCCACCACTTTGAATATTACTCCAAGGGTTGATTGTTTTCACTGTGAAAAATTTTCCTTGTGTCCAACTGGAATCTCCCCAGGAGTAATTTGTACCCAGTAGCCCTCGTCTTTTCCTTGTTACTCATTGCAAAAAGGAGTCTCCGTCCTCTTTGTAGCCATTGCAACATAGGAATAAGATCTTCCCTAAACTGTCTTTTCCCAAAGCTGACCAAAACCAGCTCTCTCATCGTTTCCTCACATAACAGGCTTCCAATCCTTTTATTGGCCTCTGTGGCCCTTCTTTGGACCCTCTCCAGCCTCTCTATGTCTTTTTGTATAGTGGGGACTGAAAGTGAACTCAGTATTCCAGCTGAGCTCTAACCAGCACTGTGGGGATTAGAATGATGACTTCTTTATGTCTGCTGGTGATGACCTTGCTGATGCTGCCCAGCATCCCATTGGCTCTCTTTGTCTCAGCAGCATAGAGTTAGCTTGCCATTCACCAGGATCCCCGTGTTCTTTCCACAGAACTGCTTCCCAGCTGGGTTGATCCCCACCTGTCCTGCAGTCCCTGGTTATGTTTTCCCAGGTGCAAAAATTCACACTTGTCCTTGTTCAATTTCATAAGGTTATTGTTAGCTCACTCTTCCAGCCTATCCATGTCTTCCCACAGGGTGGCTCTGCCTGCCAAAGTGCCTACTTCTCACTCAGTTCAGTATCATTGGCAAACTTTATCAGGTTACACTTGATTCCATCTTCCAGGTCACTTATAAAAATATTAGACAGTGTTGAGCCCAATAGGAAACCCTATGAAAAGCCTTGGAGAAATCCAGGAAGACAGTGTTCATCGCTTGCCCCACATCAACCATGCAGCCTACTTTGTCATAGAAGGTGATCAAGTTTGTCTAGCATGACTTGCCCTTGGTGAATCCCTGCTGGTGTTTCCTAATCGTGTTTCATTTGACTTTTGATGACCTCTGGGAGGATATCTTCCATAGTTTTCCCAGGCACTGGAGTAAGACCGCTGAGCCTATAATATCCTGGGTCTTCCTTTAAACTCTTCTGGTTAGGAGGGGTTTATGTCAGCCTTCCTCCAGGCTCCTGGGAAAGCCACCATGACTTCTCAAAGATTGTGGAGAGTGGCCTTGGAATGGTGTCAGCCTTAACACACTCAGGTAGACATTGTCAGGGCCCACTGACTAGTGTACGTGTCAAGCTCCAGTAAAAGTTCCATTTTTCCACCATCCATTTCTCCACTGATGGTCAGCCTGTGTTTACATCAATCTGAACTGTTGTTCCCAAGACCTGGTGGTGAAGGAAATCTTGAGAATATCACTTCTCCTGTTTAACAGGGTTTCAGTATTTTGATCCTGTTTATGCTTGTTGTTTACCAAAAAATCCTTTCATGTGGATTTTGACATCTTTGATCAATATAAACTCACACTGATATTTTGCTTTCTTAACTGGATCTCTGCACTCCCTGCAAATGCTTTGTAGTTCTTCAGAGGTATTTATCCACATTTATCCATACCAGCATCTCTGGTATGCTTTTTTTCTGGTTACCCCATAGCCAGGGGCTAGTAGTAGCTGCTAGATACATTTTCCAGTTGTGGAAGAGCTGGTATCTATTTTCAGAGCTTCTGGCAGCAAATATGGAAATCCATTGTTTTATACATCCCTGGCAGGTTTAATCAGGGTGGAAAGGTATGTTATTGGCTTCAGAATCTTTTGTATATTCTTCAAGTTAAAAAGTCATAGAGAATTAGGAGGTATTTGTGTTTTTTAATATGGGTTACATCTGAGACAAACTGAAGCAGCACAGGCAGAATTTATTAGTGCTGTAGAGCTTCAACTGCAATGGAGACCTTCTTGTGAAGTCTTATTTTAAGTATTTTTTTCCATAACAGTAAGTAAAGTAGTGCATAAAAATATAATAACTATTCAGTAGTTGTGCAATTCAGGGGATAAACTACAAAATATCATTGCCTTAGTTAATGCATACTCTTCTGACTATTTCTCTGGCAGCACTTAGTAATTCAAAGTGATTAAATTAAATTGTTTTTATATCTTTGTAATAAAGACAGAGTATACAGCCCTGTTCTCTCTGTGCAGGTTGGGATTTTATTACTTAGCTTGATTCTCACTTGTAATTGGCCTTTTTGATTCTCAACGAGCTGTGAATAAAATCTGAGATGTTTCAGATTATGTTAAGGGAGATGCACTTACAAGTGAAATGCATTCAATTTTGTGAGGAAATGATGAAGATTATGATTTCACTGTATTTGAAGTGCAAAATAAAAAGCCTTACATGGATAATCAGGATTCCTCTGTGTTTTATGTTAATGAGTATTGGCATCTTCCAGTCTGATTATTGCAATGCATCAGATTATCAATTTCTTCTTTTTTATCTTTATTTTTCCTTAAAATAGAGCTGTGGGGTTCTAACTAACCTTCTCATGCAGATGACTAGACATAAAACACGAGCTCAAGAATGTTATTTCATCAGGTGGACATGTACGCACGTAGGAATGGGAAAGAAAAATTAAGAGATGGAGAATTTTTTTTATTATTATTATTATGGTTTTCATATACATGGTAATTTCTGTACTCAAATCACAGTGTGCAAGTTGCAATACAGAACTTTGGTCTATTTTATACATTTGCAATACAATTTTTAGATTTTCTCTTCATATTAAAAGAATTATTCGTATTTTGAGCTACTTAATGGCATTTTCTTCTGTAATATATTAACTATTCTTGTGATGTGTGGTGGCTTGATTAAGCTGGATTCTGTAAAAATGGAATAAAGTTAAACCCCCACACAGAAGACTTTGAAGTATAAAAGTGGTTAAAGTATAAAAGATGGTTAAGGTACACAAAGAGACAGATTAGCATTGAAGATTCAGGCAACAAGAGCATTTTTTATATAGTCTAGCTGATGTGTAATTCATAATAGCATCTATTTTCACAAGGAGGCTTTCCTCGGGCAATGCCAACAGGATTATTTACATGAGCATGAATTGTTTATATAAATAAGGCTTATATGATTGGACTAGTACCCTGTGTAATTATGCAAAAATATTTTGAGGGGTGTGTAAGATCCATAAAATTACCTTTCACCTCTGGAGACTGAGAACTGGATGATAACATTATACTTAGTAATATTGTGTGTTGTTTAGACTTGCTTTATCTCTACTGGTCATTTATCTGTATCTGAAAATCACCAAATAACTTATAAATTGGCAGAATTGTCTCTCTGCACACATGGGAGCCTTAATAACAGCTGGTGTTGCCTTGGCAAACTTGTGTGGAAAAGCTTCTATGAACACTAAAGTTCAGTGAGTTTGAAAAAAATATATGTTTATATTCCCCAAACTGCCTTTTAAGAAAGACTATTCAGACAAGACAAGTCAAAAATGGACTCATATAACATGGGTAATGAACTGTACCCTTCTCTCTTTCACTGACGTAAATTGGAAAAGGCTTGGTTTAATATAGCTTCTTTCTCTCCTCCTGGAAATTTTATTCGAAAAAAGAAGCAATGTAGGTCAGCCTCCTACTGGTGTACCAATTAACAGGACATGTCCATTATATTTATTATCCCTCTGCAAGGTGTCAGACTTCAACTTGAGAACTAGCAAAACCAGCATGACCTCAATTTACAGAAAATTGTGGAGTGTGAATGTTCTTTATTTTTTTCAATAACTTGCTCTTCGCTTTCCTTTAAAATGTATTAAAGTATTGCTGAATTTAAAATGTCCAGATTTTGACATTTCCAGTACATTTTGATTGTCCCATTTTGCATTTTTAGTGACCCTCAGAGTAGATTAATGTTCTAATGAGTGCTGGAGGTCTCTTTAGTTAGGAAACATTCACATCAAGCACTGGAATAGAAATCTGATTTGCCAGTGTTTCTTTTTTTTTTTTGCTTTTAATTGATAGAAATCACAGCACTGAATTATGCCCTTCTTCCTCACATTTGCTTTTATAGGAAATAAGACCCCCTTCATCACTGTAATACTCAAAGTAGTAAATGGAAATGCCTTCACAAAGTGCACTTCAAGGGTATGGTTTGAATGAAAAAAAGATTCCTTGGTGATCTTGCTCTTAATGGGGTTATTATGAATGTCTGCATCAAAAAATAAACTACACAGAGGTGAAAACAGAGCTGAAGAGCTGAGTTTCCACAGTACCCAGTTAAATTCCAGTGTCAGTTTTTCAAAAAGCATAATGAGAAGGGGGAGGGGGAAGACTCTTAAACCTATATATTATTTGAGAAACATATGAGAGTTCATGCAAGTTGACATTATTCTGCTCTCAATGCATATATTTCTGGAGGGCCTTATAAATGGGAAAGATGAATATAGTGCTCTGGATTAGGTCTTCAACTTTTTTTCATTTCTCTTATAAACAGAATGACATACTATCTTCTCTGAAAGGGCTGGTGGAATGATAAATTCACAAAACTCTGGGGATTATCTATATTTAATTCTCAAGGGCTCCAAACAAATGGTTTCTTATAAACAACAGAGAAAATACTAGGCATTAAGAAAAATGGTCAAAAAACATTTTGAGTCAATTCTACTTACAGAGTGCTTACAATAACTCTGAGAGTTACTTATAGCTTCATAAATTTGTGAAATAAAAAACCCTAAAATTTCACTCAAAGAAAATGAAAATACTTTTCTTCTAATGATCATTCTGGGAGGTACTAGAACTTTTTAAACAAAACAGAAAAATAGGTCTGACATACACACACACACACAAAAAAAAATAGAAGTCTGTCACCTGCTTATCACAGACGTAAAACACCTGTGCAGGTGCACTGGCCTGCACGGAAACTCAGTAGAGTTCTGTAGACTGTCCATCCATATGAGTCTTTTACATTCTGTTGATGTGTGGCTAAAAGTGCTACTGCTATGGAATGAAAACCTTGACTGTACCACTCCTTGTAATTCCAAAGGTGATCCGGGGCTATCCTAAACAAAACAAAAATCAAAACAAACAAAAATAAACAAGGAAAAAAAAAAAACAGCCAGCCAAAACAAAACAAGCAACAAGAAAAGATACCACATAAATACTAATACAGAAGCCTGGAAATATATCAATACTAATACTAAAACACCAAAAGAGCTGAGTCCTGTGCACTGCAATACAACTTTCACAAGGCAAAAATCACTCTTGTATTACCATTTAGAACAATTCAGCTCTTTGATACAGTGCCAGATCTTCCATTTCTTCAGCTTTCTTTCCTATTGGTAGGGGCTTCCTTTACCTTTACAATCTGAACTTTGCATATGTTCAAGGATATACTGGAATTACCAGCATTACCTGTGATTGCAGCAGGCCAACCACTGATTTGCTTCCCTGGCCTTCACACCAATTTTAAGCTACAAATTTACATAATTTTTAAGTAAAATCTAATTAACAGTGTAAACACTAGTAGAATATTTATCTAGGTCTTACTGATCACCTAGAAGAACCTGGGAGGTTTTATGGAAGGCACAGGCTGTATTTCTCCTGAGATCCCAGAAAGTCCGGGCAGTTTCTACACTTTTCAAAGAGCTACTAAATTTTCACTCTCTTCGAGTAGCCAAACACAGTTGGAACTTCCTTTCTTTTTTTGCATCCTCAGAGCCCTTTGCAAAGGATAACTAAGGCAGTTTAATCAGGAGGTGTCTTTTCTGTCAGTACATATGCAGAAGTGTGAGCGCAAACACTGCGTGTGCAAACTTGTACTCTGACCTGCATGACTTATTCTTGTTAAGGTTAGGAGTTGAATTTTACTTTGTCCCCACTTCCCCTCAATAATTTAAATACTTTCCCATAGTTTGTTTGAAAAACACATTAATTTTTAGGGTTGTTCTCAGCAATTCATGTAACTTAGGATATCCCTGTCTAACGGGTCCTCCCTGCAAGACGTCATGCCTAGTTACTTCTCTTCGATACCATTATGCAACATAGCTGATCATATTGCATCAGCCCTACAAAAGTGAAAAGCAAATGGGTTACTGAGCAGTGTAGTCAACAGTTTGGAACAAACAAATCTCTTTTCAACCTCTGTCTTTTCAGAGGAACTAAACACCAGATAGTGTTTTAAGTACTGGGCAGTGTTTTTTTTTCTAGGAGCATTAAGTAGCAGGAACCCTCATGTATGACAGGTTTAAATTAACTCTAGGTAGAGAAGCTGTAAGACAAAATTTATTCAGACAAAGTAAAACTCATTGAAAATATTTACATGTTTTTGATTCATAGTAGTCATGTTAAGGTTTTATTATTTTGCTTTAGTGTTGCATATAGGGCTAGCTGAAAATTATATGCTGAACCTAGTTTTTAAAGGATTTTTGCTAAATTAAAGTTTCCTGTAAATGTATCTGCTTTTCTTCAAAGACTAAGGGGGAAAAAATAGTCAGTTAAAAGCTGGAGACAGAAAAGATTTCATCCAGAAGGTAAAAACGCTTTGGACAAAATCTTCCCATGCCTCCCCAGCTATACTCAGCCTTTGATGGCAGGTCAACATTTTCCCCAGAAATTAATGACTATGGTTTTTGGTTTTGCTTTAATTTTATTAATGCGTGCCCCAGGGAGGAATACTTTTGATGAGATGGAAAAGCAATACCAAATTTATCTTCCAACCAGAGCTAGCTAAGTGTTACCTACTCTCTAGAGAACATAACCCAGAAACTAAGGGCCATTACAGGCCAAGTCATATCCTCCATTCTCTGACTAAGCAGCTAAACACAAGGAGTTCTGCAGAAACTAAGAGTTCCACAAGAGCTAGTAATCTAACCCCAAAACATGTAGCAGTAACACAAGCCCTGTAATTACCTGTCAACTCAGGAGGAGCACTTCCAAAACTAGGGCACAGAGATTCAACAGAAGTATGATTCTTGAATGATTAGGGTAAAGAATGAAGTATGATTAGGGCAAAGATTTCCAGTTGAAAACTGTTATGGTTTCTCATAAGCCTTTATCACCCACAAAGGCTACCAAAAAGGAAGGATTTGCACCTTTGTTATGTATCAGTAATATATTCATATTTCAGTGGGAAATACTTTCTAAATGACTGAATTAGTCTTTTGCTGCCATCATGGATAATCAAAGTGAATAGGGCACTGAGTGAATAAATTCATTGACTGTCATATAAATTATGTTTGTGCCCTTGAAAATCTGATTCTTTCTTTTCTAGCAGTTATAAACTGCTATTTAGTAATACATATCAAGAGACTATGTTTGGAGTGGTAACTCATAGAATGATCTCACACTGAATGGGAAGGTAAGATGCATGAAAAGTAGATTTTATAACTATTCTCTGTAACACTGAAGTGAAAAGAGTCAAAATTCAAATGTCAGTGCTACTTTACTAAAGGAGTTATAAATAGAAAACTGGAGAAACAAGGGTGCAAAACATCTAGGACAAAGAAAAAAGAGTTTAAAAATCTGTGATTTCTTTTGTAATTTAGAGTAATTTTCTTATATCTTTCAGAATTATTCTAGTTACCTTACATAATATGTAGTAGAATAAATGGAACATTGAAAAGACAATTGCAGGCTGCATGTATTAAGTCAGTACAACACAGAGAAAACTTCTGGAAAATATTTTTAAAACCTGCAGGGTTGAAAGGGTCACAGTACCTCTAAGATCCTTTTAAGGTCAGCAGGAAACCTCAAAGGATATAAATACATGAATTCAGTCCTCTTGTAACAACAACAAAGCTTAGCCTTTCCAGACCTGACACCTTTCTGCTTAAGAAAGAAAATAAAGATGCAGAGAACCAGAACCACAGTGAAATTTCTCACTCAATAATAACAAAGTAAATGTATTGAAACTCCCTTGTGGATTCTTTCTTTTAATAGAACTATCTTTCGAATGGCAGTAAATTTACTAAATGTATAAGAATTTTTGATTAGCATTGAATGCATCAGATATTTATTTTTATTTTCCACACAGTATAGCTGGAAAAAGAGAGCTCTTGCTCTTGTTCCAGAGCAAGGCAATTTTCACAGTGTATAAACATTTATAGTAATAGAAATGCATGACAGATGCAGTGTAAATAATATTTAATATAGGATTGATATGCATTTACTCATGATTTTCATCTTAGTGAAAGACACTAAGAACCAGATTTCTGTTTTGAGCAACGTATGTAAATGACATGCGTTCAGTTAGAATTAAATATTGGCTCAAGAAGGATTCTTGAATAGTGATAAATGATTTTTTTTATTATTAAAATCTGTGCGGTTTTTTGTTGTTGGTTTCGTTGTTTTTTTTTTTTTTTAAAAAAAGGAAATTTATGCCTGCAAAAGAGAAAAGGAGAGAAAGGAAAGTGACTTCTGACAAGAAATTCAGCTTATGTATGTTTGATTTTATTAAAACAAAACAAAACAAAACTAAAAACAACTACTGGAACCAAAATATTTCATCCAAAAAAAAAGTGTCTCCAAATTGTTCTGTACTAATTGGAGGGAAGCCACAGAGTCAGCCTTTGGCAGAGACTCTGCGCTCCAGTGGGAATGCCCCTTTCAGCAGGTGCTGCCTGCACTTCCCTGCAGTCAGCCTACCTAGACCACAATGCAAAGAAGAGCATGAAAGAGCTGCCAGCTCACACCAAGGTGCCACTGCTGAAGAATTTTAGGCTGAATCAAAGGCTTCTTATGTTTCTCCAAAAAGTTTCAGCTTTAATTTTTTGCATGGGAATACCTTTTCTTCTTTTTTTTCCCCCCCCTAGAAAGATAAAAAGTCCCTTAATGTTCTGATCACTGTTTTTCTACCCTCATTAAACCAATGACGAGTCTTCATAATATCAAGGGATTTGGAAATGTGATTGGTACCTTAACATTTCCTGTAGGTTTGCATACATTCTCAGAAGCTTCTGATAGAAAGAAAGGCTTTTCAAGGGGCTACAAATCTGTGACTGCTGATAATTTGGAGTCAGTTGTTTCACCAAGTACATTAAAGTCACTTCACAGTGTCTACATAAACTCATCAAAAAATTAACAGCTATAAATTTACTGATAACTGTTGAGAAACTCAGAAGACAAGAAATTAATTACTATAAAAAGCAAGATCTAATAAGCAAAAGTTGACAAATATCACGTTTTGGCAGACAGAAAGCAGTTAGAAAAATAACTAACAGTGTTGTTTAGAATACCTAATACCTAATTTTACATTGTGTATTTCCTCGTCTTGACAGAGAAAAAAAAAATGTTTAAAAAGTGAGAATAACATTGACCAGAGATAAGTACTTTTTTGTTATTGTTATTGATTGGAAAATAAGGAGGGACAATTCCAAAACAAAAATTAAATTTAGGTTGTTATCTTTTTGGCAACAGGAGGAGCCCAGCACTTAAAATAATGTTATTTTTCACAAATATTCATAGGTACCAGACAGTGAAAGAAATCAAGGAAGACTCCAAAAGGTAATTTTCAGTTATTACACTTCTTTCATGCCAGTGGTGCTGGAGTGCACTGAAGTGTACGTCAAATTAGAATATGTGAAGTCATCAGAGTGTACCACCTATTCAGCAGTGTAAAAGCCTATGGTATTGCCTAGGATAAAGTGCTGTTGTAATGTGGTGCCTGGAAACTGGTGCACTTCACACAGTCCAAAAAAAAATATCCTTTCCCTGTGTACACAAATTCATCTTCAATAGAGGTGTGATACAAGTCCATGATGTAGTAATGAGGCTTTCCTCTAAGGGAGTGCAAAAGAGCTTTAAGAATTCAGAGGTTTTATGCTCTGTAATGATGCTGAAAAACCTCAGTATGAAAGGAACTGCTAAGGGAGTTTGTTCTTTTAGCAGCAAAGGTATTTATTCAAGCAGAGCTGGAAAGCTAGCCAACTTTTGTTGGACAAACTAGCTTCGAATCAACAGTGCAAAATGAGCCATTTTATATATTTCACTATGTGATTGTAACATACAATTTTGCATAATAATAAGATTACAATATCTGATTATGCATATTAATGACTAGGTGGAGACTAGGCAGAGTCTGGGTGGAGCCATCCTGCATCGTCTTTTGGCATCAAGATTAGGTGGTCGTTTCTGGTCTTCAGCCTCACTCTAGGGGTCTTTAACTCCTCTTCTTCACCTTGACCTCTTCAGCCTTCATTGTTCATGACCCAGTCACTGAAGCTTACAGAAACTACTGGCTTTGCTCTATTCAAATGTCTACATTGTCATGATTAACAGCACCAGGGTGTTTGTATATGTTTTCTAGGATCAGGTCCAGTGGTTTGAACAGAACACATATCCATGTTCGCTCTTAAACTCAAGCAAGGCAGGTGCTGAACAGTTTCTAGTGATCTGGTTAACCATTTCTGGCATCTATCCTTGTTTCAGTAACAAGAAAAACACCGCCTTCAGAACCCACACAGAACAGAGGAGTGAACACTTTTTGTCTGGTCTTACTATAGAAGGTAATGGAATAGCAAATGTGTGTTGTAGTTTAACATAAAACTTACCATTTGATGCCGACCTTTTATTTGCAATGACATATAATTACATTGTTTTGAAGTATTGTATCTGATAATTACTGGTGAGTAAAATGAATTCCACAATGCAACTATACCATGCAAAATAAGATCACTGCAAGAACTCATGAATCTTTTTTAGTTTTCTGTTGTGTCAAAATGACTACCACAAAAAAAGCCCATGTCATATATCATACAACCTAGCAAACTGACTATAGGGCAGTTATCCTAGTTTTGGCTCTCTTTCTGACCTGATGAGGGACCTTCTGTGTCTTTGAGTTTACACATCTGGTAAATGAAACAGGAATGGTGACCTCTTTGTAAAAGATGTGAACCACTGTTGAAGAAGAAAAGATACATAAATGTAAGGTGATATTACTGTTACCTGAACGTGTAATTTTTATTTCATATCCTTTGCATCCATGTCATTCAAATTCTAGAACAAATACTATAATTCTATACATGGAAGTTTTGTGACCATAGGTATTCTGACGGAATTATATTACTCTTTCACGGCCTCACTGTCTTTCTTCCCCTACCCTATACTGTCCATAAATAACAATAAATCAGGTGGTAATTTGACCTTACAGCATAAAGTATATCAGCACAGACTTTTTGTTGAACTTTTCTTGCCTAATAGACTCTCAAAGGCCAAAAATATGCTGCTCAAGATTACAGCAGAGTTTTGCACTGCATACACCTAAGTAAGAAGACACTGCAGCACTGTTCCCTGAAATCGTGGAACTGACAATGCAACTCCTTTCCATTTTTTCAGTGGTGAAAAGCAACAATGAATACAAGATAACATTTCCACCAAGAAATGAAGCTTTATCAAAGGTTTCTACCCAACCACCTACCCTAGCCCTCAAGATGAAATACAAAATCTAGGCAATTTATTCATAGTGGAATCAGTTACCTGAGAACTTCTTACAATCCTCTCCTTCACTCTTCACAAAACTTATTTGACAAGTATTTGCAGACTGCTTGTTATTTCAATTTATGGCTCAATAAGAGATGAAGATAATGTATAATTTAATGTGATAATGAAACTTTTCTTCCTCTGCATTTATGCCACAGTTTTATTGCATCAGAAGTTAGAAGTGGAATCTTTCATACTTTTATTTCTATAAAGCATTTACCATACTTTTGGATACTATTAAGTAAGGTAACACAAAGCCCAAACTG
>JAWWMP010000093.1:14726653-14739247 GCA_035047865.1 Dendrocincla tyrannina | reverse complement strand
TGCCTCTTTTACTGTATTGTAAAATGGAGTCTTTGCCCTTTTTCCCCTGAGCCACCCTACTCCTTCCCAAGACTCCTTGAGAGAAAACCCTTACCTTCCTAATTAGTATGCAAGAATTTGCATTGGTCAGGTAATGTGAAAACACTCCCTTATTGGTCTATTGTTAACCCTTTCCCCATCAGTTCTTAACCCTCAACTCCTATAGGCTGTGACCAGCATCCCCTAAAGCCCCTTAAATACCCCTGGCCATGTGAATAAACTCTCTCTCTGCTTCCGTCTCCTGTGGTCTGTGTGTGCTTCTTTGTTGGGATGTCTCAGGACCACGTGGCTGGGGGGAGACTGGAAAGGGGGAGCGAACCACCCAACTGTCACATCAATGAGCCAAAAAAATATCCTTCATGTCTCTACTACCTCCTCCCCAACCTGCCCCCACCATTTCCAAATTGCTCAAGATCTTTGCTTCTGGAACTGACACCCATTTTCTGTTTCCATGCTGTGTGAAGAACCAGGAATGAGGAGGAGTGGCAGGGCATTAACAAGGACAAGGAGGCAGTGCTTGTGAACACCAAAAATCTGCCCAAGGCTCAATGAGAGCACCCAGCCCTGCCATCTGATGTGTTCCTTTTTAGAGAAGAAAAATTAATGAATAGAAGAAAACATCTACTGAAAAATACCGACACAGAAATTGCCCCCAGCCTGGGAGCTGCAAGCCTGGGAACTAAGTTTTGGAATCATAAACATCCTTGAAAAGTACAGCTGTCCTCTTTGAAGTACAGATGCCATACTTAGAAAGTAGAGATACCCTGAGATACCAAGAATAAGTGCAAAACCCAGAAACATTTACAGCAATTTGCCATGTGGAAAAGTGGAAACAGTCTGGAAAAATAAAGCACATCTGAAAGAACAGAAAATCTCATAATCATTGACTGTTACATATTTAAAACAGAAATTAACAGCACTTACTGGCTATTTAAACTGTGGTGCCCTAGGACCTCTTATCTCTTAAGACATTAAAAGGACCTAATTTTTACCAAAAATGGAGCATGTTTCTGAGAACTTCATCCTACATGTACTCTTCCTAAGCAGTTGGATCCCACACAAATGTTCTAAGAGACAATAGACTCATTCCAGGGACAACTGACTGGCACCTGACTCTTTGACACAACCATTTTTGGGGTGAGACTGTTTGTTACCTTATTGGTTCCCCGACATTTTTGTAGGCTTCTCTTCCCACCTCTGGGATGATTAGTTCCCCCTCCAGGCAGAGATCATCATCCCCTTTGTTGTTTGGCCTCTTCTGAAATCTGTGTAATTCCTTTGATATTTTTATTATAGATATCCATATAAGCAGTTTATCATATCTGGTGTCATACTGTTGATAAGTTTATTCACCAGTGATGCACTTGTAGTAATCTGCAATAGTATGTACTTTGTTAGCTGCTGCTGATTAGTTGGTTATTGCTGTATTTACAGGTAATATGCTGCTGATTTGATTGGTGATAGTAATTTATAATAGCATTATATACATATATGTATACACTTTGTGAATTATAGGTAAACCTGTTGGTGGTGATTTTTGTGGTTTATGTGGTAGGGGTATTTTTGTAGTATTTGCAGTAACCTGTAATAAAGCACAGGAACATAAAGTGTCTGTGTCTTTGTGTATTATGGAATTCTACAACGTTATGGTCTCCACATACCCAGAGGCTGGATAACAATTTAGTTCATGACATCATCACTCCACCACCTATCCAAGTCATTGCCAATAACTTTGGGACCCAAAACCTCAAAAATCCTCCTCTCTTTTGCTCTACCTTCTCATTCCCAGCCCATACCTCTCTCTCTTTCCTTTAGTTAATTTGCCAACAATTCATCCTCTCTCTTCTGCCAGGCTTCCCAATCAATTTTCTGACACACGAACAATTTTCTTCCTCAATCCATCTTCTGTATCTCTGGCCTCCAAATAAATTCTCTCCAGAGAACTCCTAATCATTGCTTTAGTCTATCACCTATATATCCTGTTCAGCCTACAGTGCTATAATTTAACCAGCTCCACAGTAAAATATCTCCTCTATTAATTAAATCGTGAAACTAGAATTCGTACTCTTTTTATTATCATTACTACAAAAAATAAAGACAAAAACTTTGACAAAAATCTTCAAAATTTTGCATGAACTCACTCCATTTGAGCCAGAAAAAATTCTCTGCAGTACCACACAGTATTTTAGATTCCTTTGGCACCTATTATAAGAACGGATTATATGCCCTGGGACTAAATGAATAAGAAAGACATTCAATACATTCTCACATTGTTTGGCATTTGGACATCATGTCAAGTGGCATCACATATATGTAGACAGAGGCTCGTGCATCCTGCAGCCACGGGGATCATTTGCTGAGCTGTAGGCCAATAAACCAAGAATTATCTGATGCCATGGACAGTGACAAGAAGTCACTTTCTGTTATTAAATTTTTGTGGAGGAATTATCATCAGTTTAGTAGTCCTGTTTAGCCTTTTACAATCCTCTGTCAAGGACTAAAAAGAAGCCTGGATAGCAGCAACAGGAGATAGTCCTTTTAAGTATATCTTCCTCAAAAGAAACCTGTGTCGTGCTATCAATAATTTGGGTCTTTGTGTGTGGTTTCGCAAAACCAGCTTTGTACAAATGACAGAAAAAACTTACAGACATCATTTTAAAGAAATTAAAATTTAATTTTATTTTCCCTGCTACTAAGTTCCCACTGGACAAGTGTGTGCCTAATTCAGTTCCATATACTGAGTTTTGAAGAACTGAGGTAGCAGTTCTCAAGCAATCAAACCAATGGGAGACTGGCTGATGAAATATTACTGGATCTTCTCTTTGCTTCCACCTTTAAAAGACTTAGATAAGACTGAATTCATGGCATAATTTTTTTGTAGGATCAATTGCTGAAAAATTTCCAGAGCAATTAGTCAGAAAAAGAGTGGTCTACAAAACTGTAAATAGGATGAAATGTAATCTAATATACAACCTCTCTACTGCCCTAGCTTTTTAAAATGTTTCAGAATTGTTGACATGACAAATATTTGGCAAGTATTATCTAACCTAAGATAGCTACAAAGAAGAATGAATTGATATTAAGATCAAGTGAAGTAATAGTATAAATCCTCTTTCTATTTTTATCATTTCTCCATTCTTAGAACTATAAATGCAACCATATAGAGTAAGGTTGAAAGGCACTAAAAATATAAATAGAGCTAAGCAACATGCACTTGACTAAATAAGACATAAGTAAGTGTTGTACTGCTTCTCTTATGTACACTGAACAAATAGTTGTGTTGTGAAGGTAACCTGAATACTTAATCATGCTTCCCCTGAACACCTTTATGTCACAGGCCTTTTGCCAACACTCTTGAACTCACTCCAGCTATATAGTTTGGAGCTGGCTGACAGGACCCATTTTCAGTTTTATCTTATTCTGAAACAATAGCACTCAGTATTTTAGAGTCTGATAAATGATAAACACCACTAATTCACTGGATATTCAGGATGCTGCAAATGATCTTCAAATGTAATGAGATCTGGGAGCTGTCAATCCAGAGAAAAATTGCTCCTGTATTAAAGAAAATGTCAAAGGTTAGAAACATTTTAGCTGGAATAATTTATGCACCTTACGATAAATTCAGACATGTATTCTAGTTTACTTCTCAGATTCAAGTATTCATACCTGACATTGAAGGAGCTGCTAGTTTTACTGAAGACACTCCACATTTTATTATCTCTATATATCATTGTGTAAAACAAAGGATAAAATTTTAGGTAAAGAGAGGTAAAGGAGCTAAGAATAACAAATCGAGTCCAGTGAAGTTAAAGGAGTTTAGCTGGAGGCCAGCAACTGGCAGTGTAACACAGAGCTCAATATTAGGTAGAGTCCTATTTATGATCTTTACTAATGATCTGGATGATGGGAGAGGTGCACCTCAGCAAGAGTGCCAATGACACCAAACTGGGAGGAAGGACCAATATGTCAG
The DNA here is from genome assembly GCA_035047865.1 of Dendrocincla tyrannina. Taxonomy (NCBI): domain Eukaryota; kingdom Metazoa; phylum Chordata; class Aves; order Passeriformes; family Dendrocolaptidae; genus Dendrocincla; species Dendrocincla tyrannina. Next base: position 14,735,235 of record JAWWMP010000093.1, on the reverse strand, counting down.
AGGGTTGTGCCATCCAGAGGGACCTGGACATGCTGGAGAAGGGACCTGACAGGAACCTCATGAAATTCAATGAGTGGAAATGCAAAGTCCTGCACCTGAGGAGGTACAACCCCAGGCCCCAGGACAGTCTGGGGGCTGCCCAGCTGGGAAGCAGTATGGCAGAAAAGGCCTTGGAAGTCCTCATGGAAGCTGAGATGAAAATGAGCCATCAGTGTGTCCTTGCTCCTAAGCAGGCTTATAGTGCCCTCAGCTGCCCCAAGAGACAAGTTGCCAGCAGGTCAAAGGGAAGTGATCATCCCATTTTACTCAGCACAGGTGAGGCCACATCCAGAGAGCTGTGTCCATTTCTGGGCTCCCCAGTACGAGAGACATAGGCATACTGAAGAGAATCCAACAAAGGACTGCCAAGATGATGAATACCTGGACCTCATCTGCTGTGAGGAAAGGCTGAGAGAGCCAGGACTGTTTAGTTCTGTGACTAAACAGAGGACTCATGGGGACTTCCACAGTATATATAAATACCTGAAAGGAAGGTGCAAATAGAAAAACACCAGGCTCTCTTCAGTGATGATTACTGACAGAATAAGACGCCACTTACATTTTTTATCCAACTCTTTCTTCGAGACACTGCCCCTTACTACTAGCCTCTCTTCTTTACTAGAAATTCTGACAAAGAAACCTCCTAATTAGAGACTGTGAAAGGTCAAAGGCAAAGTCTATCACAGGTGTTTTACATTTTTTACAGTAAGTGTCTCTATGTATTTCCTATTCTCTTCATCAGAAAGAATCCTGCAAGTATGATTTCATCTGGATTACTGGTCAGAATTCTAGTATTACATGCCTATATAGTAGGACCTCATTTGATTATGAATCCAGAATCAAACGCATTGTGTTCCCAGGTGTAATAGTCTAACTGTAACACAAGAAGTGCCTCTTGGATTTCACAGTCAGGAATCCTTAACAGTGAGACACATGATTAGTAGGAGCTCACCTCAAGGTCTCCAAGTTCTCTTACAAAAAATTATTCCCTCTTGTGTGTTGTAACACACTTGCTGCAATCCTCCTCTGCATCCCAATTTTTGCATTTTCAATGCATCAAACTTGCTTCTGTCAAAAGCATATTATTTTCTTGCCACACTCACTAAGTTAGTTCTTCTTTTGCAGTCAATTCCTGGTTTCTCTTAGCAGGAATGTTCGAACATTTTGTCCTCACTTTTAAGGCTTGTCACAACAGTGTTTGTTCCCACCCACATTTCAGTTCTTCTGTCCTCCTACACACCTAATGAGATGGCAATACTTACCATAATTTTCTTCCTTTATTGGGACCCTTCCTTTTTCTCCTTTCTTACATTGTAAGAACCTAAAACTGAATCAGAAAGGGTCTGGTTAGCCCAATATCTGATTTCCAGCACTGACAATTAAGTATCTGCTTCAGGAAGACTGAAAAGGCAGACATGTATATAACTCCCCTCACAGGTACTCTTAACCATTTTGAGCTATTCTCACTCTGGGATTTTCCAATACTTCTGTATTTCATTTTGCATACATACTCTTCCAAATAATAGTCCAGTCTCCCTGGAGAGTCATGTAAATACCTGGTATGTACAACCACTTTTCTCTGTGGCATACAGGTGTTGTCTCCATCAAAAGAGCTGTCTCCTCTGGAGCTACTAGATCAGAGATGGACTTCCATGGGCAGCCGAGAAGCAACAGCAGAAGCAAGGGCAGGTCTTCGCAGCTTGTCTCATGTTCATGGATAATGTTCTTGGCTTGCTGGGGTCAACCCTCTTCCACCTGATCCCTGAGTGGGAGAAGTCAGCTCTGTCAGACTCTGACTCAGTGATGTCCCCATCCTCTCCCATGATGTGCCCTTGCCCAGGCAGGGATGCTCTTGAAGGCTTCCTTTGTGGATCCCACTAACAGAGTAAGGTTATGAGCTATAGGAGGGCCCCCCATGCACCCCCCAAGGAGTACCAACACTCACTGCCTGCAGAGTTTGGGATACTTCCCTCAGTCATAAGCACCATCCTGGACTGTGCCCCTCTTTCTGTGTCACTCTCTCATACTCATCACATCCATCCCTCTCATCTCAGGACCATGATTTTTTGGAAGGTGACTGCATCTTCCTGGAGTTCCTGAGGAAAACAGCCAACTCTACATGATGTCTGTCTGATGGAAGAGGTGACATCCCCACATATTAACAAGGGATGTTGTGCCTTCCAGCCTGAGGAGGAAAGTGAACAATAAATACTCCCAGTTGTCAGCTCATTCTCTTTCCAAACATTGTCAGAGTATTCTTCACATGAAATCTATTGCTGTGGGCTGTGGACCCAGGCAGATAGGCAGTTCCATGGGTCTCCCTGGTGTTCCTGCCATTCGCTTCTTTACCCCTGTGTTACAGGTCCTGCTAAAGCTGCAGTAGTTCCTGATGTTGCTGCTGTTTAACATTCATATCACCGGGTGTGATTTTTCTTCCAGTGAAAGTAACCTCTGCTATCTGTTCACTTATCAAACAGGGCATAAGTCATGTCAAAACGTGGCACAGAGTGATTTGCAGTCCTGGGTGAATCTGCTGGTGCTACTAGAGGAAAATTACTGTTTGCATAATGAAGTAAACTGCTTTGTGTTCAGGACCAACATTGCAGGCAATGACATCAAGTAAGGAGGTCTGTTTCCTCCCTTCCCATCCATGGGATCTACCTACTACTGCTTCATCTTCCTCCTCTTCAAACAAGACTGCCCGATAAACTTCAGTAAAGGTGTTCAAGTGGTGCCATGGTAATTGAGTTTCACAGTCCCTTGACTTGGTTGTTACTGCTTGTTACAGTCATGTGCTTATTAGTGCTGTAGGAGAGCAGTCTCCTTCAATCTGCAGGGTTGTTCAGGGCTGCTTTGAAATGAAAATGCCAGCCCTGCAAGCACTGTGGAGTACTGTTGATACAAAACAGGCTGTTAGGACACTGGTTTGCCCTGTGTGGGGTGGAAATGTGCACAAAGCTGGAGGAGCTGGGAGATTTTCTTTTGGTGACTTCCTCTTCCACCTCTCCTTTATGTGCTCTGGTATGATGTGGAACAGCCTTTGCCTACCAGGTTACTGCTGCAGGAAGAGAGCAAACTGTCGTGTTTTCAGGTGCAACCCCAAGATGCTAACCTTTCACATGCTTGACTTCTACAGAAAGCATGAAGATGCCATGACCCTGGCAGTGTTGCCATTTTTCCAGCGTCAGTGTGACAGCTTCTTTGCTTCAGTCTTCCACCAGGTCTTCAGAAAGGAATGCAGCATGCAGGGATGCTGGAGGGAAGCCAGTTAGTGTTCTGGGACATGGTTCTCCAGGCAGCGCACAGGGTCAGTGAGGGAGCTGTGGCTGCAGGCTCTTGGTCCTGGCACTTGCCTGGGTTCTGTTACAGCACAGACTGTCCTTCCACCAAACTAAGAACAGCCTGGGGAAACAATCCCTAAGAGATCATTTAGAATGAGTATTTTGAAATAACTTCAAGAGAGCTTTCACCAGGTCATCCTTGAGCATGAGGGGAGGGCCAGGCATTCAGACCTGAGCCATCCTGCCAACAGCCTGCATCACCCCTCCAAAGACATAAGAGAGCCTGTGCTGCAATTTGTGTGGCTGCCCATTTACTACCCACAGTTAAAGTTTCTTTGCCACTGGTCTTGGTTGTCCTTGGACAGACTCCACAGAGGAGCCCACTTGTGGCATTTACGAGGGAGCTGGCATCTTCATGAGGTGCTCTGGAATACCTGCGATGCCACTGCCAGTTTCTCTGAATGCCCACAGCTGTGCCACTGAGGCCCCTCTACGCCTCTGGGGGGACATGGCAAAGTCTCAACCCCTCGGCTCCCAGTTCCCTTGTGTTGGCACTGCTGGGAAGTGTGCAGCTGATGGCAACAGCTGTTCACAGTGCTGGCACCTGTGTTCCAGAGGATACTTAGGAGGGCATTTACAGATGAAAGCCATGGCCAGGCTGAAATCTTGCACCTGATTCTGTAGTAGAGACAATCAGTAAGGCTGGCAGTGTAGATTATCCCCCAGAGATGCCTGGCCTGTCTTCTTTGCAAGGATCACAGTTCTCCTTTTGCCTGTTTATGGAACAAACAGACCCAGGCGAGCCTGGAATTCCTCCTCTTACAGCACTGTTGTTGGCTTTTATTTATGCAGTCCTTAAAAGAGGTGAGTCTGATTAAACAATCTAAGTGATGCTGGCAGAGCTGGGTTTTTCGGGAAGAGCTTGGTATCCCAGCCAGCTGACACAGAGCTGAGGAGCTCAGGAGGGTTGGGGGCAGAAGGAAAGCCCTTCCCCCAGCTGTGATCACATTCCCCTCTTGGGTGTTGTAGGATGAGAAGAGTGCAGCTGCACAGGTAGCAAAAACCTGCGCAAGGTCAGTGGTTATGTAGCTGGGCTACTTCCACCCTCAAGCACGTAGATCTCAGTGTTCTTCCCTGGCTCCCTGAGCACCAGGTACCAGGTGTGGATAGGCCAAGCACGAGCAGAGCTGCAGAGTTGCCTGGGCTGGGGCAGATGCCTGGTGTTGGCCTGGCACTGCTGCTGCCAGTCCCATACCCAAGCTGTGCCACTGCTTCCCACTGTGCTCTGCAGGGCTCTCTGTGTACCCATCATTCACATGTTTAAACCCCCAAATGCCAACATACTCCTGCACTTACAGTGGCTTGCTCCCAGCTTCAGTTCCCAGCGGCTTTCCCTTTCCTCAGGAAGTAAGAGCCCCTAGCTAAGACTGAGGTTGTGCTGAAATGCCCCCAGCTGGCTGTGCTTAGGGCTGTTATTACTACCCTAGAGCACCCTGAACTCTCTCTCTTCCCACCAGATTCAGGTAAGTCGGAGTGAGTGAGCTGGTGAGGTGACCACAGTGACAGTGCATGTGTCCTGCAGTTCCAGGCAGACACACAAGTTGTGTGTGTTATGCCCCGCTGAGCTTTGAATCTTTGTTTCACAGTGAAGGAAAGCTTCTACATAAATCTCATGCTTTCTTTACATTTCTAGTTTTCCATTAAGCCCTATTTTGTTTCAGTTTAAATAACCAGTAATCAGATCATTATAACACTGTATAAACTAATGCACATATGCTTTGATTTTTACTTTGAATTACATAAAGCAGCAGGTCTTTTATCCTCTGTGTCCTCCATAAAAAAACTTGTGATACAAGAAGCAGTGGTTGCCAATGAGTTTTAATTTTTGTGAATACTTAGCTTTAATATGTATCTATGATGTTCAGTCTCTCAGATTAGAATATATCCCCTGCTGGTAGTTAACACCAGAATTTTACAGTGAATTTTGGAATTTTCTTAATTTTACTTTTGAATGAAGTTAGAGGGAGGGGGGAGAGTGTGCTAACAGCTGTGCAGGTGGGTGGTTTAAAGGAAAATGTAAGAATTAAATAAGGAAACCTAGGAAGTTCTTTACTATAAATGTAATGTTTTTCAGGTAAATTTTAAGAGTAACTTCAGCTCCATCCCTCATATTTTTTGAAGCGTTGGTAAGTGATTTCAACACCAGGTACTTTTTGGTGACACTTCCACTGGAATTTGTCAGCTGTTTACACAGTTCTGTTTTTAGTAAAGATTGATGGTGAAAAATAGAGATTAGCTTTTTTCCTTGTTTATGAAGTGGATCATAAACAAGCTGTTCATGTATTTCATAATATATGAAATTAACACATGCGATAGAACTCTGCATACATGTTAGTGACACTGAGCAGAGTTATTATTATGTCATTAATCACAAAACTTATTACTTTAACAGTAACTATCCTTCTTTTGCTTCAGTCTCAGGAGAGGAGTCAAACTTCCCAGATGCTACTGTGATGAAGTAATATTTAAGATTTTAAATACTTTTTTTTTCATATTGCCTTCATGATCACAGTCTTTACTGGGGGTTTTACAAGGGGTTTACACTCACAGATCAAGGACAGCTATTGCTGAATTAAGGAATTATTAAATAACCCAAATCACTCCACATTTCCTTGTCCATGCATGTTGATGGAAACACTACAACCTAACAGATGAATATTGTCTTCTTGCCCGTGGCAGTCAGTTCTATGTGCATTTCAAATGTTCCCTCAGGGTAGTAATGTACATAGCCAGTTTACAATGATCAGCTAAAACGGATGCCCTAATCAGGCACACAAGGACACTGGAACTGAAATAAGAAAGAAACTGGCCTCTCGGGAATACAATCTCAGGATGACTGCCATTACTCTTATCAGTTTTACAATCTGAAAGTCACATTCAGAATATTATTTATTATACCTTGCTATAGATTTTACAAGAATATGTAAAGGGTGAACAGAAAGGCTTGTAACACACTGAATCCTTTTTTCAAGTTCTTTTTGTCCTTTCACCGCTGAAAATAATTTCTAAAGCAGGAAATTCCAAAATTTGAGAGTTTGAAGAAAAATGATGTATCACTAACAAGACCTCTCTATAACCTCCGTTTGCATTTCAAAGGAGTTCCATTGGTATTTTGGGGCAATCTTCTCTCCTCTGTTTCTCACATTCATAAAGAACTGTGGAAAGAGGGAAGGAGACAGAGAGTGGTGTTTTTTGGATAGTATAATTACATTATAGATGCCAGTCAGTAAAACAGTTGTTTAAAATTCATTTTCCTGCTAAAGTAGATGGACTAATACAATACCCCACAGAGATACCAAGTTTCATTCTGCTGTGCTTTCTGTAATAGCATTGACAATAACCTGCGGCCAGATCATAAAGACTCAGATGCTTACAGTGGGAATTGAAATACCTGCAAATCAATGATCCTCCTGGCTAACTATAAAGGCCTTGTAAACACCATAAGCAGCTGCATTTTTTAACGTATCTTTTCCAAATGCCTACAGTATCACCTCTTCACATGCTCAGAAGTGCCTCTGTCTGGGCAAGATAGTTCCCTCCTGTTGAGGCTCTTCTACTGGGCTGATTTGTCTGCTTCACACTTCAAGAAAACAGAATTGGCATGCATCTTCAAGGGCGGATTACTTTGAATGGATGCAGATAGTGGCAGTCATTAACATATATTCAGTATTTCTTATTTGCAGTGTTGAGACAGCTCCCTGCTCTGAATGCTAAATTGTTTTAGAACAGCATGCTAAAGCTCTTAAATATGTACTGCCTAAGAAAGACATTTAACTGGGGTATTTTGCTCTGGGATGCGAATTTCTCTATGAGCAGAGGAAGCATTTAAAAAGTTAAGCATGGAAGACATTTATGCCATCATGTCTAAGACATGTTTTGAACTTTGTTCTTATTTTCATGTCTTATACTAACTAAATCAATTTCATTACTTAAGCAGATTGGGTCTATGGAATGTTTTCTGGCAAGTACTTTCAGCACCTCTTTATTTTATGTTTGCATTTAATACTTTTAGGTCAAAACTGCATTTCAGTGGGGCTGCATATCCTTCCTACATATCCTTACTTTTGTAAATTTTCAGTAATTGCCCAAGACCTTTGGGGAAAAAAAAAAAGCAAACAAACAAAAAACAAAAACAGGTAGACTGACAAGCTAGAGTGAATTACACTCATTGCTTTTCTGTAGAATTTTTTTTCATTCCAGAAAAAATAATATATAAAAAAAAGCTTGATATAGTAGCAGTAAATAGACATAGGCACCCTGTACTAAATATAAGATTATCCATGACATTGAATTAACTATTTTCTGGACATAAATGTAGCTTTTATTATCACTTATTTTAAAATAAAATTCAGATGAAGCAATAAAAAATGCAAAGGAACAAATACACAGAATTTCTCTGAAGAAATAACACAAACATAGTTAAGCAACAGGTCCAATACTACCAAAACATTTTGCACCCAAGTGGTTTAAACAATCACTGTATGATATATCATTATGCTGGTTTAAACACAGACTAAATAAATGTTCACATAAAGCAATCATGACTGTGCACAGCAAGACTACTATCTGGTTTTAATTCATTTTAGGCAGACTTTTAAAATATTATAGTATTTCTTAACTCTTGAGTCTGCCTTGACACTAAGCAGCCTTCCTTAGAAATATGTTAGTCATTTTGCACAAAGGAAAGATATCAGCTCTCTGACATGGACAGGAAATCTTCCTGAATATTCTACAAAGCACTCTCTAGTGTTTATTGATTACCTGACATTCAAGTATCTCTTACTTAGTTGTTTCTTCCTTGGCATTCTCATGGATTTAGATTTGTTTGTATGTCAGCTGATATTGAGACAGACAAGTATTGATATGTCTGGTAACAAACTGAATGTATTCGACTAGATGTATCCAAAGTACAGCAAGATAAAAATGATCCACCAAAAGGATGGCGAAGGTCATCACAGAAAAATCACAAAGGAAACTTTACATTGATCAATCATCCTGTGTAGGGAGGCTAAAGCTCTCAAAAGTCATATAAATTTCCATCACAGCTCTACTAGAGACAGAAGAATAACATCGCAATAACTTCACCATGTCCTGAAGAGCAAATGGAAAGACAAATACTTTTGATCTTAAACTGAACATAGTTCTTATACACAAGAAGTTGAAAGTTTGGTCTGGGAAAGTTAAAGAAATTGTCAGAAAGAT
>JAWWMP010000093.1:14695417-14708416 GCA_035047865.1 Dendrocincla tyrannina | reverse complement strand
TTCTCACAGCAGGGGCTATAAACTCTGCACTGACCTAAAAAATGCGTAAGAAGACAGGGTATATTGGATTCATATTCCTGTGGATGTCACAGTGCTCTAGGGAATACTATAGGGGATGTTTCTGTCTCACCAAAATTTAAGACAGACAGACTACCCAGTTCTTCTAAGACAAGCTGTATTCCCTTCACTTAAATAACTGTAACAGGAAGCCTCTGTAGAAGATGAAGAAAACAACCAAAGTGTCTTGTAAATCTGAGAGGTGTTTACTCTGTTGTAAACTGAAAGTTGCTTTTTCCCACGCCCCTGAAAGAAACCCCTTACCTTCCTAATTAGCATGTAAGCCCCGGCCAGGCTGTGTGAAATCTTCTTTGATTGGTCTTTGTACCCCTCCCCTTTACCCCTACCAGCTGTGAGGCCTATAAAAGACCTGGCCAGGTGAATAAATCCCTCTTTCTGCTTCCTGTCTTCAGCATGTGTAGATCTCTTTACTGGGACCTCAGGAGACTGTGTGGCTGACCATGTGGCCCTGGAGGGAGGACGGGAGAGGGGGAACGAACCCCACTCAACCGTTACAAATAACAAGAATCCTTTTTGCATTGAAAATTGAAATTTAGTGTTGGCATTTGCTAAAAGAAATAGTTTCCTTGTGCTCAAAATTATTTGAGATTAGATTTCATGCTTTCAATATCAGAGTTTTCATTTTCACTCAACTTCAAATCTGCAGAGTATTCTCTCCCTTTACTTAACATGCAATTAAAAAAATGCAAAACAGTGTGACTTAAAAGATCACATCTTCACCATGATTTCAGCACTCATTCTTACCCTTGTTCTCACACCTCTCCCATACACACATATTTGCACCATGAGGAGGTGAATGCCTGCTAACAAGCTCCATGCAGCCATATGGAAACAAAACCAAATGTTTGTTGCTTAGCACCAAAAATTTTGTGGAGGACCTAAAAAAGCATAACTGGAAAGAGGCAGTGTAGATTATCTGTGCATAGGTATTATCTGTGCATCTGGATAGGTATTGCTCCCATAGTTATACAACATCACACAATGCTCAGATATTCTCATGAGAAACAGAAATGCTTAAATCACATTATAAATATATTGCATTTTTTAAAAAAGCTTTAACAGAAGTGGTTTCAGGTTAAAAATGTGACTCTACAAAAATAAGGTGCAAAATGTAGAGTCTGAATAGAGCATGGTTATATTTTAGACTATTTTTCAGTGTATTTCCATTTTTTTTCTACTGTAAAGTATTTTCCACACTCAGTAAACACTAATTTTATCTGGTCTCCAGCCAGCAACTAAGGACCATGAAGACATTCACCCACTCCCCACAGGACTCTGAGTGTAAATTAAAAAAAGTAAAAAGCCATGGCTTGAGATAAGAACAGTTTAATAATCAAATGTAAAATAGACCAATAATACTAATATTAATTATATTAATAATACTAATGACAACAATAAAAATTATAATAGGAAAAACAGAGAGAAGAATAACATCCAGGAGAAACAGGGGATGCATAATACAGATGCTGAACACCCACTCACCACTCCTGAGCAGCACTCAGCCCCTCCCAGGAAGCTGCCCCACTTTATATGCTTTTAATGGGCATGACATTCTATGCAGTGGAATATCTCTTTGGCCAGTTTGAGGAGTCCAAAACACAGCTACAAAAAAGAAAACCAATTCTATGCCAGGTGAAACCAGGATATCTAGATTTCGTTTGAATTAGACTGTTTTATTAGGCGTGGTTTGTAACTGCTACAGTAAGGAAAGAAATAGAATTTTGAATATTTTTTTAAATCAGAATCTGAAGCTCAGGTATTTTCAACAGTAAAGATTCAAATGTTACCTTTGATGATAATTTTCTCTAAAGAACAAAAACTACCAATCTGATTATTTACCTTTGTTATGACACTTTCTGCTCTAGATGCTAACTTATATTGTTCTTCCTTATGAGTGTGAAGAATTTACCACTTAGGTTATTTTTACACATGCACACATTGTTGCACATAGTACAAATTCATTGAAAGAATCACAGAGTTAACCCTGTAAACGGCTAATTTACATTATATGAACCTTAGACTCTCTGGATCATGAAAAATGGATCTAAATCCCTTTAGTATCACTTTCTAAATATATCATATAATGCTTGTCTAGCTTGTCTGTGCTCATAGCTTCACACAAAAGCATTCCTAAGTATAGTGAATGGTGCTAAACTGTCTTAAAAGTGTCATTTAATGATAAAACTGTAATTTTCCTTGGATTATTATACATAGGAATATATAGCCAGTCTGTGTAGTCAGATAACATAGAAATATGTGGTTAAATATTTTATTACAAAGATTAATTGGGGAATACATGAGAAGCAGTGACAGACATAAGACTCAACCTTTAAAGAGACAAAGTCCCAGTATCATCAAACGTAGGTGAAATTCTCAAGAATGATATGATATTCCTGAAAAGCCTTGGAACTGTATACTGACATCTGCATTGCAGCAATGAAGATGAAAAGCTTTCCATATACCAAGTGTAAGGTCATGTTTTTAAAATTAATCAAAGAACAAGTAAATTCAAAAGAAGTAGGTGGTGCAGTGGGGAGTGGGGTTTTGTTGTTTATATTGTTATTAATCTGTCTCAGGAAAGGCATAACAATTTTTAAATTACTCTCCAAGTGCTGACATGGTAGAAAAAACTAGGAAGTTTATCCAAGACTTCATTACATGACTGGTAAAACTGAAAGAAGCCAGACACTCTATTGATTTATAGGGCCCTGGCATCACATCCACAAAATTCCTCACAATTCGTGAGGAATGGACATTTGACACAGAAAGATAGAAAAACATTGAAATATCAGATATAATGAGCACACATTAAAAAAAAAAAAAAGAGAGAGAGGCATTTTTCAGTCTTTGGTTTTCTACCTTAGGTCCTGAAGGACTATATCCATGTCTTCAACAATACTACAGTCTTAAGAAAAAGCCTTTCTCTCAGAGCTCCTAAATATCATGACAACATATGGACAATGTGCCCCTGGTTTATTCCAAATGGCAGATCAGGACAAGTTTTCCCTTGCCTGACTTTAGCTATCAAGAGGTTAGTAGCTATAATCTAAATAAATCATCCACCTGCCGTGTCACCCCGACCTAATATTTCTGCCCTCAGACTGAATAAAATATTCTTGGAGGTTACCCTTTCTCACAGTCACCACAGTAAATTGACTAGCTTGGGCTACAAGGCAAACTTTCAAACAGCTGATTTTCACCCTCAGGGGGAGCAAGATGAAAGCCTGCCTTGAGAACAACATAATGACATAACAGATGTTGCAGTTTTACATGACTTACCATGTGAAGAACCCTAATGACTTGAGCGACCATTTTCCCCCAGGGAGTGAGGTGATGCAGAATGCAGGTACTACCCTTTTACTCAGCTTTACCAACATTTTTCACTGATAAGCAGAAAGGACCTGCAGGATTCAGTTCAAACAGAGATAAGTAAATCACTCTCCATTTCTTATTCAGTCCTTGATTTCACCACTGAAACTACCTGTAAAGAGGCTCAATAATGCCAGTTGCAGGGGTGATCTCTGTTTATAGTTCTTTGTCCACTGGAAGTTCACATTATTGAACTCTACTGGGTAGAGGGGCTCAGGTGCTGGCAATGTGGGGCTGCAGGGGTGGCCCATGTGAGGGGACGTTGGGGCTGCTCTCTACAGACAGTTCCAGAGGGCTCCAACACACCTATGACAGGGCACTGTGCCCTCCAGCCAGGGTGATGGCAGATCTGGCAAAGTGTATCTTATAAAAAGCATAAAAATGCTGCACAGCAGAGTGTGAGAGTGGAGTCAGAGTTAAAAAAAGGTGTGAGAGGCAGCCTTGCGGATGCCAGGGCTGGTGAAGAAAATGGGTGACGATGTGCTAAAGGTGTCAGAGCAGAGATTTCTATGAAAGAGGGTGGTGAAGCAGATTGTCTCCCTAGACATGAAGGACTACTCTGGAGCTGATATCAATACTGTACCTGGGGACGATGCCATGGCAGAGCATGTGGAGATGCCATGAAAAGAGCTGTGGTCTGTGGAGAGCCCACACAGCACCATGCTCCTGTCAGAGGCAGTGGCCCATGGAGAAGCGCCCACACAGGAACAGGTTTTACAACGGGAACTGTGGCCTTTGGGGAACCCACAGTGGAGCAGTCTGCTTCTGAAAGACTGCAGTACCTGCAGTACATTTACTGGAGTAGTTCTCAAAGGCCTATATGGCATGGGAGCAAACCCACACTCAAACAGGTGAAAAATTATGAGGAAGAAGGAGCATCAGAGAGGAACTATTATGGACAGAAAGCAACCACCCTTCTCCAGCCTCCTGCACTGCCCAGAGTGAAGAGGTAGAGGAATATGGAATGAAGGAGTGAAGTTCAACCTGGAAAGAGGAGTGGGGGCAGGCGGGAAGGTGTTTTGATTTTGTCTTCATTTTTTACCACCCTACTCTATTTTTACTTGGCAGTAAAACTAATTTTCAAGTCAAGTCTGTTCTGCCCAATAGTAATGGCATGTCTTTACCTTGTCCCATGACCTTTTCCACCTTTCTTTCTCCCACTGGCCCATTAAGGAGGTGGAATGAGGAAGAGTGGCTGGGCGGGGAGTCTGACAGCCAGCCAAGGTCAACCCACCACATTAGGTCACTGACCATGTATTAGATGGCAAAAAGCTAGAAACACTAATGACCTGTGACAGATTTTAACAACTGACATACTTTTGTGTTATCCCTCTGCTTATGAATATAGAGAGTGAACGACCGTAAGAAAACCAAATACAATTAGAGCAAAGGTTGGCTGGCATTTTTCCTGGCATAAAGGGTATTTCAAAAGCCTTCATGGCCATTGTTGGACATCACTATGAAACTGTAAAGCTAAGAATTTCTCAGTTAGAGAAAATCAGCTGCCATTAGTCAGAGAAAACTAATTGCCAGAGAAAAGCAGTGGATTTGGGGTTTAACACAAATTGCCTGACAAAAACAGTAAAACCTCCTTTTCATGTTCAGGAGCAGCAAAACAAGTTTCTAAGTATTTATATCTTTTTTAAAGTGTGACTAAGGCTATAGAAAATCATTTCATTTTCTTAATTTCCTCAATACTTTGACTGCTATGATGACAACAGATTCTGAACAAAGGTTATTTGCCTCACATATCACTACCTCATACTACCCTAAATAAAGTATCTGAAGAGTCCAAATGTGGAGTTATTCTTTTCTCACAAACTATAGGACCAACTAAGGACTTTTTCAATGTAAGAGAACTCCATTTAGCAGATATTCTGTGCAACTATCTTTAGTCCCAGGACATACCAATCAATCCTCATTTTCTAAAGATCTGAGATGATTTTACAGGAAAGGAGCTCTGAAAAGTCTCTCAAGCATTAGCCAGAAACACCTAGGGCCCTTGCTAACAGGAAGATATATCTGAATCCCATGTAAAAAAAATGACCTTTTAAAAAAAATCTACCCTGCCACTAGAGATGACAGTATGATGTGGACTGAAATCTGCTGATGCACTGTTTTAATCAGTTACTCAGCACCAAGAGAGTGACTCTGTGAGAGCAAAGTGCACAGGATCTTTCCTGTACAAGCTCAAGTCAGTTTTGGCCAAGAATCCCTGATAAAGCAAGATCTAATATTTTTTTGCTGTAGATGTGAACACATTCACTTGTTCAGAGCAAGTCCACAAAAGAATTTGTCTTTTCCACTTCTAATGCACCATATATGCAACCTATCTTAAAGTATATATAATCAGAGAGTCCTGCTTGATTAAATGGAGTAAGTTTTGGGGTTTTTTTTAATAATATGGAGTTTGCTTACACCTTCAGATATTGTAGTACTGCGGTAATAATGTGATACTTAAACAGGAGTTGTTTGGTTTAAACACCATGGCAAGTACATTCCTGGAGCAATGACAGAGATTCATTTATAGAACTACTTAATTAATAATACTTTAATTTGTATTTGGGCTAGGGACATGAAAGCTCTCTTACTATCATCCTTTTTGTACAGTTAGTCATGTGCAACTACAGTATTAGATTGGAACCTACAATAACCTCTGCAGATCCCGGGGTGGTAGCAGGGAATGTTTGGGACAGAGACTAGAATCATGTCTCTGAATAGCAAAAGGAAATCTCTTAGCTTGGCTCTAAGAGTTCAAGATGGGGAAAGTTAACTAAGGGATCCGGATGTGAATAACAATTATCCATGCAAAGAAGGGTCTGTAGACTTTAAGGAAATGTACGAGGTAATAATCTATTATGACAATTTGAAAAAAAAAAATATATATAAAGGCCTAAATTGTAAAGGGTTAGGGAGTCACAAAAAGGAAAGTGATGTATTTGCCAGGTCACACAATAGGTTTGAGAATAGCCTGGAGTAGAACCAAGTTTCCTAACATTCATTTCTGTGCTTCCTTAAGATAAAATTGTAAACTACACGTTGCCAAGTAACCTATCAGTCATTAGAGATAGCTAAGACTGATAAACGAGTTCCCAAAAATCAATAGTTTGTTTTCCCTTTGAAAGTCTCCAGTGAAATAACATGGAATATTTACCTAATATCCTTCACACAAATACAGAAACACAGACACAAACACACACACATCCTGTCTGCTACAGAGAGGAAAAAATGGCAGCCCGAATCCCAGCCTTTTCCTGTCAAGTTCTGCTTATGTCATTTCCCACTCAAACAAAAAAGAATAATCTTATTCTGCTCTTTTCTTAATACAAGACACTTGAAAGTATCATTATTCAAGTGTAAGTATAGTGGCACAACTTCTTTATTACAAGAAAAATAATTAAAACAGATTGTTCCCTTGCATTACTTTAACAATTGTTAAGAGATCAAGATTGCAAAGTAGCAAGGTTGCAATCTAGGTAATAATTTATGTGTTAAATATTCCAGCTAGCCAAAGCTGGGTCCCTCTGACATCCATTCTACACTGATATATCCACTGGCTCTTGCTGTCCAGGCTGCATTTTCTTTCTTGTTCCCAGTATCTCCCTGGTACTCCACTCATCACATATTAAATATTGAAAAGTACAGGAACATATCAGAAAGTTAAGAGAACCAAAAAGACAAGTATAATTACTGTTAAAAAACCCTCTTTAAAAGGCTGACAGGCAGCAAAGGAAAGAAACAGATAAAAAGTAAGGCATAAATGCAAAGCTGTAGGCACCAAACCCAACAGCTAGATCAACAATGGAAATACAGCCTAAATGTGGAGAGAATACCAAACACATCTGGAATGTGACATCACTGTTCCCATTATCTGACTGGAAATTTTATAAACCACAGATGGACCCTAAGTGTGTGGTGCTATCCGCATCATAGTTACTTTTAATAAATTAATGTTACAAATTTTAATTTAGGAACAAACACTGAGTTATGACAACCCTCCCTTAAAGACAGGTTCCAAGAGATGGGGTTTTGTAAACTAGATTGGTTTTAGCAGTGTAGCAAGCAACAGTCTCCTACAAATATTTAAATGTGTCATTTTACCTTGAGGAAGAAAGTTTTCAAAAAGATTATTTCAGAGAATTATGATGGTCAGTCAGACTTTGATCCATAAAGCTCTACTGAGCTTCCACTTCTATAGGACAATCCAATTTGCAACATCAATCTTTCACATAGTCTGTTCTGGCTGAGAACATCACATATTTTGTCCTCTCACAAAACTGCAGGAAGAAACATTACATAGTACTCTTATTAGAGTATCTATTTGTGTAGACTTTTGGCCTCATTAAGAAAATCCAGCTGCTTTAAGAATCATATTGCACATACCAATGCCGTAGCACTCCCTCATTTAGGTAGTACATATTTTTTTAAGACAAGTACAAAATTATGTTTATCAAGGTATGGCACAAAACTGTAGCCTCCAAGAAGCACCAGCAAGAGCAGATGTTAAATACCTTCTAGGAGTTCTGTCCAAGCTGTTGGCATGGAGCACACAAACTAAAAGCCAGGAACAACCTGTAGCAAAGCACATAGGACTTCTTTTTCTATACATTCAGTATGACATACACTATAATACTTAAAAGACACAATAGGGAGAATCAAAATATGACATTGTGTGAATTAAAAGGCAGAAAATTATAGGCTGATAACATCAGTAAATATCTAGACTAAAAAATCTTTTCCACAGAAAGTGGGCAAAATAAAAAATTTATGTGGTTACTTAAAGAAATACATACAGATCAGAAGTTTAGAAAGAGCAAGAATAGCTTCAATTGGTTTACTACAGCTGTTTCTTGGTTAGTCCTGCTTTAAAATACAGAATACTGTGTTAAAACTAGGAAGGAATGGATTTAGTAGCATTCCTAAACTGCTGGTCCCTTTGCTCTTTTTTGTTCTAGTAGATTTCTTCCAGCAGAACACCAAATACTACAGAGACATATGAATATGTCCCATGAAAAAAAAACTATTTAATTCCCGAGATTTTTATGACCTCATAATCATTTAAAAGGAAACTAAATGTCTTTGATGGAAAGGTTAAAAGTTCGGCTGAAAACTGTGGGACAACAATGGCATCATGTTATGTTTGCTACAGGACTCACTTCATTTCTTGTGTAGTCATTACTTACCTATTGAGTTTGGAGTTCACATTACTTTCTTCTTTTTTAAAAAAAAAAAAAACCACGAGCTGGAATGCCTCTAATGAAAGATTTTTGTTGTGGTTGTTGTCAGGCTGTATACTCTTTGACTCAGAGATTGTTTGGCTTTCAGCAAACCTCACTCAGAATATTATTGAACACAAAACCTTGACATAAGACACACAAACTTCTGTCTGATAACAGAATTATTTGTGTAATACAGTTGACCTACTAAAATACAATTAAAAACTAAAGTTGCCCAAAAGTGGCCTCTGACCTCAGGACAACTGGCACATAACATCCAATGTGCACATTATCAAAACTCTGCAAGATTTCAGTGTGGAGGAACCACATCCAAATGTCCAGGAATGGTTCCTGGATCACACCAACTCCTGAACAGTAGCCACAAGTACCTGTGAGAATGCTGATTACTAACACAAAATGTATGTACACATTCTAACAGTTTAAAAGTATAAGCAGAAGATTTCCAGTAGCTGCAGATGTTCTCTGCCACTGTTCCATTTGAGAGAATTGATGTCACTGTAGTGAAGAGATTGGAATGTAGTTCTGCTCTATCAGAAGATTCTCTGAAATATCAAAAAACACTAAAGGGAAAGAGTGAAAATATCCACTGCTGTTACATTGAAACACAGGAATGGAAGGAGTCTTTAGATTCCACAAACCAAGTTGGTTTAGTTTTGATTACTATTCAATCTACGTGTTAAAAACAGGGTTTATCAATATCAAAACTGTTGGGGATGGAGTTTTTTGTTTGTTTCTTTGTTTGTCTTTTGAGGTAGAAGAGGCATCAGACCTGGTGGTTAACTGCTAAGAAAAACCAAATCTATAATTTAAAAAAAAAAAATCTCAACCAGCATACAAGGCCTCAGAGGAAAAGAAGAAAGTGAAATATAATACCATCCACTAAATAGTTTAGGAACACTGAGAAAAGTGCCATCATTTAGTAATCACTATACTAATAGGGTACTGTGGAGGGATATGTAAAAGCATTACCACTGTAACACATAGTATGTGATCTAAGTTTCTCAAAATCTGTGTTAAATAAGAAAACAGTCTCTCTAATTCTAAAACATGAGCAGAACCAACCTTTCCAGAATGACAGAGTATGCCAGTGGGCCCTAGAAATTCTCTTTAGTTAAAACAAGATGTGCAGCATCTGCCCATCCTCAGGCAAAAGAAATCTACCAATATGTTATGGAGAAAGGAAGCTTTACAGACAGTAACAAAACTCAAAATTGGCGTGTCACTGAACTGCCAGACAGCACAAGAAATGAAGGGGTCAAGTCATAGATTTGATTTACTGTCCCTGCTGCAGTGTTTCACTCTGACTGAAGCCCGTGAAATGGTATGAGCCTTCCTTAAAAAAAAATAAGGGGGAGAGAGAAGGGCGTCTCCAGTAATCAGTATTGAAAGTAGCAAAAGTCCCTTCAGCTTAGTAATACTCTGCAAACAAAAAAAGAAGACGACATAAATGGAAGAAGACATAAATGGTACTTCCAAAATAACTGACAGCACACACTCTCAAGGCAACTTCTCTAATCTGTATGTTTCAAAGGTTTTAGTGGAATTCTTTCATTCAGTGCTAAATCTTTGTACTGCTACACTCTGCATGATACTGCTACATATCCGTTGTTCTCACAGGAGTAATTTCAACATGATGAAAAGTAGTTCAGATTAGGTTTAAGGAATGACCTACACACCTTTAGCATAGGTTCCATGACACATGATTTTCAAATCCTCTGGCTCAAAATGAAATCCATAACATTGCATTAAGTTTTTGCATTCTCTTTGCAGTGCATAGGACAGGGTTAGTCCCAAAATTAAATCCAAAATTGCAAACACTTTGTCTGGGGAGCCAAAACAATCGAGTCAATACACTGAAAACTAATGTATCTGAAGGATTATCCCATAAGAAAAAGTGGAGGCCAAAGTTTCCTAAATTTAAAATTCTCTAATTTCAAAGCATTCTTCATCCACTACAAGCACACGATTTTAAAAGAGGGTGCCTATCCTTATTTATTCAAATAACTTTAAAATCCTATAGACACTTTCAAATAATTTAGTGGTTGTAACAATTATAAGAACTCTAAATATCAAAGTGTGAGTTTCTTGTCAGAAGAGAGAAATAGACCAAAGCTGTCTGCTTCCTATATGAATGACCAAATTATAGAAATTGTACAAAAGGAGGCCTCAAGCCTTTTGACCACCTCTTAAAAGATAGGGCTGGTTATAAGCATAATGTTTGAGTAGCTGAGTTTTGAGAAAATATACATGCATGACTGGTACTCTTCAGATACTCAAGTGCAGAAAAACCTGGCGTCTGAATACCAGTGAAGTACACAAAAAACTCAGACAGTCCATTTCTTATGACAGTCTAAAGCGGGGCGTGTTCAAAATGCCATCAAAGTGTAAGGTAGGCACAGACTAAACAGTTTTGAACATGAGACCTAATACCTGCCTAACTCTCACATTGGATGTCTCATTTGAATGAAGCCAAGAAGTTAATTGAAATCATAACTTATGCCTGGTCATGGAGGCACCTCAGTTCAGAGTGCATTTCTGTTTCTGACCTACTTATGGTTGCACTCTCATGCAGAATTAACCCAAACTGCCTGATCAGATCACCCAGACACTAGTCACCTAAATCCTTTGAGCAGTGTGCTATGAGCACACCATAAGATGTCTCATTATAGAGTCAGTGGCACATGTTTCATATATAGTTCATAGATAGTGAGGGACATAATGAGCCCCTATTTTTATATATCACTGTTAGCAGCTGCAGTCGTTCTGAAGAATCTATAGACCAAATTGTTTAATTCCATATTTCCCACCTCCTAGGACAATGCCCTTGGCTAGATGGGAGCATCCTCCAATGAATTTAAAAGCCAAAAGCAACTAAGATTTCCTGTAAGAGAATAGATATGTGTGTTTATAATTTTCTCCCATCTTCTCTTTGTTACTACAAAACTTTGGGACCTTTGTGGCACATATGAATATGTAAATACATAGCCAACTGCAAATGGAAATGATCTGCCTCACAAGTATAAAGATTATTTTGTACTTACATTAATATATTTATCTACTTAAGCAGTCACTGTCTTTATTTTTCTGTGCATTTAAATGAAAAGTATGCACTAGTTTTTTACTTTGCACTCTATGTTTTTCATCTCTAAATCTCAAACTTCTACACTTAGGTCAAATTACTTATTTGTAAACACCAAAATATTGCTGCTGAAAATTTATGATACAGAAGGACAGAAGAAGCTGCATATTCAGAGCCTTCATGGAGAAAAAATCTCAGGCTTCACTGTAGCTAACAGAAAAGACTACAAAAATAGAACACAACCAATAAGCACAGAAGGTGAAATTACATTAATGGATTGCTGTTATTAAGATCAGAGCTTTAAAGAACTGTTTAGAATATCCATTTTAAATGAAACCTCTAAGCTAAGTTAGAAAGCAGAATTAAAAATTAAAACCAAGACATCATCTGTTGTGAGATACTGCTATGCATCATCTAGTAGCCCGGCCACCATGGAATATGTGCACTGCAAATTGGAAATTATATGGACTCTCCTCTTGTTTTTGTAAACTGTGCTATTGACTGCTTGTCTAGTGGAGAGTAACAGTAGGTAATTAGTACAAATTCAATCTCACTGGCCAAATCATTTCACTCTCCACAAACCTTTTAGTTAGATGCAACTAATGGCATTATGTCTGCATTATCCATGACACGTGGATTTGGACTAGTCAAGCTAAATTATGACAGTGAAAGCCAGAGCATTTTTGAAGTGTAAAATTTGAAATAATCCATCAGGAAACACCCATTATCACCTGAAAGGGCAAACTGACAAAAACATACTTCATTGGTTACAAGAACAATTTGATGTGTGTCAAAACACCAGTTGTATGTGCCAACAAGGCACAGGTGCATACCACATAGGCAGGGGAAAACATGACTGCAAGAAGACTGATGTTCACTCTGCAATCATCATACATTCCTCTGATGTATTTCATTGCAGCTCTCACACAGTAAAGACAGATTAAAATATGTGTTTGGGTAAATTCAAAATAGTTTCCACTAAACTTGAAAAATGTCCACCATTGCTTCAACTTGTGTTTCAAAGTAGTTTTAGAAAGACGGTCACAAAAGCCACATGATAACATTACAGAAGTGGTTGGGAAATCATAGACAAAAGACTTTACAGGAGGATGGAATATACTCGCGTGTAGGAAGTCCATTTTCTAAAAGGGGCATAAAATCTTTTTTCTTTTCTTTTCTTTTCTTTTCTTTTCTTTTCTTTTCTTTTCTTTTCTTTTCTTTTCTTTTCTTTTCTTT
>JAWWMP010000093.1:14555016-14567562 GCA_035047865.1 Dendrocincla tyrannina | reverse complement strand
ATCTCTGAAAGCATGCCACTGGATGGAATTAATGTTTGTAAGCAAATAATGTAATTTTGAAAATTTTATTTAAACTCTGAAGTCTTAGTTAACCATAAACTTGTATCACTAATAAATATTTATAAAATATAAAAGGATTAATAAAGAAATTGACACCCCTAGTTAACAAAAATAATAAAGCTACCTTTATTTAGACATCTTTAGCACAAGAGTTCCTTTGTGTTGACTGAAACTATGGTATTTAGGCTATAAATCAAACTACTGCATTAAAGTATCACACATAAACTGATCTATGCTTTTAACAAACATTTACCTAGTGTATAATTTACTAATTTCTTGAAAAGCTAAAAGAACAATGCAATTTTTAAGCAATTGGGGATCTTATTACCAGAATGACAAACACAGCTCAACACTTGCTTCATCTGAATAACGAACTTGTATGTCATTCTTTTACTTCATAACATAGTCAGAAAGTCATGTCACAGACATATCTTTACTGCGTATCACTGGTATATTTTTCTTGTTTTATTGGATTCCTCTAAAAGACTTTCTTTCAATCAAAATAATTTTGAGATAAAAGTAGTATTCTAAGTATTGACTAAGCTACTTTAGACAATATAAAAACATGCATTTCTTAAGCTGTAATAAAATGATTTTTTTTGTCACGACTGCTTTTTTTTTCTATGTAAAAACCCATAGTGATAGAGTAACAAAAAGTGAAACATGACAGTGGCAAAAGAAAGCATTCACTTCTATATTGGTTGATGTTCCATTTGCAATAAAATAGTTGGGCACACAAGTAATTTTCTAATAATGGCACATTTGTGCAGCTAACATATTCTCAACTCCTTAATTAAGTTAAATGATGCTTTTCTTACAGTTATGAACTTTAAAATATGTGTGACTTTCATAGATTTTTTTTAAATAATGGTTAAATAGATGAGTGACAAAAAGAAAAATCCTTAGAAAAAGGTGACTCAATTTCATCAATAGGGTTTGGATTTTTTTGTGTTCCTTTATGAGAGAAATGAAGGAAACAGCTGCAAAGGAACAGATAAATTCATACATAATGCATTTGAATCACCAAAATTTCTTGCTGATGCATATAAAGATAGGAAGGGTTTGCTAGGAAATAGATCACTGTCTGAAAGATCAAGAAACCAGTATTTGAAGTGATTCAAGATTGCTGCTGACCTGCTTTGCAATTTGAAAGTCACTTTCCTTCTCTTCCCTTCAATATCTCTTGTCACTTGGGCAAGCTTCAGCTGCCTGAGGTAAAGTCATTTGAGACTCCCTGAAGTACTTCTCTTGGCTTGCAAAAGCACATGTTTACTACAAGATTTGGGTGAATTCTGCCAGTCCCATGTGTATATCTTAGACGTGGCGTCATGTCTTAATGGCATCTGTGTTAAGGCAACAGCACTGAGCCTTAGTTTTCTCTGAGAAGCCCGTATACTGCTACAGCAGTATATGTACATGACAAATGGCAGAACATATTCAATAATTTTTCTGGCAAGAAATAGTAACAATTGTAAGGATACAGGATAGTTTTTAGTAAATTAAAAGTGGTTTGTTCTGATAAGCATTTGTGCAGTTTCCTCTTATCTCCTAATAATATCATGAGGTCAGACATACAAACCCAAAAGAAGTGGCACTGAGTCTCAGAAAATATTTATTATTTTACTAATGAAGTAGCAGAAAACAACTAACTTCCAGAAATCAAAGTGGTTTGGTAGAAGAGAAGGAGCTGGGATTTTTTTTCTATTTGAAGATTTTTATCTTTTTTTCCTGTGATTGATTTATTTCAAAAAATAAGTCAGAAAAATTCTTTATCTAGACAATTTCTAAAGGCAGAATTATTCAGTATTTATCAAGAGGTCTCACTTGAAAACTGCATTTCTTTTTAAGCAGATATGCTATCATGTGTGTCCTCACCAGGACCTTGTTATTACATTATTACTCATTTTTCCTTAGGGCAGGGTTTCACTCTCAGCCTGTTTGTTGTTTTATTAAATTGTCAACATATTTTCACTGTGTGTTTAGGAGGAAACAAACAAACAAACAAAAAAAAAACACCAAAAAAACCCTAACCCACAAACGTTATTCCCTCCCTCACATTCATACTCCTGTATCAGAATCCATTGATGTCTTCATCCAAAGAATTTGCCACAGAGGGGAAATGCACTATATCAGTACAGACATGCTTCTTTTTTCTTGCAGATCATGTATGTCACCTTTAAGTGTGGAAGAATCACAAAGCAAAGCTGAGCAGTTCTGCCAGACTGGAGACTTACAGGGTGATACTCCTGCTTTGGGAAAAGACATAGAAGCACATCTATTAACAAGTATGCAAAGACAGAACCAGTGATCCTTCCGAAACTATTTATAAGTTCTTTCTTTGAAATATAAGCTATGCCAGATGATCAGATAGGAGTTGCTTTGACTTATTCCATGTCTCTGAGTTGTGTTTTCACATAAATACAGAATAAAACCAAAAACTTTCAGTAGAAGGTAGAACATGTAAAAGGGCTCTCAGCTCGTTTCTTGATATCAGCTGTGAATCTTGAAGGAGTTGCTTTCTTTTCTATATTACAGTGACTTACACAGTGAATGGGCTGGCACGGCAGTCTGGATTGACCTCTAATTTCTTTTAGTCTTGTATCTAAAAAGACAATCAAAGTACAGCAGAAACTTACTTAAATAAACATTCATGTGGACAACATTAATTCCTAGAATTGTTTGGCACACACATTTGAGCTTTGTTAGGAACACTTTATTTCTGCGTTTGTGAACTGTGTAATGCCTGAGACAGAATGATGTTGTTGTCATGAATGAACTTGATTCCAGTAGACTTTAGTAATTACTTAAGCTAATCAACATCTCGCAAATTCAGGACTATAGATCACACAACCACATATCATGTGTTCATATTTGCACTTTTACTGGATACTTTTCTAGTGCAAATTTGTCAAAAAATGATTAAAGACAGCAATCATCTCTACTGACTTATTTTTAATTTGTTCCTTTAGTTTCTGAACTTACAAATATTAAAATTCAAGTTTTAACTTTAAACACAAATGAATGATTAATCTGCTAATTTTCTTGTTTGCACTGTTGTTTAAGTTATGTCACCAGACAACAACTAAATATCTCCTAAGTGCATAAAAGCATAAACTGATTAGCATCATGAACTGTTGATAAGAATAACAGGGAATTAGAAAAAAAAAACAGCTAAGTTGAACAATAAAGAATACAGAGATGCTAATTGGAGGTGGGAAAGAAAAGTCCTTTTAACTGGTAATCATGGCCATTGTTAATACTTGATTCTATGCATTAGACGCAAACAAGACCACCTACACTTACACAGATTCTTCCATTATTACATTTCTTACTGCTGTAGAATTCTTATTTAGAGTTCTATACAGTGGGAAAAAACTGGAAAAGCTATTTCTGCTCTACAGAGAAAGGATTTGGATACAAAAAAAATGAAGGAGTTCTGCCTGTCAGTGACAGAAAGATGAGAAGAAAACAGTCAGCAACAGAAGAGATTCTTTACAAGTACATCCTGTCAAATCACTCCTTTACAAGAGAGGTGGTAGTACACAGAAAAAGTAAAGCCATATTTAAAGAAATGTGAAATTGCTTGCAACGATTTTCTCTTTTTTTTTTTTCAATTGGCCAGTGTTAAAATAGGTACTGAGCAGGGTTCACAGAATGACAGGATGACAGAATGGTTGAGGCTGCAATGGACCTCTGGAGGTCATATGGTGCACCTCTCCTGCTAATGCACAGACACTTCCTCCTAGTTGCCCAAGATGGGATTTCTTATCCATATGGCTTTTCTGTATCTCCA
This sequence comes from Dendrocincla tyrannina, assembly GCA_035047865.1. Taxonomy (NCBI): domain Eukaryota; kingdom Metazoa; phylum Chordata; class Aves; order Passeriformes; family Dendrocolaptidae; genus Dendrocincla; species Dendrocincla tyrannina. The sequence continues at coordinate 14,563,709 of JAWWMP010000093.1, read as the reverse complement.
AGGAGGGAGACTCCACCACCACTCTGGGCAACCTGTGCCAATGTTCTGGTCATGGCCACAGTAAAAAGTGCTTCCTGTCAGAGGGAACTTCCTGTGCTTCAAGTTGTGCCCATTGCCTCTGGGCACTATTGGAAAGAACCTGGCTACAATCTCTTTCCCCTCCCTTCATGTATTAAGAACTGTCTGACCCTTCTCCAGGATGAACAGTTCCAGTTCTCTTGGTTTTTCCTAACAGGAGAAATTAAACACAGCTATACTCTCTCCAGTATGTCAATGACTTTATGAGTCTTAAGGGTCTGTCCCAAATCTTCTATATTCCAGCCTTTGAATAGCCACAAGATCCTTCAGGAATCTCACAGATTCATCTCAAACTCATGTTGCAGCTGTAATTGGCCTTTGTCTGTCTTCAGAAAAAGAAGTACAAATAAGCTTTCTATCTATCCCCCTAGTTCAGACTGAATAGCTAACTGTTTGTGAAAAATAACTATTCTCGGAATATTGCAGGTTGTTGACAGTTATCATAATGAACAAAAGAAGGATTTCTGCAACTGTCCTCCTTTCTGAAGAAAAATAAACCATGTATACCAGGTTAGAGAGTCACATATTTACTAGAAGGAGAAGTTTCTTTGGTCACAGTGAGTATCAGATTCTGTTTCTTTTGGTTAATGCTTAGGGAATCTGCCATTCAGAAAGGCTTATACATGTTTGCTAGTGAGAGAAGTGTCACAAGTTGCGATTGATCACAATATCAAAGTCTCTATATCTAGTGAATTATGTAACAGAGTTTTATACCCATAAAGCAGCTAACAGCAGCATCGGGTGAATAGCAGGAACCAGGACATAAAGAAAAAGGAGAAAATTTTGGTAGAGGATGAGAATGAATTTCATTCATTTAGGTCTCAATACTCCTAGTAGTGGTAAAATGATGCATGCCTATTTGTTTATTTACTTACCTGGTGAAACAACCATTTCATTTTATGTATGCAGCTGTCATGGTTTAACCCCAGCCAGCAACCAAGCCCCACAACCACCTACTCACTTTACCCCAGTGGATGAGACAGAGAGTCAAAAGAGTTAAAGTGAGAGAACTTGTGTGTTGAGATACAGGCAATTTAATAGGTAAGGCAAAAGCCACACACACAAGCAAAGCAAAACAAGGAATTCATTCACTGCTTCTCAAGGGAGGCAGGTGTTCAGGTATTCCCAGGACAGCAGAGATTCCTCAGTGTAACAGAGACTTGGGAAGACAAACACCATCACAAACAACATTCTCTTTCTTCCTTATTCTATCCCCAGCTTTATGTGCAGAGTATGAAGCTGTATAGCCTGCAATATCCCTGTGGTCATCTGGGACCATCTGTCCTGGCTGTGTCCATTCCCAACAACTTGTGCACCCCTAGCCTGCTCGCTGGTGGGATGAGGGGCAGAAAAAGCCTTGGCTCTATGCTGGCCCTGCTCAAAAGTAACTAAAACATTGTTTTCAGAACAAATCCAAAGTACAATCCCATACTAGCAACTGTGAAAAAAACCTTAACTCTATTCCATCCAATACCAGCACAGGTAGTATATGTTTTCTGCACTGTATATATGCAGAGATTTTTGAAAGAAAAATGCTAGCAAAGACATCAGTATTTTGATTTGATGGATCTTTAGATTGATTGCAACTATATGCATTATACTGTTCAGTTCTAATTAAAGCTTTCCTTAAAAGATTATTGGCCTTTTTATCCCTGTCAGAAATAAGAATGAAAACTTTCATTAAACTAGAAGGGCTTCTCTTTTTATTTTTTTTTTATTTCCTTTTATGAGTCAGGATTACCTATAGTCCTTTGAAAAGTATTCCTGTAAAAACAAGGAAAAAATTAGTATTAAAATAGTAACCAACAAAACCCCAAACCAAACCAACCAACCAACCAAAAAAACCCAAAAAAACCCAACCAAACAAAAAAAAAATCCCAAACTAGCAAAAAAACCCCACAAAAAAGCAAAAAAAACAAACCCAAAACAAAGAAACAAAAAACCAAAAATCAAAAACAAGCAAAAAAAAACCACCCAAAACAAACGAACAACCACCACCACCAAAAAAACCCACAAACTAAAAAACAAAAAATCAAACAAAACCACAAACCAAACCAAAAAAAGCCACAAACACTATAAACTCTGTGCAAATAATGTGAACTCGGGATCTGGAAACCATAAATGACACTCAGTTGATAAAAACTGGAATTACCAACAAAGACAGTGAATAATCCTGAGTTCATATAAAATTAAAAAACAAGGTTCTTACAGAGAAGCTTGGACTTTAATCATCCCTAAAAACTGCTCTGAATGTGTTAGAAAATATACTAAATTACATGTAAGCCTCTTCCAGAAATTTCAGTACTGTTGAAATTCGGATGTTTTTATGGAAAGTTTTCATTTTGACATCTTGTAGCAAAACTAATTATCACCTTTTTTAACAACTAATTATTGACGTCACTGGCAAGGTATTCTTATTTCATAAAGACTACAACTTCATCTGTGTAATCACTGATGAAAAAAATGTCGTATTTAAATACTACAAATGAATCTTGTGTTTTCTGCATAGGTGGCACTGTATTAACCTGACTATTACAATTCAGTTGCCATTGTTTGTAAACGGTGATGCAATGTGTAAAAACAGTAAATTAAGAGATTTTACACATTTGTTTAATGATTATCTTGTCTGTTTCTTCTGGAATAGTATGCTGACATAAAATGATCATTCTCTTTAACTTTGGAGACAAAATTAAAAACTTTAATTAATGTAAGAAAATTAAAAATAAATATAATGATAATGTTAGATTGCATTTGTTGGTTTTCTTTTTAATTCTGTAAAATAAAGAAGTATAATGTAATAACTTTATAATGAAACTTCAAACCTCAAAACTATTTGATATTTGGAATTACTAAAGAGCTTTTTTTTTTTTTTTCAAGTATTAGAATCGGCCAGCTAAGGAATTAAGAACAGGGTTTGTAAAACATGTATTTTGTTATTTTGTTTCTTGAATATAAGGAGAAAGCTGGAAATTGGGCAGATCAAAAAAAATAATGCAATGTTGTCTTGTCAATTCTGTGAAAAGAAGGTTCTTCAGCCCCAATGAAGGATGAAATAGCTCAGCACAAAATGCCCACAGTCACAGCTTTTACAGAGACTCATAAAATATCCTAGGCAATGCACAAATTTTAAAGAAAGGTATTAGTTTGTTGCAGTACTGAATGCAGCTGAGCACACAGTAAGAATTTGAAGTCTGAGAAGAAACAGAATTCCTCAAGATGACGACAGAAACATACACCCTCTTCATATGTCCAGCTTGTCTAACTAAGTAGACATGATGGCATTCCACAGCTCCACAATAAGTGCATTTGAAGTCTAGAGAACACTGTTAGAATAGAATATTCTTCAAAAAAAAAAAATCTAACAAAAATATTCAGTTGATTGAAAGTTCAATTGCTTATGTTACATTTTTTTTTAACTTTCATCTCTTCTAGTACCACTGATTACTAATAGAAGAATAATAACCACCATAATGACTTCTACTGTATTCCAATGTGCAACTATTTGCAATTATTTCTAGCTAGGATCTGTGAAATAATGAAAAGGTGTTTTACTTTAATGAGATTTCAATCTTTGAGAAGATGTCTACAATAGACATGGCTAAATGGTAAAAGATCTGACAAGACATCAGACATTTGCTTGAATTTTGTTAATCATTCTTAAACCTGTAAGTATAGTATAAATTACGTATTTGGTAAGTTGTCAGCTTTTAGTGGGACCATTTAAATTTACTTAGTAAAATTTCAATTACTAATAGTTTAATACAACAATTTGATAAAATACCACTAAGAAATGGGGTTATATTTTTAACTCACATCTATCTACTAATTAACAAAAATGATCAGTTAAAAAGTTCATTGTCAACATATTTCATCCATCATCTGTAGTACATTTCTTCATCCACTGCTGTTTGTCATAGAAATGTTGATGAATACTAACACGAAATAGCTGAGGTGTGAGGTAATATGAACATGAAAATTTGCACAAATATCCTTCAGGTTTGACTTGGCCACTGGAATCCTAATATGAATGTTAATGAGAGAAGGCCAAATGATAGCTAGTACTGCAGCTAAGAAAAATTTTAGTAAAAATAAAGAACATATATATGGGTGGCATTTACTAAGGTTGTGGACAGAAAAGGAAAAAAAAACTTTGTACTCCTTGGCATTAGGGTATTAAAATTGTTCTGGCTCAGATATTTTAATGTTTGAAAAGATAATAATGTAAAAACTTTCAGGGTTTCAGTTTTCTAACTTCCTGAATTTGAAAGTCAAGTTTTTAATTATAAAGAATGAGAACAGCCCTGAAATAGATACTTTAGACTGACACAATTTTTTTCCGGCCTATTGACTAAGAAGGAAACCTCTAACTTGAACTGATTTTTGCAGGTTTACTTATTTATTTTTACGTATGTGCACTTAATTTAATTAAATTTAAACTGAAATAGCAACCTTCTAGATATACCAAAGAAAACCTCCAGGACAAGGCATAACTTCAATTATTTTCAGTTTTTAAAATTAAACATTTTTTAAAATTAAAACTTATTTATGCAGTTAAATTTGTGCACATCTGAAAATACTTTGCAGTTTCTGAAAAAAAAAAAAAAGATCCCCTGTATTTTACCTCAGTATTTTAGATTCATGATGTAACTTGCATCACTTGAGAATGCAGAATATGTGTTCTTTCCCATTACTGTGACGTGAAGCAAGAGAAACCTGATCTATCATTTTACCAACACTACAGTGTGCTCTCTTTTAATTAATTATTCTACATGAACCATTCATAAATACACACACACTGATTTAGGAACAGAATGAAGGACACTTTGATCAGCTGAATTGATCATGTGAATTAATATGTTAAGAATAATGTTACAGAAATTTGCAAGGCACAGACAACTCAATGGACTTCCCAAAACCCTGTCACCACCTCAATTCACCATGTGGGTGAACACATTTCAGTTTTCTTCATCTACAGCTGAAATGTTTTCAGGTTCAGTAATTTCCATAGTTTGTCAGGTGCTACTCTCATATTTTCACTTAAGTAAATCATGGTACATTTGGATTTGCAGTGAGTTTCGCTACAAGGATACCTAGAGACATTTGAATTCTCCCTCCACATTTCCCCTGCTGCCCTAATGTCTTTGCCTTCAGCTTTCTGCTGTGTTGCCATGAAATTGATGTATATGCTATTAGTATGCTTTTAATAGTGCTTTTACTTTTTTTTTTCAGAAAAACATTCTATTTATGTTTTAAAAATCAGTAATTTGATAGTGCTTCTTGAATATTTATTGTCCAAAAATAAATGTTAGTCTGATTACTTCAGTAAAATATGCCAAATTTCACACAACTACAAAAACTAGAGAAAAATTCAGATTATTTAATGAGAATCTTTTTCATAGAATCATGCAATCATAAAATGGTTTGGGTTGGAAGTGATGTCAAAAAGTCATCTAGTTTAATACCTCTACTGTGGGAAGGGACACCCCTTCCACTAGAACAGGGTGCTCAGATACCAATTCAACATGCCCTTGAATGTTTCCAGAGATGAAGCATTCACAGTTTCCCCGGGCAACCTGTGCCACACACAGAGTAATGAATTTCTTCTTTATATACTGTCTAAGTCTACTCTCTTTCAGTTTAAATCCACTACCCCTTGTACTGTCACTACTAATATGTTTGTTCCCATCTGGGGTGATTCCAGAGGAGAGCAATGGACCTGGAGAAGGTTCTAGAGAAGTCCACTGAGGAGCATCTGAGGGAGCTGTGGGTGTTTAATCTGCAAAAAAGGAGGCTCAGGTGGCACCTTATCACTCTACAACCACCTGAAAAGAAGTTGTAACCAGGTGGGGGTCAGCACCTCCTCTCAGGCAATCAGTGATGGAACAAGAGGACGTACCCTTAAGATATGCCAGGGGAAGTTCAGACTGAAGAACTTTAAGAATTTCTTCACAGAGTGGGTCTTTAAACATTGGAACTAGCTGCCAAGGGAGGTGTTCAAGAAACAAGTGGACACGGCACTCAGTGCTCTGGTGTAGCTGACAGAGATGATAAACAAAGTTGAACTCAATGATCTCAGAGACCTTTCCCAGTCTAAATAATTCTGTGATTCTGGAATCTCTCTTATAAGCCCCCTTTAAATATTGCAGAGAAGCAATAAAGTGTCCTCATGGAATTCTGTTGTCCAGACTGACCAATCCCAGCTCTCAGCCTTTCTTGATAGAAGAAGTGTTCCACAACTTTGATCATTTTTGATGGATATGAGCTCTCTTCTGTGCTCTGGTGAGACTCACCTACAGTGCTGCCTCCAGCTCTGGGGTAACAGCACAGAAATGGACCTGTTGGATTGAGCCCAGAGGAGAGGCAGAATCCCCTCCCTTGACCTGCTGCTCCCACTGCTTTGGATGCAGCCCAGGATGTGATTGGCTTTGTGGGCTGTGAGTGCACATTTTTAGCTCATATCCATCATACCCATATCCCCCAGTTCTTCTCCACAGAATTGCTTTCAAACTCTACATCCTCCAGTCTGCACTGAAACCACCAGTTTCCTCAATCTCTTGCACCTGGCCTTGTTGAACCTCATCAGACTGACACGGATCCAATCCCTGAGCATTTTCAGGGATTCCTTTGGATTCCATTCTTCAGTGGTGTGAACCTCATTGCTCAGTTTGTGCCAACTCTAGATTTGCTGAGGCTGCACTCAATCCCACTGCCAGTGGCATTCATGAAGTTGTTAAACAGTATTGGTCCTAAGACAAACTCATGAGGAACACCATTAATCAGTGATCTTTATCCAGCCACTGAGCTGTTCACAATTACTCTCTGGATGTGACCATCAAAAGAATTCTTTACCCACCAAACAGTCACATCAAATCTATGTCTCCCTAATTATGTCATGAGGAACCCTGTCAAAGGTCTTACAGGTGGCCAGATAGATGACATACACAGCCCTTCTTTGTCTACTGATGTACTCACTCCATCACAGAAGGCCACTAGGTTGATCAGGCAGGATTTGTCCTTGTTGAAGCTGTGCTGACTGCCTTGAATCACCTCCCTGCCCTCCATGTGCCATAGCACAGCTTTTAGAAGGAGCTGTTCCATGAACTTCCCAGGCACAGAGGCAAGGCTGACAGGTCAGTAATGTCCAGGATCCTCTTTTATCCCCTTTTTAAAAATGAAAGCAACCCTTGCACCCATTTATAGAATAAGAGATATCTCACTATTTCCATTGTAATATGTACCTATTTTTCACATACCTGTTAACATTTCACAGAACCAGAGAAATCATGCCAAACAATTTTTCCGGTTTTAACACACTTTACATATTTAATATATTTTTTTAATAAATTTTTAAAAAGAATTTTAAACAACCTGTCTATAACAGTGAGAGAAAATTCTCTAGTCTTTAGTATTTTTTAATTTACATCTAAAATATGGAAAAAAACCCAAATAATAGAAAACATAATTTCTTGTGTTTGAAGATTTTATTTCTTCTAGCACTGAAACATTTTTCAGATTTATTTATGGTTTGTATTAATAGAGAACATTCAAGCATAATAGAGAGTCCTCAGGCAAAAGATGCCAAAAGTCAGGGTGGTTGCTATAGCTCTTTATTAATAACTCAAGTTTAAATAGGTTCCTTCTAACAAGGCATTATTATAAAAGCATGAAATTACGATGTCATCCAATATACTGGAGATTTCTTTGTGTGTGTGTGTAACTGATTTTTTATTTGATGAACCAGTTAATGTACTGATCTGAATCTCAAATCATCCCAGTATTTTTCTCTTGTTGTTCTCTATGTACATATTACATGCAAATCTATACTATTTGCAATAGCATTACCTTATACGTCAGGCTCTGCAGTTCCAACTGCAGTAGCTGCAATTACACCCTGTACACAGAAACCTACTGATTCATATCAGAGTGAAATGATTGTACAAGCTTTATGGTCACTCTTGAACATGACAGGAACTGGGTAGGAAATGAGACTTCATGTAAAACTTGCACTCCACTGTATTGTTTATTTCAGTTCCATTAATCTTAAATGGAAAATAAAGACAAGGTAAATAAGTCTCCTCTCTGAATTGAAAGATAGATCTGTAGACCTAAGAAAGTCACAAGATTATATTAGAACTAAAAAGCAGTAGTTTTGACAATTTAAAACTTTTTTATAATGTTGTCATAGATATTTCCATATTTCTACTGGGAAATATAAAATTGCCTAGAACCACCAGAAAACATTGACAATGCATTCTTTATCTTGCAGTAATATGTCCTAACCAGTCTGCTTTATCTTTAATGTTTGGAAGAAAGAGGAAAATGGAAAGTTATAATTTATTTCCAGTACTGATTATTACTCCTAGTTTTAAGACTGTCAGAGACCACACTGCTACTGCTTTTATAGCCATTTCATGGACTGATGAAGTTTCTGAAGCCATGCCAACAACAAAAACAAAAACTTGATTTTCTGGAAAACCTGTGGATCCTCATAATTGTGAAAGAGCATATACATGTTATTTTTGTAACTTCATTAATAATAAAAAATATCCATTTGTTACCATCATATCTATTCTATGGTTTAGCTCCCTTGAATTTTTCAAAGGAGTTAGAGAGAA
>JAWWMP010000093.1:14463102-14476058 GCA_035047865.1 Dendrocincla tyrannina | reverse complement strand
TCTAAACCCCACCCCATTCCTCTCCAAACATACACATTATCACACGCACCCCCATGGACCACTACAAACAGATAATCATGTTAGATACAAAAGCAATATATTTGCTAACAATAATGATGCAAGTGGTAAATCAGCTTACTGAATTCAGAAAAATGGAACTCGAGATATTTTCACCTCAATATGGACTCTGAAGTCATAATATAGAAGCTAAGTTCATTGCCATTATTATGCCATGAGAAAATAAATTTTAGTGTCAAAAGCCAAACTGATGAATATCTGATCAATATAACATAATACATTAAAATAGGACAGCTTTATAAATTCTAAAAATATGCCTTTGTTTCCACTTTCTGAGTTATATGTTTTTGAAGGGATCTTAAAGTATGTTTTGAATGCTTTCATCAGTTTTCATCAGAAATGAGCATGTTCTCTTAAGTTTTCACCACGAAAAATTACAGCCAAGGACACAAATGGTTTGTCCATGGTGACTGGAATCTCAATGTTGTTTGTTTATGTGTTTTTTCTTGGAGTTGTTGAGGTTTTTGTTTGTTTTGTTTGTTTTTCTCACAGTGTGTTTTGATTCATTTCATTGAACGGTATAAAATAGTCTAATCAGCAATCCTCATCCCAATATTTATGTTGACTCCAGCTTGCTCCACATTGAATGTTTTTACACACAGACCACATTCCTTTGACTTTGAGGAAATAAAGAATTTTGAGTATTCCATTCCTGTTCAAGCCTAGCAGATAAAACAGAATTACCTGTGGGACATATTTCATCAGTTGACTGTACATACTCCTACTGTCATCACATATGTTAAGGCATGAACCAATAAAAGTATCAGATTCTCTCTTTGCTCCTATACTTATCCAGAACACAATTATGGCCATAATGTCCCTCAAAAAGCTAAATATGCTTTGATAAATATAGTTAGGCCTTTCCCTTTATGAAGGAAGTCTAGGTTTGTTGGGCTTTTTTGGATTTTGTTTGGGTTTTTTTGTTTGGATTTGGGTTTGGTTTTGGTGGTTTTTTTTGTTTGTTTGTTTTTGTTTAGTTTTTTGCTTTCTTCTTATGCATATTAACCAATTTCTACTTTTGTTTACAGATGCTGCATTGACCAGCCCTCTAAGAAAAAAGCTTCTAACATGAACTTTATGATTCTTACCACAAATACTAGTTCTATAAATTTGTATAAAAGTAAAAAAGGAAGTGATTTTTGAACTAGTTGGAGTGTGATAACAACAGGTAAGTAATTGTGGAAATAAAGGCTTTGGATTTTATATGCAGTATCTTTCCAGTACTATATTCAATTAAAATTACATTTAAATCAAAATGCAGGGATACAAAATGACTGCAGCTGTGATATTGGGATAAAAATCTTAGGAATGGAGCTTTTATAATTTTGCCTTATCTACCTTTCAGCTTCATTTTATAAATACAAAAATTATGTTTTTCCAATACCTCAGTTTGTACTATGTAGCAGCTGCAAGAGAAAAGCTAGTTAGAAAAAATACGTTGATATCTACCAGCACTATGATATTGTCTGTAAGAGGCGGGAACCAGTGATCAGATGGGATCCACTGTTGGTTGTCTAGTTCCCAAACCACCACCATATTAGCCTTGTGGCTTTTCTTCCTGATGACAACTGCCTGCACAACTTATGTCACACAGAAATTGTCTTTGAGAAGCTATGAATTTTTGTCTATTGCCTTGCTCCTTTTGCCTTGTCTCTTGCCATATGCCCGTGTTCTGTATAGGTGAGGATGAGGGGGGCATTTCACCTCAAGAGATTTATAGGTGTTATAACTCTCTACTGATAGTTTAAAAAGGTTACTTTCTTTTACTACCACTTCAGAAACTCAAAAAAAGATTTCTATAAAATCTTTCCTTACATAGTCTCTTGTTCAGCTTCTTTTGCTAGGTTCGATTGAGCAGAGACTCTTTCTTGGGTAGAATAAAAATACTTTTGGAGCTCTGCCTGAGAATGTGCAAAAGTAAATTACATTCCTTTGTTGCTCACAGTGTGCAAAATGTCCTGATTTGGGAACAATAAATCCAAGAGTTTAAGCCAAACATAAGTTCATATGCAGGAGAAAGTCAAACTGAAGACAAATGCTATATAACATTCACAAAAGTGTATCTGCAGAACAGTTTCTCAGCTTTATTTGCTCATTTTTCTCATTTGCTCTTCCAAACACTCTCCTGATTGCGAGAGGTAAATGAAACTGCTACAACCTTCCTTTCAATTTTATCCATTCTTACTGTTCATTGTTAGAAGGGAACAAACTGTAGGCTTTCCTATCTTTTCCTAGACTCACATTGTCACCTACTGTTGCATTTTAGTGCTGTATAGGACTTTTAAAGTAATTTATTTTCTTTACTGAAAAAAAAAAATATGCAAAACGTAATCTTGAATTATACAGCATTTTAAGAAACTGCCTAAAGCATTAAATATCTAATTGATATTTCCCTTTGCTCACCATCAGGAACTGGAACAACTATCTTATTGGTTTATAGATCCAAACAGCAACTTACAGACCAAAAAGTTAAAAGGTTAAAGAGAAAACAGTAGAAAACCATTAAAAACCTCATACGCTCCAAAAGTTTCTTCTAAGTGCAAAAGATTTTGGTGGAATAATGATATTGACATTATGTATGTCACTATCCAACTACAAGTAAAATACCATTCAGTTCCACCAAACACTTCTGTATAAGCACAATCCTCACAAGACCTGCAGCAATGCTCTCTGGTAAACTGAGCTGATGACACAGTGATCTGTTTTCTACTGGGTGCCAACCTGCATTTCCCAGTGCAGCTAACATCAAGAGTCAACATTCCAGCCCTTTTCAGGGCATTACTTTACACACTGAGTGGCCTGAATGTGTTTGCACATGTGCCTTCTTTCCTTTTCCTGTACAAGTTCCACACAGTCTGTGTTTTCACTCAATTTAAAGTCATTCCAAAGCAGTTTCTCTGATGCAATAATTTAGGGTTTTTTTAAGGACAAGTGCGCTTTTGTCTGAAATTTTTCTTAATCAATTGATCTTTCCACTCTCACTCCTACCATTCAGAACTGTGGTAGTAACACTTTCAAGTGTAGATAAAACCTAGTTTATTTACAGCCAGATAGTGCTATGAATAAGTTCTCACTTGATTTAACATGATTTAACTTTTTTGAATATGTGACCTAGTATAACAGATCTATCATTTTATCTAGCCACTGTTGAACAAAATGATAGGCTGCCTCTGGCATTTCTACAAGGGTCAGTGAATATGGAATTGTGACCCATCAGTAAGTAAGCTTATAACAGGTTTTGCTAAGATGTATAAGATGCTTAGGTAATGAATGATACTGCTGCTGAAGGACAGAAATAACACAATTAATGCAGTGCACCAAAATCCTACTTCAGCATGGGAAGATAAAACTAAAACCGACAATGTAAACCAGATATGTACAAGCATAAATAGCCATTTAACTGTATTGTAACATAGGTAAGAGATTTGAATACGTAATATATCTGCAGCTTCCTCAGAAAGTTATTCTTCCATATGACTATATATTGTTTTCTTCTGTCATACTTTATTTTCTGGAAGCAGAGATGACAGTTCTAAAGTATCCAGGTTAATAATACAAGATACATTGCAATAAAGTATGCTGTTTATTCTGCTTTTATTCAGCTTAAGTTTTTATTAACCAAAATTATGGGACATATTCTATTCAAAGAATATAATCAAAGTTTGGAGGAATTTTGTCATCAAAACCATTTTAGATCCACTGGAGCAGACGATGTAATGGGAGAAACTGAACACACTGAATAGAATGTTCCTTTCCTTTACTAATCACGGAAAAATCATAGAATGATAAAATTCTTAGGTTGGAAGAGACCTGAAAAATCATCTGGCTCTGAACCGCCAGGGATACCTTGCACTAGACCAAGTTGCTCAGAGCCCCATCCAGACCTCAACGCTTCCAGGGGTGGGGCAGCCACAGCTTCTCTGGGCAACCGGTGCCAGTGTCTCACCACCCTCACAATAAAGAATTTCTTCCTAAAATTCCGTCTAAACCTACCCTCTTTTAGTTTAAAACCTTTCCCTTTGTCCTGTTGCTACATGCCCCTGTAAAAGGTCACTTTCCACCTCTCTTTTTGGCCCCCTTCAGGTACTGGAAGGCTGTCCCTAAGGTGTCCTCAGAGTCTTCTCTTCTCCAGGCTGAACATTCTGTTTCTCAACCTTTCTTCAAAGCAGAAGCTCTCCAGCCCCTTGACCATCTCCTGTACTAGGTCCAGTAGGTCCATGTCCTTATGCAAGAGGCCCTTGAGCAGCAGGAATATAAAAAGACATATTTCATCTCTGCAAGGCAACTATAAATACAGATGAAATGTGGGAGACATCCTAGTGTGGAACATCTGCATGTATTTTCCCTTGAGTGTACTTATACGTGATAAATAGCTTCAAACATCCTTCATTCCAAGGAATTCACAGGATTTTGCTACATACCTTGGCAATCATTTGCATGGCATATATTTTCAATTTCTTACAACTTTAGTTTGCAAACATCTCTAAGAACCACTTTCTTGATGATAAGCATGTGTACCATTTTGAAAAAGTATACGTGACATAACTCTCATGTGTAATTTCATTGGTTAAATCTATTTTGTACAGGAATTGTAGGATCTCCTGTCACCTGGCATACCAGGATGCTGCTGAAATCTGCAACTCACCTACACAGCGTAGTCAACAAAATCCAAAAGTTTTGAAAGAAAAGTCTGTGAAAAATTCCTGGAGATTTTTTTCAATGGGAAAAATGAAGGTTTTTAACACTCTTCCAAGAGCAGAAGACAAAGACCAAGAATTAATTGTTGGTTGTGAAGTGACAATGCCATGTACAGAGAATTAGGCTTTTTCTTCTAGAATTATGTGTTGCTGGATTCCAGACGCAGGAGGATTACAACAGTTTACTGTTGTAATTACAATTGGGATGAAAGTTTCGCTGAAGTCTCTCCCTGTGCTGGAGTATAGGTATTGCTTTCAGAGCAGAAACTGATGTTACCCATATGTCTAAATGTTGTCAGGTGATCAAATCCTTTTAAATGTAAGAAGCTTATCTTGGCTTATCGTGGTACCTGTATCACCTGTAATCTATCAGGTTCAGAAGAATGACAGTAAATTCCTTTTCATTTACATTTCTCTGGCACATTACCATGCAATTCCCAGACAGTTCTGAGCATTTATTTCATTAATGTTGACGTTTAACTTTATAACCTACTATTTGTAAGCAGGCATTAGAACATTCATTTTATTAAAAAGGAGAGGAGGGAGGAAATTTGTTCATCTCAACATTTGCCATGCTTAGATTAAAGCCCTAGATTTTCATGCTTTCATCATGGTACTTTTTCCTCTTTAAGAAATCATGAAGTCTCATGAATGCATTTATTACCATCACATCAATCAGTTATGTTCCCTGATTACATAGTCAGTGCTTTCTTTCACACTTTGCATTAAGTAGTTGTTAATTCTCTAATTTTATTCTGTTCTTAGTTTTGGCTTTCATCCAGAAAGACACTTAAACATGTGCTTATTTTCCTGTCTTCAATGAAACTTCTTACGCAGTAGTTACGTCCTTGCTGGAACAGGACCTTCTGTTATATGCCGTCATTTTTGAGCTTGCTACAATTATGAATAATTTATTTCTTTTAATTTATCATTCACTTCTGGGACTCTAAAAATGTAAAATACTTCATGGACTCCTGTCTATTTGAGAATAAACACAGGTTGCTTCTCCTTTTTTATGAAACATGGATTTATTGACTAGACAAAACAAATAAAAAGTGTCATTTTCATTGAATTATTTAATAAAGGCATAAATAAATGAAAAGAAACATTTTGCTTTGATCATCAAGTTGCAGTGCTGCTGAAGAGACTAGAAAGAGCCAAGAATAGATTTGAGTATGACACATAATGTACTGACAGCAATTCATTACCATCTCAATAGCATCTTTGTTACTATCTTGACTGTTTAGTGCAAATTTGAAGCAAGTTGAAGGCCTTTTCCAAATCTCTAGATGATGTATCAACAACAAAATTCCACCAAAACAACAAGTGGTCATTTCAGTCCAAGAGCTTACTGTTTCCCTTTTTTATTCACTGTTGAATGTAGTCAATATCTGCAAATGGAGTGAAACAGAGAAGGAAGAAAATAGTAGTAGATAATATTTGCTTATTTAATCCATAATCAGAAACTCATTGAGGATATTTCTAAAATTACCTATCTGAATTGATTTTTTTTTTGAAAAAGCAAATCATCTCTTTTTTCTCCTCAAGAGAAGAATTATGCCTTACTCTTAGCAAACTGCAAATAATGCAGCTTGCATGGACAATATGCAGGTTTTATACTAAAAAAAAATGGTTTAGACACATGCTATAAGTAAGTCTTATCAATTTCTTAGAAACAAATGGTTAGCTTTCTTTTTATAGATGCAGAATAGATAAGAACCATTAAAGAATCTGATCTCATTTTAGGCTTCAATGTTGTGCTTCAAGAATGCTTTGTGAAAATAATACACCCAACACAAGTGCTGCTTTCCCAGAGATCATGATGGGCAACAGCCATTCTAAAAGGCCAGGTGTATAATCACTCTCTACTTTATTTATACTGTTCAAAGTCTCTATGAAATCTTCTAGAAACTGGTACAGACTTGTACAGAACACTTCAGTAGGGTGCTGAAAGCGTCACAGCTGAGTGAGGATGATCAAAGCCCTGGACATAAAAACTTTGAGTTTTTCTGTTTTATTTGAAGTTCATGGGGGGACTCCACTGCTTTACATGCTGCTAACTCACAGAAACGTTCACAGGACAGGAGATTAACAGGGGTCTGACAGGTATCCATGAGAATAAGAGAATCTGTGCATTAGCCGCAGTCCAGAATTCAGTACTTGTCACATAAATGAGATGGATATCCTTTGTCTGCTGCTGCACAGACAAAATACTCATTAATTTATCCATTACTCTTTAATTTATCCATTGATAAATTCTCAAACAGGTAACTGATCATGTCTTCTGACGAATAATCTTCTATAAATTGCTTACATATTCATCTACTTTGCAGACTAGCCATGTGATGAAAGGAATCTATTTTGTTATAAAGACAACTGATTTATTGATTAGAAAAATATTATATTGTCTATATATCCTACTCTCAAACTCACAAAAACATCAATCTAGCAATTTATTATTAGTTAAATATTTCACTAAACTTGTCATATCACATGAACCATATGTACTTCAAATTAAACATATTTCTAGACTGTATCTTCTGCAACCAAGTGACAAAAATGCAATCCAGAAATTCTTTGAATCTATTCATAAGAGGAAGCTAAATGATGTAGATATAATAACATGATGATGCAGAGTGAGAAAACATTGATTCCCATACTCCCATCCCCAGGAACAGGGAGCTAACATTCAAAGTTACTGATCATGCAGTTATTATTTAAAAGCTACTGGTTATATTTATTTAATTTCCGTTAAGTCCAAATTTTAATTTTATACAGATACATGCAAGGCAAATTTCATAAGAAGGTAGATGTCTGATCATGGACATATTACATCTGAAATATTTTTAGCAATTCTCTCATAAGAAGTTGTCAGCAGGGACAGTGCTATTACTAAATTAGATTTTTTCAGCAGGTTTTAAAGCACCCACACTACACAGAAGAGGCTTAATCTCCGTTGCATTCATTATGTTGGTATATCAGCACCTTAGATATTAGATGTGAGGTTTTGATCACTCAGTGAAGTGTAGGATTTCAGTCTAGGCTTGGTGTTGGGGCTTTGCTCCAGATCTATGACATTAAAAAAGTTAATAAAGAATGCATATGGTGGGATTTGTTTCCCCTGAAAGTAATTTGTATAACCCCTGTAAGAGATAATCCAAGAATCTGGGAAAGATCCTTTTATTAGACAGTTTGTGGAAACATAAATCAGCTTATTGTGACTTCTATTTCAGTTTATTATAAATTAATTTGTGAACAAAGAGCATACAGAAGATTAAGAGTCTCTTGTACTTTTTAAGATATCAAAAATAGCATCTTTGAAAATTTACTGCTCCTGCTGAGTAATTCTCGTAAGAGACAGCTAAAGCTTTTGGGAGCTATTTAGGAATCTGCTTGGCTAGGTACTTTTACTCCTTTCTCAGCAGACTTTATAAATCAGAATTACTCTTCCATTAGAAGAAAAATGTGAAGATTATTGAGTTTTACTGTATTTCATCTCTTTTGCAATACTCATTCAGTCTTTTAAAATATTAGATCTTATTGTAAGCTTGGTTTCAGAGCTCATATGAAATAATTTGACTGTGGTTTTCAAATTTTATTTAAGGGTCAGGCTCTTCCTCCTTACTTTATGCTTCACAACATTGGAAGTATAAGGTATTTATTCAGTGACTGATAATTCTACCTCATGTTCCCAAGTCTCATTCTCAGTTATGAGTTACCATAAAATTTGAAGTGGACAGTGAGAAGAAAGTTATTGAGAGGTTTAATACATGCTATTCTTGAAAAGGATGTTTGATTCTGTGCAGGTCTTAGAAACTTGATGTTTGATCTTGGAAATCTGCAATAGTAAAAAGAGAAAGTGTCATGTGCAAGAAAGAAATAATAAGACAGAAGTATGATCCTTATATAGATGCCTCCTCATAGCTTTGTACATGACTTTATGTTTGGTGATTTGGGATCCAAAGACAACTAGACACATGAACTGTCTAGAGATTTTGCTGATTATATGCTTAAAAGTGGCTAGAGGAGATAAGTGACCGAAAATCTACATTTTGCTGGCCAAATATTCTTTTACAGTAATAGATACTTTGAGAATGACCCATTTTTAAACTGGGTATACTCCTCTGATTTCTCAGCAGTTGTAGCAACATCCTCCTCCTTTTCAAGGAAGAGAGCCAGCACAGACAATTTCACCATCCTTGAGAGTTCTCTGAGTGCAAGACTTCTTGTTACTCTGCAGAGGTGACGTGATACTGAACATCAGCAAACATGCTTCTATCACCAAATACATCCACCTTTCTACATGGCTTTTTATGTTCCATCTGGAGTTTTCCTCAGCCTTTCAGATCCCCAAATACCTTCCAGGTAAGAGAGATGAAAGATGTACGCACCTTCTGACATCACTTCAGGGGATTTCCTGGAGGTAGGCTGCCCTGCTTGCTCTAAGGAAATCCAGTGAACTCTCAGCTGAGGGACACATAGTAAGCATTAGTGAATTCAAGAGTGGCTCTCTCGTACCTTCTGGATCCATCTGTTTTACCTGTGCTGATGTTTTGAACTGTGTTTCCTTTGTGACTGCATTTTGTCTGTTTCACTAAGCCTAATATCTCCATTCATCTGCAACAGCAGTCCAAAGTAATTCTGCATCTGCATAGCTGGCAGTTGGTACAGCCACTGTTCTCACCCATCGAGCTGGAAATTATTCAGAATTCAAAACCCTGCCTGATTTCATTTGGCAGGAAAAAGTTCAGGAGTTGCAACTGGTGGCAGCTATAACTGAGTGAAATGCAATGTGAAAGCACTGCCTATTCTTTTTTCTCCTCTCATTTTTGTCTATCCAGACAAGAGTGTGGAGAAAGTGACCTTTCTTATGCAGATCACAGCTATCACTATAGCTTAAATATATAAGCAACTTCTGGAGGATGTCCCTGTGCTATGTTGATTTTAACTCATTAGTTTGTATAATAATAAGTTAATTAAAAACAGCTTCCTTTTTTTTTTTTTCTTCTCCACTTCACAGATATGAATAACATTATATCCCAAGTGTCTTCCAGAAAAGATATTTTTCAAGTATGATTTTATCTTCTGCCACACCTAACTTTAAATTCTACAAAGAGATAAAGCTTCTTCACTTAAACCCTAAGTTTAGGGGTTAGAAAAAGTAAATCTTACTGATTTGCTACTGATATATGACATTAATTACTCTTTTTCCTGAGATTGTTTCATTTTGTTTCATGGCTGAAGACCTGCTCAGCATCAAAACCCCCAAATAACCTCCAACACAAGCCTGGATTATCTTTAAATCAGTATGCTGAGTCAGTAGGAAAAACATAAACTCATCCAATGAAAGAAATAAGGAATTACATTAATTTGAAGTGGAATTTTTCAACTAGATTTCAAACTGAAAAAGCATGGCTGAAAACACTTTTGAGGGTTACTTAAAGTTTGCTGTAATCTATTCAGATTCAAAGGTGTCCTCAGCTTCCAGCTAAAAAGCAATCAATTACCATTCTTTTTGAAATTCAATAGAAGTTTACTGTCCTTAACAAGAGAATAATTCATTGTACCTTTTATTATTTAGGGGGTTTACCACACGGTTTGTACAGCTTTTGAAAAAATGGAGTAAAACCTCTTAATGTTTTGAAGTGACAGATGTTGTTCTTATAATGCTGTGCACATTTATATATAATATAAGGACAACAACTTAATGATCAGTAACAATAGCAAAATAGGGACAAAAGAAATACATGAGCAATTTAAGTCTGAACAGACACTTTTTGTTTTAAGCATTATTAATCTCAAAAATAGTTTCTGAATCTCATTGTTTCGTTTCTATTTTAGGGTTGTTTTTTCTTTGGTTTGTTTATTAGATACCTGCTGCTTTGACTAATTTCAACAGAGGTGCACAATCATGTCATTCTTTTACTCTGCACTTTTACAGTCAGATCTTTTGCTTCCAGTGGTTAATCTTTATTTCTTTCATTAAATAAGATTCAAACAATGAATTTTTGATTCACTCTTCAGTATATGTATCTTTGCAATGCTCAACCGTTTACAAAAAATATGATTTTGTTTAATGCCTATTGCTTGTCTTTTCTGTTTTTCCAAGTGTTTATAAGCCTAGGTGTAAACTATGCATAGACTGTGCTTTTTTAACACCAAGCATGAAGAAATAATAATTACTTTGTACCTTTATGCTCCTATTTCCCAGGAAACAGACAAACGAATCTCTGTAAGAATGTGTCAAAACGCTCCTGAGTATTGAAAATGTCTTTATGCTATTTTTAATTTAAAAAGAGGTTTCACAAAAAATGCGTTTGTTCTCTAGTTAAAAATTCTATTTTAACCACAGAAATAGCCATTTTCACTCTTCTGCACAAAAAGTTAAGGGGTTTTGTTTGGACTTTTTGTGGGTTTTTTTGTTTGTTTTTGTTTTTTTTTGGTTGGTTGGTTGGTTGTGGTGGGGTTTTTTTTGTTTGTTTTTTTTTTTGCTTGTTTGTTTTGTTTCGTTTTGTTTTGTTTTTCTGTGATTGATAAAATACCTGGAAAACTGACTGCTGGCAAATTTTAACAGTAGATCTATAAGTCCCTACAGGAAACCAAAATGTCAATAGTATATCAACTTATTTGCATTATTATGCACACATATTTGTACATATAAATTATAATATATATGTTCATATATGTATTATGTGCAAAAATAATAATTGTCCTCTCCAATATAAAAATGGAGATTTTTTGTTTGTTTGTTTGTTTTTAGCAGCATAGTTGTCTAGGTTCCTCATACAGTTACTCTGTACCTTGCTGAATTTATTATTGATTGCTGAAACTAGGAAAAAATCTGAAGCCAATGCAACAAATCTTTTCTAGGAAATAGATAATCGTTCCAGCAATTGTGATGCATTATTTTGTAAAAGGCCACAAATATTCAGTAACAAAAACCAGGAAGAGACTCATACAGTAGTCAACTACAGGAATTCCAAAATAAATCCAAATAACTATTTTCCTGTCTGGTACATTTTTGTCACTTTAATTAATAATTTTGCAAATTAACACTTACCCATATTTCACCATTTTACACCTATGAATCACCTCTGAAATCACCCGCATTTTTATATGAGAAAAAGGAAACATGATGGCAGTGCACAATGGCTAAAAGTGGTTACTGGAAAACCTGAAATACACTGAAAGAAGATCACCTTGTTTCTGTATAGGAAAGTCCACTTGAGGTACTGAACTCAAGGATACATGGTCACATGGATACATGTGACTGGATGAAAGCAGGGTTAAGGTGATGTTCAGACTTGATATTAAGGGTGCTCAAACGTTGGAACAGGATTCCTAGAGAGGTGGTCAATGTCCCAAGTCTATCAGTGCTCAAAGAGCATTTGAACATTGCCCTTAAAAATATGTTTTAACTTCTTTTCAAAAATGAAGCAGTCAGACTGTTTGACAAAATGGTTGTTGTAGGTCCCTTTCAACTAAGCGTTCTGTCCCATCCCATCCCATCCCATCCCATCCCATCCCATCCCATCCCATCCCATCCCATCCCATCCCATCTCATCCCATCCCATCCCATCATCTTATTTTTTTTTTTTTTCCAAAGATTTACTATAGTTTATGGTTGAATCTTGAAAAATACTGAATAATGAAATGTATTGGTTCTGAAAAGACTATTGACAAAATCCCTACGAAGTTTCGAACTGTTTGCTCTCCATATTCAACAAGTCTAAGTGACCCACTTTCTAGAGATCAAAAATATAAATAACTCTAATTAGAAAACAAAAATCCTGCATATCTAGACTTGCAATCTCAGCTTTTAAAAATTATTGTCTTTCTGTATACTTTCTCAGAAGAAACTAGTCTCCAAGATAAAAATGTCTGTATTCTTAACTGATCAGCAGGTGATATTATTTGCTATAATCACAGAGATTTATCAGAGTTTAGACAGTCATAGGAAAGATCACTAAACTTTTGCATCTGCTCAGAATGAAAAGAAAGACAGAAAGAAAGAGAGAAAGACAGGAATTCGGAAGGAATTCGGAAGGAAGGAATTTGGAAGGAATTCGGAAGGAAGGAAGGGAGGGAGGAGGGAAGGAAGGAAGGAAGGAAGGAAGGAAGGAAGGAAGGAAGGAAGGAATTCGGAAGGAAGGAAGGAGGGAAGGAAGGAATTCAGAAGAA
>JAWWMP010000093.1:14283653-14293850 GCA_035047865.1 Dendrocincla tyrannina | reverse complement strand
TTAACAACACATAGGGTGAAACTCTAACTGAAGCTCAGCCCCACAAACTTGGAGTCACCTTTCCAGTACAAGGGAAAATTTTTTTCGGGCAGAAAAAAGCCAACATGTGTGTGCTTCTGCACATATGTGTATGTGGTGGGTGAAAGGGATGTTCTGGAATTTATTCTGAGAGTCAAGGCTCAAAGTCAGGATAGAAAATCAGGAATTCTTAGCTTACTAACTGGAACTTCTCTGCATTAAACAGGAAGTTTAAAGTCAAAGCGTAAAAGAGGGCAGAGCTCTGTGTGTGTGTGTAACATAATATTTTCTGGTTTTGACTAATCTCAGAAGATAGAGATGAGTAGAGAGTCCATTAGGTAGCTCAGAACTAAAATGTGCAGCTGACGTATCAGACATAAGGGTTCAGAGAGGGTCTTAGAAGCAAAACCAAAGCACTGAAATTGTTTTCTGTTAATGCTTTCACTACCTTTTTTGCAAGGTTCTTTCATTTCTGAATTTGATTACTTCTCAGGATTTAGTTCCGCTTCGTTCCCTTGGGATACATCACAATTCAGTTGCTTTTTGCAAAATATTAGTGAAAACAAAAGTGTTGTCATCATAATGACTTTTTTTGTTTATTTGTTTTAAGCTAATGACGGAAATGTAAGAATTACCTGGAGGCTTTTGCCAGGTTTTGGTCTTCTATTGTTTTAATTTAAGAGGAAGTTTAAAACACATTATCGCATAGTCAAATACATGGTAGAACTGTTTGTTTGGTTGGGGTTTTTTTTAATGCTTCTTAATACGTTCACAAGTGTCTGATAACTTTACCTTCATAATATCTACTTTGTTAGGTAGTCATAATTAGAGAACCTATACATCTGAAGGATGTAGATCTTGACCCTGAGAGTAAAAGGAAAGGGAAAGTGAAGCAGTTCTATGAATATGAAAACCCTATAGAAGTTTGCTAGTACCAAAGGTGGCCTACAAGAAAGCTGGGCATGTAGTGACAGGACACGAGGAAATCACTTCAGACTGAAATAGGGTATATTAAGAACAAGTTCTTTACTGTGAGAGCCGTGTGGCACTGGCACAGGCTGCCCAGAGAAGCTGTGGTTGCCCCATCCCTGAAGTGCCCAAGGCCAGGTTGGATAGAGGTTTGAACCAACCATCTGGTCTAGTGGAAGATGTCCCTGCTATGATGGGGGAGTTGGAACTAGATAACCCAAAACAATCTGTGATACTACAATTTTATAAAATAACAGAATTTTTCAATGCCATTTATGAGGTGCTTGCATATACATTATATGCACGTATACATTATATTATATTGATATAATTATACTACTAATTCAGACTCTACTGCCAAAATAGTTTTCTCCTATTGCTCTTGTCTGGAGGAAATGGGAGCTGGTCAAGAAAAAATCCTTTTTGTCTCACAAACTGTATGTTTAGGTTTAAGCATAAAATAATAGGCTTCTAATACTTATGTGTTTTGCTGCACAAAGAAGCAGGGTTCATTCCTTTGTTAAATGATGCTAAACACAATTCTGTGAGAGTATATAGGATCTTTAAGATCACTTCAAACCTAAAACATTCTATGACTCTATGAATCTTTTATTTGAACTCAATCCTTTGAGTTTTCTAAAGGGTATCAGTCTAAAAGCTGTTGTAAATCTGTACCTCAGCACAGCATAGAGCTGTACCGTGAAACAAATGTCATGTCAGAGTCACCCCGACAGTTGCTTCTGAATTCCTTGAACACCAGCATTATTATTGTGTGGACATCTGACTATACGGACCAGTCATAGTTTTAAATTATCAGCTCTTCAAAGTTGTGACAGGACAATTGGTAAAACATATCAATTAGACCACCTGCTGAGAGTTTTGCTTTTTATTCTTTCTTCAGCTCAGGCTGTTACCTTTGTGAGAATAATACTGATCACTGGCTCAAAACTTTATGCTTTTTTCATTTTCCTTTTTAAGGAGCAAGGAAGGGTGAGTGCGGGTGGTAAGTCCATCTCTACAGGGAACATGATGTTTCAGCACAGTGCACTTACCCAGATTTATATTTGAGAAAGATGAATATAGTACTTTGCTTTCAGGACAAGTCAGAACCATGCATGCTAAAAATAGTAGGAGACAAACTGCAATCCAAACAAAAAAAAAAAATCCAGACAAATTACAAAGTAAGTAGACTTTATTTAAGCATAGTGAAAACTAAATATATTTGTCCTAAAAAACAACTTGTTCTACACCACCCGTACAGTAGGAATTTCTTCCTAACATCTAATCTAAACGTATTCTCTTTCAGTTTGAAGCCATTCTTTCTTGTCCTGTCCTTATATGTTCTTGGAAATAGTTTGTCTTCAGGTACGGGAAGGTTGCAATTAGGTCACCCTGAAGTCTTCTCTTTTCTAGGCTGGACAATCCCAAGTCTTTCAGCCATTCCTCATAGGAGAGGTGCTCCATATCTAATTATCTTTGTGGCCTCCTCTGTGCTCGCTCCAAGATGTCCATGTCCCTTCTGTGCTCCAGAGCTGGAGGCAGACCTGCAGGTGGGTCTCACCAGAGCAGAGCAGAGGGGCAGAATCCCCTCCCTCGACCTGCTGCCCACCCTGCTTTGGATGCATCCCAGGACACACTTGGCTCTTTGGGCTGTGAGTGCCCATGGAGGGCTCATGTCCAGCCTCTCACCCACCAGCTCCTCCAAGACCTTCCCTGCAGAGCAGCTCTCTATCTGTTCATCTCCAGCCTGTGTTGATATTGGGGATTGCCCTGACCCAGGTGCAGCACCTTGCACCCCATGAGATTGCCATGGGCCCACTTCTTGAGCTTGTCCAGGTCTGGATGGAATCCCATCCTTCAGGTGTGTCAACAGCACCACTCAGCCTGGTGTCATCTCTAAACTTGCTCGATCCCTTCAGATACATTATTAATGAAGATATTAAATAACACTGGTCCAAATACTGATCCCAGAGAGGTACCACTTGCCCCTGATGTCCGTCAGGACTCTGAGCCGTTGATCACTACCCTCTTGACAGGATCATCCAACCACTTTCTTATCCATCTCATCAAATCCATTTCTCTCCATGTGTCTTAGGAGTGTTTCCAGGAGGATCATGTTCCATGATGTTCCCAGACACAGAGGTCAGGCTGACAGATTCGCAGTTCCCAGGGTTCTCCTTTCTACCATTTTTAGAGATAGGTCCACTGTTTCCCCCTTTTCAAGTAAACTGGGTCATCACCTGACCATCATTACTTTTCAAATATCATGGAGAGTGGCTTGGCAGTTACATCAGCAGTCCCTTAGGAAGCTGGGATGTATCTCATCAGATCCCACAGTTTCTCAAGTGGTCATGAACCTGACCTTTACTTACAGTAAAGAGAAAGAACAGAACCTCAGAAGAAGCTATTCCAGTTATTTCATCTGAGGCAGTGAAACCATAGCACTTGCGAAAAAACAAAAAAAAAACAAAAAAAAAAAACAAAAACAAACAAAAAAAACCAAATCACCACAACAAACCCCTAAAACCTCAAAGACAAAAAAGAAAGGAAAAAGACAAAGAGGAAAAAGAAAAAAGAACCCCACTAAGCAAAATAACTGAAGTGCAAACCAACATAGATCCAGATCTCAAGTGCATATACGTCACTGACCTTTTCCTACATAAAAAGTATTGTCTTTAGAGGATTTCATTGGTTAAGGCAACAGTAATAAAATTTTAAAAGTCCTATAACTGGCATGGAGATATGAATGCTTCAAACATGTTTAATTACTTTAAAGCCACTCTTCTGTTTCCTTTGATAAGCAGAGTAAAACATCCAACACTGTACAGATGAACACAGTCTCCCTTCACTTTTTTCTTTTAAAGCTCAAAAGGATCAATTCAACAGCAAATTGCAAGAAAAAAACATCTATCCTTTTGGTGAACTCCCCAATGTTTTTACTTGGCAAAAACATTGAATTTATTTAGGCTGTTATGCCTGCTCCAAAATACCAGGCAGGTTTTATTTAAAGAAAAGATGTACTGGTGTATAGAAGCAAGGTAATCATATCCCAAACCTACACAGTCTTATTCTCTTTACCGTTTGGCAATGTGTTTGAGTTGTAAAAGAATGTCTCAAGTTACACAATTTAAACAATTGTATAAAACTGTGGAAAGTAACTGGAGACTACCAGTTATCATTCAACCAGTTTGAGTTATATGGGCAGATAAAATAGTTGATGAAAAAATGAGATGGTAAATTAGAAAATTATGGACTTGTTTTCAGGATATCTACTTCCTGAAGACAGTATCTTCTAGTGATTACAGTCATAAGCACCAGGCAAACCAATTTCTTAACACATAGCTGAGTTTGTGAATGCAGATGGTGTGGAAATTGAGTTGTTCTCATAATTTCCTGTAGCGTTACTTACTCAGTGAATTACACTGCCCACATGTAACACAAAGGTTACAGTTGTGATGTTAATCCTAACAAGTTCCTAATTCAAGCATTCTTTATGTTTCTCATTCTTTACTCCAAAGCTCTGGTAGAAATGATCTTTTTTTTGTGCTAAGAGATCGAGTGTTTTGTGCGCACTGAACAGAATGCCTTTAAGCCATGCTGTGCCAAATTGGAGCTTTCACAGAGAATCACGTTAATTCTGCTGGGGGAAAAAAGGGGATAAACAACAATAAAGGACATATAGTGCTACCTCTCTGAAATCCATTTAAGAAGTAATCCAGTGGAATTAGAGCATACTATCTGATTTATCAGCTATCATAGCAGAAAACTATAGTAACTGTGGAAAACACATTTTCAGGGAGATTAATTCTAATATAAACTATGTTTTGAGTTATTATTTTTGCTATCATCATCACATATGCACATTCTTCATACATGGTGATCTCATCTGAAAGTGATTGAACAGGAGGCAAGTAGTGGTAAAGCAATGCAATGTAATTCATTGCATTTACATGAACAATTCACACTAGAAAAAATATCAGTAATACTTACCTCTGAGTGTCTTTCTTACAAAGAAGTCCATAGTTTCAGCAATAAGGACATGTTTTCATGAATTTGCTTACGAATTCTCCTTCACTAAGTTTTGGACAGCTTTGCACAGTTGAATAGGTGTGAGATACTCTGTGAAAAAATTCTCATTTAGTTGGTAAGACTGTGGGTCACTGGTGATGTTTCAGGCAGATATTTGAAATTAAAAATGGAAGTAAGTATTTCTCATTAAACATCAGAAGAATCTTGATGGAAAATAATGAGTATCACAGTTGAAAGCTATTGGGAAAGAGGATGTGGACATAAATAAGGAGCTGCAATTCACTGCCTGCTGGTTAGAGTCAGAAAAAAGAAATTAATTGTGCTAGATAACCATCTCCCCTTTTCATTTTCTGATGAAAATTTCTAAAAATATGAAAGAGGGTTTAAGAAGAAGTTGTACCACCGGGCACTTTGTGGTTGTGATCAGTCATCTAGTCATCTAGTCGTGTTTATGAAGGAATTTTTTCCCTACAAATGCATAACAGCAGATGCATTTTGTTGCTGGTTTGATTAACTAATTGCTCAAGGAGTCAGAGTTTGACTGACAACAGTAGAAAATCGAAGTTTGTCAGTAAGAAATGAAAAATAGTGAGCTGTTTGACCTTGGAGATAAAGAACTAGAAAAGAAAATTCCTCAGGCACGTGTGATACCCACATTTATGTGTGTTGAAGCCAGTAACATTTAAAATTACCACATAAATTCTTACCCATGTCACTGTTATTTGTCTACCCACCTGGTTCAGAGTAGTTCAGAGCTGCAGTTCATGAATAGCCGTTCTTAAAATATTCTATATATTCAAATGAGAGGATTACTAATAGCAGCTAGTATTTCAAAGGAACTTTGAACATAAATTATAGAGGTTCTGTTTATAAAGAGATGAAGAATTTTTTCTCAGAAAAATTTTATGGAATACTTATTTAAGGTTCATTTCATTTATAAAACAATGTCAGATGTGAAGGATGTACAAATTTATGACAGATGAAATAGGAGAAACTTCTGATTGCTTCTTATCTTGCTCTTGGAAAAGACTGAAATGTGTAGTTAAACTGATACATCTCTGTGTGTTATGGGACTATACAATTTTCCTCCTATCCTTTTAGCACAACTCTTTTAGCATGATTTACAACCACTTTTCTCTCTCAGACCTTCTTGGTGAAAAGGAGTCAACAC
Organism: Dendrocincla tyrannina; assembly: GCA_035047865.1. Lineage (NCBI taxonomy): Eukaryota > Metazoa > Chordata > Aves > Passeriformes > Dendrocolaptidae > Dendrocincla > Dendrocincla tyrannina. Next base: position 14,287,663 of record JAWWMP010000093.1, on the reverse strand, counting down.
TGGCATTTAAATATGGCTTTGAAACTGAATTCCTTTATTTTAATTTTGTCTCTATGTTTCCTGACATGTTTTCCAGTTACATTGCCATTCCTCCTCTCTACCTAATTGTTGTCTTTATTAGTCAATTGTGTCTCTCTTACTGAGTGGTGCCAGTTGCAGCTCCAGTCTTTCTCCAGCAGATATTAGACATAGACGGGTTGCTTGCATCTTGCTTGTTTTTGATACCCTCAGAGAATATACCATTCAGTTACCTAATGAAAATTTCAGTTCTATTATAAAAACATCATTGCTGAAGCCCTGGTTCACTAAGGAAAAGAAAATATGCCAAGAATAGAAAAAAAAAAAATGGAATGTCTTTCACAAACTTTCCTAAATTTAGAACTATTAGACTATACATGTAGTACACCTAATATACATAGAAAGGATTATGGCTGGAATATTTAGGAATCTATAGCTAAAGACCATGACCTGACTGAGCTCAGATAAAACCAAGGAAACAAACAACAAACAAGGCAAGCAACCAAAAAATCACTGGATGCTGCAAATTAAAACTATTGAAACTTCAGTACCTTTAAGGCACAGATACTGCTCAGATCCTGTGGGCTAGCAAAGGAATACACTGTGAAGTTCAGAGTGATGTTATACAGGTACCATGTCATGTCAGATGTTAACCAGAGCACTGTTTCTGCTCCAGTTCATAAAACCTGACAGTGCCCTTTGAAAAACTTGCCTGTTGTTCAGATGTACAGGATGAGACAGAATTTCATTACACCAGTTCTTTAAAGGAATCCTTCTGAACTTTCCTTTGGCTTGATGTGGTAGTTCTGGGGTCCTCTAAGGCAGGGAGGAATGGGAAAAAAAATCTGAAAACACAAAGACTGGAATTTTTTCCCTTTTCCTCAGTAGATATGATCTCTAAATACAAATACTCCCATTATTAGAGTAACATCCTTCTGAGTGCAATCTTCTTCCTGAGACTGAATTTTTTGGAGAGCAGTTTGAAATGTGTGTAGAATTTCTTCATGATTAGTGTAAGGATGCACTTTTAATTTCTTGACATTGAGAAAAGGATTGTCAGAACAATATCAGCAACTGAATTAGAATGATTCTGCCTGCAAATAATTTAGAAAGTTATTTTCATATGCCTTAAAGGTTATGAAATGTTACTTAACTTCTCAAGTTGACATATGATTGAAGGCAAAGTGGAATTTTAGTGTGATTCCTAGTGGGTATTGAAATAATCTTTTTCTTCTTCTGTCTACAACAATTCATACTGTTTATCTACTGTTAAAAACAAAAGAGAAAAATAATTTGGTATTTGAAAGCAAACTTGAAAGCTCTGAAGAAATTTCAGTAATTTTGAGAAGGCATCAAGGCAGCATGTGGATGAGGATAACACTGAAACTTAAACATGGCCTTGCAACAAACCATGAACAGATGAAGAGCGGTTTGTGGTTTTTCTGTTGTTGTCTGAGTCAGGTTGGATAGGTTTGAAGAGGACACTATTTTTATTTTTACAAGAAAGATAGAAATTATATACTTCAAAAGTTTAATGTGTGATCTGTGCCAATGAGAAACTTTTCAGGACCTGGAAATGACTGATGATTGACTAATAACAATCCCTAAACCATCATAACCTACTAAGTATAGAACCTGCAGGACAGTAATATAGACAGGTAAAATATTCACAGCTTTTGACTTTTTTTTTTTTTTTTTCCCTTGATGGAACAGAATGGATTACTATTTTAAACTTAAACTCGAGGCATTTCACAGAGCTTAAAAAAATCATGGTCTGTAATGGATATTTTGCATTCATTTGTCTTAAATATCCATATTATCAGTTAAAATCTGGCATATGATGAGGTTTGTTTTAGTGTCAGGAGTAAATTCATGAGAGATATTTTTTATTTTCTTTTGTGATCTTGACTTTCATTTAACTTTCCAACAAAGCCTCTCTTGAAGCAATATGCTGTAGGGGAGGTACTTCTGAAAATGTAGAAAGATGTAAAAAAGCTTGAATAATACACAATAAAGGAAGGAGGGAGAAGAAGAAAAAATACTTTTGGTGCTATAAGTACAGTGGTCAAATGTATGTCTGACTCGTTGAGTATTGTCATTGAGAGTTTCAGTACAATGAGAACAGAAGATATAATATGTTAGTGTAGTACTCCAAAACCTTTTTTTTTGGAATGCAGAGACATGATCTACTTTGTCAATTCAGCTGTCGCTGTGATAGTAACATAAAATTAGTACCCCATGTGTCCAGACAGAAATTTACAAAAAGTGTAACAGCAAAATTATAGGTCTGGCTTCCTTGTTTCCTTTACTATGCATCAAACACATTATAAATAATTTCTGTTGACTGTTCAAGTATCTGTCAGGAAACTATGCTTAAAATAAAAATACTTACGGAGTTTTTTGCCTTGCCTTGCCTTCCCTTCCCAAACCTTTTCTTCCCTTCCCAAACCTTCCCAAACCTTCCCAAATCTTCCCAAACCTTCCCTTCCTAAACCTTCTCTTCCCAAATCTTCCCAAACCTTCCCTTCCCAAACCTTCCCTTCCTAAACCTTCCCTTCCCAAACATTCCAAACTTTCTCCTTTTCTGCTCTTTCTCTTCTCCTTTTCCACCCTTTCCCTTGCCTTTTCCAATTCCTTTTTCATTTTCTTTCCCTTTCTTCTTTCCGATTCTTCTTTCCTGTTCCTCTTTCCTCTTTCCCTTTCTTCTTTCATTTTCCTCTTTCCCTTCCCTCTTTCCTTTCATCTTGCCCCACCAATCATCCCTTCACTGCTTTTCTTCCCTATTTTTTTATTAAAATGTTACAAACCTTTGCAATATTTTTCTTCTATTTCTTTTCCTTCTTATGTCATTCTATACTCCTACTTCCTCATAATGTCTTGCTGTATAATCAATTGAAACTCTCAGGTCCTTTAAGTAATTGAATAAATAAAATTCAAAATAAAATAGAAAATTTTCACTATTCCACTCCTACCTTATGTGGCAATATTGAACAACCTTCAATACAAATGGTATACCAATTGTCTAATCTGAACACCAGCTAAACAATACCTTAATACGGTAATATATTTTGGTAGCTCAGATCTGTACAGTCTTCTGTCTAAACATAACATCAGATGTAGACACTTTTATTAACAAATATGTCTTATTTTTTTTTCCAGATAACTAAACACTGGGGTTTTTTCAGGTGAATATACCCTCATATCTGCTAAATTTATTTTCTATGAATTAATGTATTCCTCTTCAGCCATTAATGAATCCTGTTTCCAGTCAAGCTATATGACAATTAACCGCAGAAAACTTACAAATATCCCAGACATCTATAATTCATGACAATTGAAGATTACTGCTCAGGAATACTACTCTCCATTTTTAATAATGACCAATTTTAGTTGTATAGTATTCTTTTCAGTAACAACATCTAATTAAGACATTTGTTACTAAAGTTGTGTAATGTTAAACTAACAGGAAAAGCCTGATGGAGTTCTATTTCATTAAATTAACATTATGGACTTTTAATGGATGTCTTAATTAGATGCTGTTATTAACACGGATGATGCACAAATAAAAATCAGGCCCTATGTGTGTATAATGCCTCATTTGAATTCACTTTGGGACGTGGATAAAAATGCCTCAGTCTACCTAACAAAATTAGTAAAAAGTCTTTGCTAAGCATGTACATCCAGGCTATCACAGGGTAAAACAACATCATTTTGAGACTTTTATTTTAAAGTGAATTTACAACATTGGTTCAAATTTGCCTCTTATTTGCATTAGTATAACTTCACTAAATTTAACAGGGTAATCCCACAGATGAAATTACTATTAGGCAGTTGAGGTGCTAAGTGTTAAGAAGCCCAGCAAGGTATTTTTGTACAATTCTGCCCTTATTCTTTCTTTCCATTTCTGATCTTAGGTCCAGCAAGGTGGGTAGGGCAGTGATGAATCTGAAGCAATGGTGTGTTGGAGCGAGGCTTGCGAAGCAGTGAGGACC
>JAWWMP010000093.1:14063350-14076776 GCA_035047865.1 Dendrocincla tyrannina | reverse complement strand
ATTCTATCCCACTTCGATCTCTCAATCTCACACAATAGAGTTCCTTTGTACTACTACAAAGAAGCTCACCATGGTGACCAAAGGAGAGGCTTAATTTGTGCTTACAAAAGACAACGCATGTAGAGTTCGTACAATTACACACTGAAAATGTACAGTAGTCACTACAGGAATATTTATGTGATGGGGAAAAAGAAAACATCTTTTTCTGGTATAAAGAAACAGTAGCTACTTTGACTTCTGTGCAAATCACATTTACCCTTTAGAGGTAATCTGTCACTTTTCATGTGATACTGTTGCTGAGAAAGCAGCTGTGTTCATTTCAGTACTGAATTATTCGTTTCTCCTCTACAAAGGAGCCAAATTGCTTGATTGTTCCATGTGATGCTTTTCTCTTTTCAGGTAAAATGTCAGAGGCGAATCATGACTCCCTCAGTGCAGGGCATTTTTTCTCAAAATGAAATGCATAATCAACAGTTAAAACAATTGAGTTGTTTTCCAAGTGTCTTGTTTCCTAGACCTAGATTAACTCCACAAGCCATCTTTCATTATAAATCAGATAATCAGCACTGCTGCATTGTTTCTCAGATGGCAGCTATATAGAGCTGAATATCCTTCAGATTTCTTTAGAATTGCTACCTTTTTATGCTAGCATTGTGTTGAATTTTCAAATAATTGCACAATAAGGAATTAAGCCAACCAAATCCCATACTGCTGAGTAATAATCGAACGCTTATTTGCTAATAATCAACACATATATCAAGTATCTTTCTAAGTATGACTGCTATTTATAATAACTAAAGTGGCCTAATTTAGATGAGTATAATGGAAAATAAAAATGCAATGCATGTGCAAGTTGTAGACATTTACACATAAAACAAAAATAAAACAATGGAGTGATATCAAGGATAGCATTTTTGGTTATTACAGTCTGTGCACATGAACATGTCTGACAGCCAAAGTATAAAAATTCCTGCTGTTTTCACACTGAATGAGATTTAGAGGAAGAAACCATATGCTCTCTGACAATCTACATCCCTTCTGTGTGGAAGGACTTCCCTATCTGCCTGAAATGCTTTAGTACGCTGGGTTTAGCACCATCTTATCTAGGAATATCAGCATTTCTTGTTTAACTGCTTGGTTGAAAGATGTGAGAGACTTGATCATGTCTAATCTAGATCAACCCATATAGAAAGCCAGTGATACTCACATACCACTTTTACAGTGGCAAGACAGACTTCAGAAAGCGTTTACCAGAAACTCTACTAGTGGAAACACTACCATGGGGTCGTTATAAATTATGTTCAAATTGCTTTATGTGTATTTTGTTATGAGTTATAAAACTGTGGGCAAGAGGGAAATATGGGATGAATAAAGAGGTGGAAATTAAGAACAAATAATTTTACAGAGAGATTTAGTTTTGTTTTGCAACAGAATACTGCGAATAGTCTTTTGATAATGGTATGGAAAGTAATAGCACTGTTATAGCATAATCAAAATTAGAGGTTATTTACAGACATTCTGACAAAGCTTTACATATCCTTACACATTTTGTCAATATTACAGAAAATCTCTTGATTCAGCTACAGAAATACTACAAACTTTCCAATACGTATATGGAATTTTTTTCCCCCAAAGCAACTAAAGCACAGACATGTCTTAACACAAACAAAAGCGCAGGTATGCAAAGTTATCTATTAAGGATATTGGGACAGCATCACCTACCATCATTTGTTTCCCCCATCTAGGAACATTCTCTGTTCCAGTTTTGTTCCTTGGATCTTCCACTGACTTGCTACTAGAAGTCCCTAGGAATATAATATTCCCTAAAGATTTCACACAACTAACTGCTTGCTTCTATACCCAGGGTGTTGAAATCATCTCAGTGTTGAACAACTTAGTGTGCAGCTCATAACCAAATATATCACATTATATGTACTAAGTATTTCTCCATCAGCATCTTCATCAACAACAGGTCTTTACCGGAGAAACTGGAGTGAATTCAAAGCACAATAAGGAAAAAATCATTGATACTGATGGTGTGTCATGTGGTTGGGTAATTGCTATACCACTCAGACTGATTATGCAAGGCCCACTCTTTTGCCAGAAGATATTTCTACTCATAATTATTTAAATACTTTATATCAAATGTAATATTTCTGTGTGCAGGGAGGGAAAATCTAATTCCCCTCCTTTTCCTCTAACCATGTTCAGTTGCAGGGAGATCTTGCAAAATCATTGAGGAAGACGGAAGTGAGCATTTATTTGCACAGAGAAGATAGTCTGATGTAAGACCCCTTTTGCCTCACTAGTGAAAGAATCCAACATGCTCTGTACAGATGCAGCATTGTCCTTTGAGTATGATAAGTCTTGTTTGACATAAGTAGAAGCCTTTCTTTTGAAAGCAAATTTGCACTCTTCTGCTCTTGATTTGAAGACTGACTTTTCCTAAATTTCCTTTATTACTTGTATGTATTTTGAAAGTGGGAAAGTAACATAAGTTTCAAGGGCTTTCTGCTCATAGTGACAGTATTCTCATTCTCTTACTTTTACATTGTCTTTGAAAATAGTTTTTACCTAGTTCTCTAATTCTTGAAGCACTGGCATCATTCCTCTCAGATGTTAGACACCATGGCAGAAGAAAAATGTGCTTTATTGGTTTATTTTTCAGTAACTCTTTTAACATTATAATCTATTTCTACCTGTGGTGCTGTGATGCCAGAAAAGTCATACCTTAAAAAAGTTACACTGTATATTTTATTTCTTAAGTGAAAACCAAAGATGTTTTAAAACCTACCATGTTGGATGGAAGTCTGAGGGACCTGGTGAATTGAAATATGCCCCTGCTTATGGCAGAGGGCTTGAAACTCAGTAATCCATAAGTTCCCATTCCAACCAAAATCATTCCGTAGTTCTATCACCACCTCTTGACTTTGCACTTTTTTGAATTTTTATTACAAACTATGTACATAGCAAATATGACTGTTGAAACTTTTAATACAATAATACCTAAGTATAACAAGTGTGTAAGCTTTCAAAGAACAATATAGAAGAGAGGGAGGGACACTAGTTTTGTTAGATAGATTAAATTTTTTTTCTAAAAATGAACACTTTTATCTATAACCTAGTTATTATAGTGGATACAATGTGTTTCATTCTCTGTTCTGTACTTACAGCATTCCTACTTCTAAACTCAAATGGCTTCATAAAAGAACATAAAGGCATGCTTTGTTTAATAGTTGTTTTATCATGTAGAAAGCATGTTTGCCTGTATTGTGCAACAAACATGTTGTTCCAATTTATCTGACAGTGGCAATAATATGCAACAAGTATTTCCCATTCATGTTTCATGTTTTCCTCAAAAGCGTGGACTCTTTTCCTGTGAACCATTTTTTTCATCACATCTGGAGGAAGTAATACTTTATTTTCCTGAAGCAGTACCACTTTCATGTTTTGTAAACTGTGTACTGCAGAAAATACATTTTCTCAGAAGAGTCAGTAATAAGAATTAGTAACCAGTACTGAGAACAAAGGACATTCAGCAGAATGATCTGTATATTCTAATCTTAGAAGAAAGAATTCCAGTAAATACTTTCTTACTTTCCACTTGGTTTACCTTGCTATTTGTTCTGATCAAAATTCTAAGTCACTGCTCTGAGGAAACTACCCACATAGTTTATAATACCCTCTGAATAATAACTGATATTTTTAAACTTTCTTTTTTCATATACTTATTTTTATACTGTGTGGGTCACAGTGAGCCCAAACCCTGACTGAGGCGTCCCCCCATTTTCGCTTGAGAGCTAAGCATACCAAAATTTCAGTTGTCTCAGGAGAATTGCTGGATATTAACTTTTTTTTAGAATAAAAACCCTCAAGAGCAACGTATAAATGAACATGAAAATTTCATAAAGTTAGAAAGTATCTAATAAATATAATAATGTCCTATGCACTAGTTACCTGTATTTAGAGTTAGAAATTTTACCTATACCTACAGTTAGAAAATTTTCCACACATACATGTGTTGTAAAGGGTGCAGAATTGCTTTACATCAAGCCTTCTGTAAACGCTCGTGGAGCTGTCTCTCTCTCCACAGCAGAATCCCAACCTTAACATCATTTTTCACACTATAAAGCACGATATTAGTCCCTTTAGTCTCAGGGGGTATGAGTAATACAAATGGCTTACATATAATGCCATATTTATTTTCTTTAGAGTGCAGTAGAAAAATGTGATCTATTTTTCAGCTTTTCATAAAAATTATATTTTCTAAGAGCAAATTCCAGTAAGTGCAGATTTTTTACGCACTGCGCCCCTGAAAAATCAAACAGAGGGCATCTACACAAAAACTGGAACAAAAGATTCTGTGAGCAGCTGGTAGCAATCAAAAGCCCAATATTACCCCATCACCAGAGGGACCACTTGTCAGGGCTGCCCAATGATAAACGGCAGAGGGAAAAAAAAAACCAAAATATTTTTTTCCTTAAGAATTAGACCATTGAGAAAATAACTTGACACAGAACATATAAACAATAAAGCAAGTAGTTTAGTTATTTTAAAATATTTTACCTTTTCAGCTCAGTGTTTAAGCTCCTGGTTCAATATAATGTTTTTCTAGGTACTGTAGCAGGCACTTTGTCAATAAATAGTGTTAAGATGGTTAAAATATTAAGATGAATAAAATGGGAACAGTCTTGGTTAGCAGCTCTGAAAATGGTTAGCGTGAGCATTTACATGTATATCTCTGAATTAATAGAGCACAAAAAGTGAGAAAATACGTTTAAAACATAGTCTGAATAATTATGCTTTTTGCAAGTATGAATGTATAGGAAAATGAGACTTATAGGCTGAAGCAACCAGTAGACCTACAACTTCTTAAGGTGCAATAACTCTGAAAATGAGAGGATCAGAAAACCTTGTAGTGAGATAATTACAGAAAACTGAATTCCTTCCCATTCCAGCAAGATATTTACAAATTTAAATTTGCAGTTCTGCACAGGTACTGAAGACAAACACTGAAGTGCCACTGAGATTTTTTAAGTGCTGTCAAGAGACATCTAAATCCACAGAAGCATATAGTGCTGCTTCATGTGAACTTCCGTATCATTTCAGTTCCCCAAGGGAACAAAATCCTCCCTAAACCCTAATGCTCTGCATCCTATCTTCCATTTCTGTCCCTGGGGGATGTTTAAATGAGGTATCACTTAAATTTCAGTGCTCTGCTTGGCAAATGGTGTCACAGCAAACCTGCCTGAATGGTTAATGTACAAACCCTGTCCTGTATGTGATTTACAAAATTGTTTTGTTCTGCTGAATGCACTGTGATGGTTGCATGATGCTGTCAGGACTGGAAGAGACATCCTTTAGACTTGGACCCTGAGGTAGAAGTAACATTCTCAACTGTCAGGAGAACAGTCAAATTCTGTGTCAAATCAGAGCTGATAAGAACTTATCACTTAGAGCCAATCCAATTGCACACCTGGATAACACAGGTGATGCGTCTTTGCTGCTGTATGTTACTGGAGATTCTGACAGGACATGAGGTATGGAGTCAGCTGAAATTTCTATTGCTCAGCAGTGGTCTGACCTTGTACATGTCAGCTGCAGAAATTTTATTTCTGGCATTGAAACATAAACATTCAGTTTAAATGAAAGCTTGGAATATCTTTGCTGGTTCGTCAATAGGGGTTAAGTGCCTCCCCTTCAACTTTTCCAGAGTTTTGGCAATCTGTCTACCTACATAATATATAGTAGTTCTTCCCTACACACCAAGCACTCTCTGAAAAAAATAAAAATTGAATTATTGTATTGTAGTTTCATGTTTTCCATCTACAGAAGCCAGAAAGGTTGCTTAGTTTGAGTCTGCAATTTCTATCTAGCAAAAAAAAAAAACAATAAAAAAAACACCAAAACAACAACAAAAAAACCCCAGAAGTGGTTAATTCTCATCTTTCTGCTTGTATCTCCTTTATTTTTAGAAAACAAGGAACCATATTGGGGCTTCAAAAAATTAAAAGAGTTCAAAGGGAAAAATATCGTAATAATTTCCTCATTCATTCCATCATTCCAGTTTGCAAGCACTGAGTGGACTGGACTTTGACATGAATGGGATACGGCCCTGCATTAAAGCAACCATAAAGCAGAAGTGGAAAGCTCTGAGCTTGCTAACAATAGGTATAACAAATGGGTGCTACTGCTGCATTTTTACAATCATCTAAGCAAGGAATAAAATATAAACTAAGGAAATTTCCTCAAAATAAAAGACCAGTATTCTCAGAGCAGGAACTAAGAAACAGCAATATTATTCTCTGCTGTTCTTCTAAGTTCAGTAAGATCAGCAATAATGTGTCTGAGAATGGGGAACATCCTTAAAAACATGCAATTCCTCTCTTTCCTGACATTGATATATAAAAATATAAATAATATAGGTAGTTTAATGTAAACTCTATGTAATAAAATAAATCCTCAATGTTGCTGAGTTTAATGTAAACTCTACTTAATAAAATAAAGCCTCAGTGTTGTTGACAAGGTCATCAATTTTTTAACAACAAAAATTTAGGGATAAAATAAACTCAAAATTAAATGCAAAGGATTATGCCTAAGACTACTAGCAGTGACCATGCCTGCACATCAATTCTCTAGGGAGGTGAGTGACTTGCAAGAACATCATTACCCATTATATTCTGCTGTCATTGACATATGTTGGAGTTAGCAGGAACTGAAATTGAAATCTGTTACCATGTAGTTTTGTGTATTTAACCTCAAACCTGATCTAAATTTAATTACAGATAACAGAACATGTTCTGAAAAAAGGATTTTTTTTATCAGTCTGAAAACTAGACTAATTCAATATTCTTATTCACTGAAAAATGAAAAAAAAAGAAAAAAGAAAAAAAGGGAAAAAAAAAATCCACTATGTCTGAAGATTTCGCAGTAGAAGGAATGGCAAGACCTATTTTTTTTTCACTATCACAGAGACCCAAGAAGAAACCTAGAGTAAAACTATGTCACAAAAGAAGGATATAAAATTAGAAAGCTGCACTACTTAGCTCTGTTTTCAAAAGAATAAACACACCAAAAAAAAAGAATCCCAGCTTTATGTTAGAATTAATGATCAGGTCTCTCAATGAAACATATTCATTTTCATAAGCATAACATTTTCTGTCAAGAATACAGTCTGTGGAAACATGCACATGGAAATGATAGTATCCTTTAAAACTTACACTGTAATGAGAAAATAATTATTAAAATAAAGTCAAATCCATTGATCTCTGCGGTTTCCAGCCTAAATAAGAAATGAGAGAATATTTATATCAGCCAAAAATAATTCAGCATTCTTTAAAAATAAAATTGAAAGTGAAGAATGTAGAAATATCTAAACTGTTGCTGTTTGGTTGTTTCTCAAACCGTAGACCTCAGAAGAGATTTCTCTCTATTGACCTGCTTACAGTCACTGAAAAGACTCTCAATCCAAGTCTTCGCAGGAGAAGTATTGTACTGAATTATTCTAGTCCAAAGTCTACCTTTACAAAACAATTTAAAGAAACACACACCAATTATCAAAGTAATAACACATGCCAAAGTCAGGGTTAGGCTCTTCACTGTATAAATGTGTTTGAGATAGCAGCTTGCAAAGATATAAGAAAGCAAAAATAGCAGCTGAGAAATACCTCTAGCTCACTAATCAATATTTGGTAACTCAAATTTCATAGCAAGACTGTAACTACCTATTTGGGTATATTGCCTAAAGAAAAAAAAAGGAAAAAATCCTGACTTTTTTTTTTCATTTTACTTGGCAAATCTTGTTCAGGAAAATATCCAGACATAAATTGTATAGATGGCAAAATATTTATAAATCAGATATTAAAATAATTAATATATTATTGAAATAAGGAAAATGTGTTGTAGTATTATCCCTCCGAGATTTAATCTGGTATAATACCACCATACAATTTTCACTTAGAAATATGTGTGCATTCAATTTGAACCACATCTTCCCTTTTCCTTTCAAGAGTTTTAACTTCAAATGGTGAATATCAATGATATGCATTCTTTTCAAATATGGTATTTGCAAACAGTAAGATTGGAGAGTATAAAATATTCTTGTTTTCACATAAAGGCTACTTAGAGAGGGAGTGGGTCTAATGATAAAGTATTTTGAGAATTTGCTCAATAGAAAGTCAGATGAGATCAGATTACTTCTCTCAACCCACAAAGCTAAACTGAAAGGCCGTCTTGTCAGCAAATGTTTAACTACAATGAGATTCATGCCTGCATACAATACACTAATTGGATATTTCATCATAATTTCAGTATGGGAAATTCCACATGGTAATCCTATAGCAGGCTTACACTAAATGTTGATCTGAATGCAATTAATAATCTCTGCATATGTAGTGTCAAGCTTCTAGGAAGAATGTCCTGTGGTTGAGGCAAAAAGAACTTGAAGTTTGGAAGCAGTTCAGAAAATATGCTGGTAAACAAATACTTGTTAGACCCGTAAAAAAAAAAGCGGAGGTAGTGGGTGGAGGGGAAGTATTATCACAAAGCAGAATACAAGTGAATTACCTTCATGAAAATTTAATGCAAATGACATCGAAGCAAAGCTAAGCTTTATGCAGCGTTGTTCAAAGGAAGCTGGTAAAATGACAATTTATAGAGCACTTGCTCTTTCTTACTTGCCACAGGATATAGCAGTAAAATGAAGGAAAGGCTTTTCTGCATTATTACTTTTGCAGAATATTTATATATTTACAACATGAGCATTGTTTTTCAGAGCAGACTTTTCTTGTTGTTAAGACCATACCTATTTTCATCCTTACGTCCCTATTTCCTTCTTCAGGCACACACTTCGAAATTCCAAATCTTGCTCTGTTACACACCAATACCTGTAACTCATCTTAGAGTTTGATGTGCATTGATTAAATATGGCTTATTATTTAGACTCTCAGTCAAAACTTTTATACAGTGAGCAACAATACCTAACTTACACCACTTGGTAATAAAACTGTTGTGTGATGGTTTAGAAGGACCAGATATGAACAAGTACCTGCTCTGAAATGTAGCGTGAAACACTAAACCTATGCCAGAATGAAAAACTCTCTTGTAAAGTCTCAAAGCTATGTTTGTCATGATGACCTGCTTTCCTCATCCACTTTCATGTGAACAAAAATACACATCACAGGCAGGAGATCATCCACAGAGGTGTTGAGTTTACCTTGGCTAGCTGTCAAGTGTCCACCAAGCTGCTCAATCACTCCCCATCCTCAGCTGGGAAGGGCAAAGAAAACATGAGGAAAATCTTGTGGTTCAAGATAAGGACAGGGAGAGATCATTCACCAATCACAGTCACAGGCAAAACAGATTCCACTTGGGGAAAATAATTTATTGCCAATCAAAAGTTACAGTATGATAATAAGAGATAAAAATAAAATCTTAAACCTACTTCTTTCTCCACCCTTTTCTTCCTGGGCTCAACTTTGCTCTCATCTGTCCTACCTCTTTCCCCCAGGTGGCACAAGGGAATGGGGAATGGGAATTGTGACCAGTTCATCATATGTTCCTTCCATGGAATCCATTGACTGGACACATCCCTTCACAAACTGCTGCTCTGTGAGTATCTCCCATGGGGTGCAGAGCTCCAGGAACACACTGCACCAGTGTTGGCTCCTCTCTCCATGGGAGAGGATGTTTAATATTAAACACTGCTACTCCCTTGCTGCCCAGACTTTCATCTCTTTAACACAGCCTCCGAAGACTCTTTATTGAATGTGTATTTGAGGTACCACTCTGCTTACAATGAACTGTGTTGAAAAGTATCGTCAAGACTTTAGCACAGAAAGAAATCAATCTAGTGATGGTAAATGGTCTGTGGTCTCACAGGGATAGTCTCATTTGTTAAAAATTTCAAGCTATACAAATGAAATATCCTTCGCCTTTGCAGAGAATGTTATGTGGAACTCATGTGGTACACTTAGAATCCTGTAGTTTTCCAGTCTGCCAACTATATGAACAAGTAAAATTAAAGAAAGTTGTTTTGTATTATAAGCTAAATATCTAGCATATATACCTTTTAGATGTCAAATGAATAACATATCTAATCTATTTTATGAAAATTTAAGTGGTTGGTTGTTTTTTTTTCTGCAGACATGCTTATCTACATCTCTGGGAATTGCCATTGTTCCCATAGCTCACCTTGTTATCTAAAAGTTTACAATTTTTTTTTTTTTGTGGGTTTTGTTTTCTTAGGTTCTCTTTCATGTCCTTTAAGGGCCATCGTACAATGTTTGTTCACAATATATTGTTCATATTCCAAATAAAAACCCTACAGTCTGGGCTGCTAATTAGATTTTCATATCCAGTAGGTAAGTTCGAACTTCCTAAAGTAAAGGTGACATTGGGAAAAAAAAAAAAAGAAAAAAATTGAAATCCAACATAAGATCCAATATAGTCATTCTTCTATGAAATAACTGCAAAATTTTCTAAATCAGCAGACTCATTTCTTGCGTAATGTCAACCCTGTTAAAAAATCTTCTCTGCAGCTTAATTCTTTTTTGCACATATTTTGGTTTATAGTCTACTTATTTTTCAAACAAATAAGGGAAAATTCATACAATTTTTTTTTCTTTTTGAGGTATTATTGAACTCTTGATGGAAAGGTGAGATAAAGCCTATTCCACTTTCAACAGGGTGGCTAATAAACCTTCCACTGCTTTTGCCCTCAGTTAAATTTACTTAACCTCTACGAAGTTTTAGGGCATGCCTAGCTATGCAAGGCTTTGTAGTTATAAGTATATAAGTATATATACTTATAACTTCAGTTATTAGAAAGGGTCTGGGCATTTGGCAGTGATCTGCACCACTAAATGATATTCTGTATCAATGGATTTAATTAGTTCATTATCTTATAAAACATTCAGCATACCATTAAACTTACTCTGTGGCAGTCAGCAACAATTTATCAGTGACCATGATCAAAAGCATGTTCAGTGGTTACCATAAAGGGTCAACTACTTCTTTGCTTCCTTCTTTTCGTCCTTCATGTGAAAAGAAGCAAGGCCAGATGGACAGGATACAGATTGGCTAAACACAGGAATTTACTAATATATGAGATGGTCTTTTATCAACACATCTGCACAGGATGGGCCATGGCTCCAAGATCATGGACTACATTCATGTCAGTGAAAGCTGAATTTAATACCTTTTTTCAGTATGAAAGTCACATTCCGGTCTGACAGAACCCTGTGGGCTGACAAACACAAAAAAGATCTATTTTATTGTTAATTAGTGGAATGACTGTTTAAAAGTGATTAAGAAATAATTTTCTTATGATTCATTAACAAAGTGGATCATTAAACAAATTACCACTTTTTGCTAAGTTCCTTTTGAGACAAGAACTCTGCTTCAATCATGCATACCATAAATAGGCACAGAACTAGTACCTTGCCCTGCATCCCAATATGGAACAAAAATATTGAGTTAGTTCAATTGTTAAACGACAAAGCCAACATATTTTCAGATATCCTGTGTAATAACCTCACATAAATACTGAAATGAAGAAACATAATCCTGGTTTCTTTGTTCAGGCTTAGTTCTCTTCTAATTTTAGCATCCAGGTTTAGACCTGAAATGAGCATATGAAAAATACTCTTATTATCAGATAAGACAAAAGCAAAATAGACAAAGTGTTGCTACAGCCCATGATTTGATTCTAAACTAAGAATTTTGTTTCGCCAAGATCTTTCCTGGGGATTCTGAGAGTCTCCAAAGATTATGTTCCTTACTCCTTCCTTTTTTTTTTCTTTTTTTTTTTTTCCCACAGTCCTCTAAGGAAACCTGGCCCCAGAATCAGAGAGCTCCAGGAATCAAACAAGCCTTGGCTATTTGCTTTCTCAGTTTAGAGATTGGGTACATCATATATGTTATGGAATTGGGCCTCAGTCTTCCACACTGAATAACAAAAACTCCTGTGTAAGTCGTCAAAGTCAATACATGGTGGTGTTAGAAGGAAAATTAAAGATTTTTGGAATTTAAAGAGGTAGACATTAATTTTGGTGTAGTGATTTACCAACTAAGCATCTATCAGAATAGAAGAAAGAATCTGGAGTTCTTTCTAACCAAAGAGTCTCAGATTTCCCAAAATATCAGTACAATGTCACTTTCGTCGTTTATCTCATGACAGAAAATGGAAAACCTGTACCAGTAAATCAGGCAATGGTTTCAAGTGGAATTTTTTTCCTATGAACAATGTCTCCATTGTGTAGACAGAAATCTATCAATAAAAATTAGAAACAGGAGGTAAAGGCAAAACAAAAGGAAAACCATTTAAAATGTTTAAACTAGAGGTTATTTTTTTTGTCAGTTAGATCCAAATTAGTATGGTTTTCATTATCTAGGCAATAAAAGGGAGTGGTTGTCCTGAATTGGAATAATCTGAATCCATGACATCCAGGACTGTGACTATTTTATTTTATGATAACCACATATCCTAGAATAACCTTTTTTGCCATTGCAATGAAATAAAGCATCTTTATAGTATGAGCCAAGTATGTATTTTCCTTGTTTGTAAAATTTAAACTGGCAGTTCAGAATGTTTAACAGCAGTTCCAGCTGAGGCTTGAGGTTCATGTGGATTAAACTGCCCACTTACTATGGCAATGAAACAACCAATCCAAACTACGCCTTGATCTAAGTAGGTTTTTTAGTCTGCTGTAATGAACCCCACAGTGAAATCGTATGCTGGTCTGCAAACTCAAAATGATATTAGTTCATTACTCTTTTTGATATGTATATATATTTATATATGCGTGCACAGATACATTTGCTTAACAGGTCAGAAGGCATGGAAGAATGATGGACTCATTCCTTCCTTTCTGTTAAGATTTCTAATCACTTCACATCCAGAGAAATAATAGTAGCATAAAATTACACTGGAAAAATTTGAATGTTTCTCTATAAACCTCTTAAGCTCCCCAGCCATACAAAGTAAAACTGAGTCTCAGCTCCAAAAACTAAAATAACTTGTCTGCTTTAAGACCAAACATTTCCCAAAGCTGTTTTTTTGTTAAACCAATGTAATTAAAAAGCTCAGCTTTTGTGCTCTAAAAAATCTTGCTGTCTGTAATTATGGTAAGTTATGGCTTAACAGTTCTAAATTATTAGTTATGAAAAATCCTTTCTAGTGATGACAAAAGTCATCATTTTTAAGGGAAAAAATAAATATAATTTTAAGGAGATCAAGTAGCAAGGAATATGAGATCCAAGAGTTAGAGATATTGAGAAAACATAAATAATTCAAGGTTTAAAATGTTGATTTAATATTATTCTGGGAGAAAGAGGGTTCACTAAATTTCATAGCAACCTATCCCTTAATCTCAACCATTTTCTAAGAGACTGTTATCCACAAAAAACATGTCTCTAAGAGTCATGG
>JAWWMP010000093.1:13884114-13900603 GCA_035047865.1 Dendrocincla tyrannina | reverse complement strand
TGGCAGCCACAATGGCCAGCTGTATGAGCTCACAGCAACAAGGCAAAACTAGACCCAAACAGCCTGAAATCTGTCCTGATGACAGAAAGGAAGCATAAAGGATAGTAGTCACTAGAAGAAGGAATAAAGAGGGGAAAGGAGCTGCAGAAAATACTCACTTCTTACAGGGATCTGGTTCCAGAATGGGATTGGAAAGTATAAAACAGAGGTGCTCAGTTTGTGAAGAGTTTGTAGGCATCAGTGCTCTCACAGTTTCTCCCCAAGAAGAAACTAGAAGATAGGGAAATAGTTGAAGTGGAATTGCAAAATGAGCGATGGTGGGGTTCTTGGTTTGGTGTGTGAGTGTATGTGTGCAGATGAAGGGGCACACATGGCAGAAGGATGAGTATAAATTCACAGCTGAATTGCCATTACCATCAGTCACCAAGCAAAATACAACAGGCACACTTCAGACAAAGCACAGTTCAGCTTACCATTCTTCAACCCGCCTCACAAATCTTCTACAATTGCCCAATATGTTATTGCTGTCATACATTTTTTTAATAAAAATAGGATAAGGTCTATAAATTGTAAGTCTCACACTACTGTTCTGGATTTTTATATGAGGAACTAATGAGGGTGCCTTTACTTTAAGACAAAAAAGGGTTTGGGAGAATTTTGAAATCCTGGAATTCAGTTTAGATGCCTGGCAAGCAGACAATCTGAAGAGGAACAGCTCAGACTTTTAGGTGAAGTGTACTTTAGGTATGTAAGAGATATGAGGCATCAATTAACCTTTTTATAGCCAACAGTGTGGAAGAAGCAATAGAAGCATCAGGAAAAGAATTTAATTCCTTCAGTACTTATTCAGATTATTTACTTTTAAGATTGTGCATTGACTATTAGCACTGTTAGCCACTGACAACTGAATCTACATATAAAATAGAAAGATAACTTGGCTATTCAACTTATCAACCATCCTCAAAATGGAAGCAGTAGAGAACAGCTAGGCTAAAGTTTTCAGAGGTCAAAACAGTAAATGAACATATTGAAGTATGTGGCAGCCATTCTTTAACGTTTCCCAGGCAAACTGAATTTTTAATTTCCTTCTGTATTTGGAGGACTCAAATCACATTAAAAAAAAATAGCTTTTGGCTGTTACACCCTACAACCTAACCTTTCTGTAGTGGTTAAAATGGTGGCTGAAAAATCAAAAAAGATGACACATTGTGACTGGAAGCTATACCTCAAAAATGCACGTTAAAGTAAAGATCTTTCTATATAAGGCTATAGCTGTTTATAGTCATATTCATGTTCTACATGATAGCTATCTCATGAAAACATTGGTAATTTGAAAAGAAGCAATAGAGTTGAAAAGCTTTAGAAATAAGGTCAATAATATGAGGCTTCAGGGTCTCATCTTATTCTTGTAAAAATCTACTGTGTTGCCAGTGACATGAACACCTTCTTATCTCCATATCTACCACCTAAAGCGTACTTGTTTTTATTCCCAAGAGATCAAAAATTAATAAAGAAAGAGGCATTTTGTAACACAAAATGCAAATAATAAATACAGTAATAAGACTGTGAGATAGTTAAATATGTGTGATTTCTTGAGTATCAAAAAAGTTATACATAAAAATAGGTCAGTTTCCAAGACAGCATAAAATCACAAGTTAGTAAATGTGAAGAGGGTAAGAGATACAGAAATTTACACTATCCTGCAAACTACAGAAAAAGTGCAACTATGCAATAAGAGGCATAAAGGGTGTCAAAGGATGTGTGATTAGATTATTATTTTAGAGAAGGAAATAATGGTTTTGGTGTAATTCTTGTATTACCTTTCTGTACAACACCTGTAACAGGCTCTCTTCAAAGCAGTTTTTAGTGCTGAAATGCTACCAAACATAAAAGAAATAACAGTAAAGAACCATATAAAGTTTATAATAATTGTGACAAGCATTGATTAAGTTAATTCTTGAACACAAGTGAGCATTCTGCCACTACTTGTAACATAACAGAATGCCAGATGCTTAGGGATGTTAAGCCAGAAACACAAAATTGTTTTGGTTTTGTTTTTTTTTTTTTTTTCTTTTCACAGTGGTAAGTTACAGAACTGTTTGCTCATATAGAATGATATGAATATTTATTATTTAGTTATACTGCTTCCAAGTAATATAAAGCCCTGAAATAGCACAGCTCAAAGACACAAAAGTCTAAACTGATCATTCACCCACAACCATTTATAGTCAGGCTGGTAGATATTTAAATGAAGATAAAAAAGTCAATTGACCTACACTTTTTAAGCAAATAATAGGATGAATTTCAGAAAGCAGAACGAACTCAGAGGGCTTAACAACTACATCAATTATATGAATCTTTCCACCCTGAGGCTTGATCCTCTAAAACCCAAAATACATGCACAGTTTTATGCAGGTGAATATTTCTAGCCAAACGGAGTGAAAATTTAAGTCAGAAGAGTTGAACAGGTAGTCTAGGGTGTTTGGAGTAGGTTTCTATGGGTTTCATACATACTAGAGGAGAAAGAAAGGACCAAGAAGTGAAGTCTCTCACACTCAGTCATAAAGTTACTAATTTGTTAGCATTAATTCTTTAAGTGTTTGTATGCGTATCTCTCTGCCATCCCCTACCTGTAGACTGTAAACTCATCCAAACACATCTGGGCATTAAAAAGTAGAAATATAATGATGATCCTAAAGTCATATGGAACTGAGCAACTTGCTAGAGATGAGTAGTGAGGGATTCATATTCTAGCATCCACAGGAATGAAGTGGCAAGGACTGAGCCATTCTCCCTCCCTGAAGCCTGGCTGTCCAGCAAACATATTCACATGACACCAGATATCCTTAGGTATATAGGAGGGAGGTGATCAGCAACAACATATAGAAGCAAAATAAAAACAAACTCATATAAAACCAGATACCATTAGACCCAATATACATGGAAGAGCTGTCAAATAAAGTGTGTATGCCTACTCTTCCCTTCAAACTCAAGAACAAGCTGTTCAAATTTGGACAGATTAGCAACCTCAGATGTTTACCATTAATACAAGAGACTAATTCTAAATATCAGTGACAAGGTCAGGGCTAGGTCAAGAATGAATCATTACTAAGAAAATGCACAGAGTCACTGCCTTTGGCATTTCTTGTTTCGTTGTTTTCTTTCTTTTAAACAAGCAACAGGGTTATATGACAAAGTCCTCATTGACTGAAGGTTTTAAAATATGCCTTATCAAAGCAAAACCAAATTATTATGTTTCTGACATTATTTCATATGGGAAAAATGATAATTAGCTGTACCAAATTATCACCTGTCTCAGGATACCAATTTCAGCTGTTGTTGAGTGCTTGTTTCAGTTGGCCTTCCTTTCCCACATTCTGTGAGTGACAGTTTTTAAATTAATAGCAACTTTATATCATACATAAAAGACAACTGAAAAAATAAAAACCACACAAACACATTGCTGGTTGAAGAGTTATCATTCAAAATAAGAGCAGTATAAAGCTTGCACATCCTAAGAGTCTCAAGAAATTCACTATTTCTCACTCCTTAAAACCAAGTAACAATAACTTATAGCTTAAATCAAGAAACTTGCAAGCTTTCTGACACAGTCTTTGGCACAGCAGCCTAAAATATTGGGTTTGTCTGTTTTTACTGTCAACTTGCTGAAGAATGAAATTCTTTTTACAAGAAAAAAATTTAAGAGTTGGCAATCTATTTTTTTTTTTTGCTCTATTTTGGTGTCCTCAGCCTCTGCAATGGCTTTAATTTGTTATAACAGTTTCAAGCACATTTTAGCACTGAATTCCATAAGTTAGCACAATACACGGAAACCTGCCAACTCTAACTCGTTTCAAATGAGGTGAGGGTTTTTTTATCTTTGTATTTTTCAGGTGTAAAGACGCGTGTTTCTTTTAAAACAAAATAATTCAATATTCTGTGATTCTTAAACAGGATTTTGATAAACAGTTTTTTTTTTCTGATGTGCATCAGTCAGGGCTGTACTGGAATAGGATAACATCAGTGCAATGTCTAATGGACTTCTCAAAAAACTTGCATACATTGTGGTAAAAGCCATTTAAGGCAGTGATGTAAAGAAAGAAAAGAAAATAAATTACAAGATAAACCAAACACAATGAGAGGAGATTGGAAACTTCCTAAAATAATTGGAATCTCTATGCAAAACCAGCCATGGAATGCCCTAATTGGAACTAGCTCTTTACCTGATTTTTTTTTTCCTGCTCTTTAGGAGAGGAATGTGGGATGAAAAAGTACTGAAGGAAAAAGCCTGATGTGACTGAACTGCCTCCTGAGTCTTTCCACTACAGCCACTAAAATGTTACCGATTTTATTCCTGTTTCCTCTCATCCCCCGAGTGTGAGCAGCCAGTCTGCACAAAACATTGAAATTGTACATTGAACAGTAGTGATTAAAAAGAGGTGTTGACAAGAGAAATATCATTTATTCTTCTGTGACAAGAAAAGGCAGTCTGATTACCTAGCCAAAAAGACAGTTTAGAGTAACACCATGGCAGTAGTCCTTCCGGTATAAAAAGTGGAGATGTCAAAATACTCCTAATGGATGGATTTTGACTGCACCCCTTTTGTCTACGGAGCACTGGACAAAGTGGAAGCCACTTCAGCTACTTTCTCCACTACACAATGGGAAATTTTATACAAATATCAGCCTGCATTTTTATTTTAGCTCCTTTGTGACACATATGTGACATATTTTGAGTTGTGCAAATTATTCTACACGCAATACCTACATGGGTCAAAGAGTCTTGCATTAGCAAAACTGTAATCAGCTTGGACCTCCATTGGTTATGGATGTAGCCACATCTGGAGAGCTCTGCACTTCACAGCATGAGTTATACAGTGAACTGCTGAAGTGAGGGCCACTGCAGGGCCACAATGCTGTTTATGGGACAGGACTGCCTGCTGTAGGAAGAAAAGCTGAGAGAAGTGGGGTTTTTAGCTTGGAGAAAAGAAGTCTAAAGGGGATCTGGAATGACCCACTGGAAGGATAAAAAGCAAGACACCTCCTGGAAATGCTTGTTGAAAGGATGAGAGGCAATAGCCGCACCTGCAAAACATTGAAATAGATATTAGAGTTGAGACTAATCACTAATCACAAGGAGACTGATCAAAGACTGAAGACAGGTACCTGTGAAAAGTACCTGTGAAATTGTGGCCCTGAGAGATATCAAGTTTTATAATTCTCAACCCTAACTTGAGCAAGAGGTTGAAGTTGGTGATTTTTGGGCATCCCTTCCAACAAAATATATTCTGCATATAAAAGCTGCATAGGGGCAACCAGCAAACAAAAGAGGCTTTGTCAATCAGTGTAATAATATATAGATATTTGCCTACCTGTGTGACAACCTCCCACTTTAATCTCATTCCAAATGAGTTTCAAGATGAGAATTCTAAATCAAATCAAGACTTTGAATCATTTCAGACTTGGACCACACTAAGTATATAGTGATATGTTATGCCAAAGCTTGTAAATCCTGTCAAGTCCACG
The DNA here is from genome assembly GCA_035047865.1 of Dendrocincla tyrannina. Lineage (NCBI taxonomy): Eukaryota > Metazoa > Chordata > Aves > Passeriformes > Dendrocolaptidae > Dendrocincla > Dendrocincla tyrannina. The sequence goes on along the minus strand of JAWWMP010000093.1, from coordinate 13,895,077 downwards.
TATGATTCAAACACCCAATGAGTTATGATTTCATCAAACACTATACATAGGACTTAATAATAGAGATATAATAATCAATTTAGAAATCAACATCTGTTTCACTTCTCTTATGTTTTCTAGACATCATGAGTTCCCATTGTGAATTGTGTGACTCTAAACTTAACAAAGCTGTCTTATTAATAGGCAGAAATAATGACATATATCTGTTCTGGTCTCATGAAAGCAGATCATTTGGCAGTGAGACTGAAATATTTAATTAGCAATAAATGTGCTACCACCATAGGCCTTTGAAAGAGAATCTTGTTTCATTACCCTATTATCTGGGTAAGTGGGTTTCTTTTTATTACATTTTGCCTTGCCCTTCAACAAACTATCTTCATCCTAAACTTGTTCTTCACAATTTATATCTACCACAATCCATACATTTCTCTTATAATTATTGCCCAGTCTTTTATGAATGACTCATACAGAAGAAACATCAAGCATATGCATTTATTTGTGCTGTTTTATGAAGAACTACTTTGTTGGATGTTGATGTAAAACATTTGTGACAACCTGTTAGAAAATGAAATTTGCCCAACAAAGTTCACAGAGAATAGTCTATCAAAATAGCCATCAACACTGATGAAAAACAAACCAACCCCCCAAAAAAACCCTAATGGAAGTCTTTCATATATTTCAAGGGATAGAAAATACTTTCAAGTCTGTAAGTCAAAGGCTACATATAGGGAGCAGCATGTCAGTCAGGCAGAGGAAATGGTGCAGAGATTCAGAGAAAGTTTTGAGTTTCCTCTCACCTCTCTGCTGATCCTTGGTTGCCTTTTTTTTTGACAAAGGAATGTAATGAGAGACAAGTTTAACTGAGGTGTAGGGAGAAGGTACAGAAACAAAGGAAGGGTATGAAATAGGACTCTGCAGAACACAGCAAAACAGAGGAAATGTTTCCCTACACCTCAGTAACCCAGCTGGGATCATGCTGTAACAGCACTTTGGCTACAACAGGTGGTTTTATGGTTTCACACAAGTTTTTGCTCTTCCCCATAAAATCACAGAGGCCAAACCAGTCCTCAGCGTAAATTATAGATGTGTACAGTTGCTGAGGAAGCCTGAGGATGCATTGACTACCGTAAGCACAGAACACCTGTCATTGGACTGCAGTACCTAACATACATAAAGAATAGAGAGATGTGGGCTCCTTAAACCACATTAATTTTTGGAAAAGAATGGTGCTTTAAACATTTATTAGGTATAATGCAGTCTTTTTTACAGCTTTCCTGTTTTTCTCTTTTTTATGCCTTTTATAATGCTTTGTCTCACCTTTTTCTGTATGTTATTCAGAATAATGTGCAGACTTAGAGGGATAGTGAGCAATCAGACCAGTAGAAAATAAACTGTACTTGCTGTCAACTGCCAGATTTTTTTTCTGTGTCTTTCCTCTGTTTTAATTCATAGTAAAAATGAGTTTTCATGGTCACATTCACTTTCAGCTCTACTAAAGGCAAAGCTTTAAAAAGGCATTATACTCCAAAGACATTTTTCAGCTAATAGATGCCCACCAAAGTCAATTAATATTACACATACAAAGTCATAATCCTTTCTATATCAGTCCAGAAAAAAAGTTGAATGCTATTTTAAGGATATTTTACCATATCCTGCTATTATGTTTAATCAAATCTAACATTCATTAGGAGGGAAAAAATTAGGAGATTTTTTTCCTTTGCATAGCTACACAGAACATGCAAGCATGTAAGAACTTAGTAAACCACTCTTCTTTCATTCTGTTATTTATTTTGACAGCTTATAAAGAGCGTAGAATGTATTTATTTGTTCTCACACATTAGTTCAGACAAATATATAATTTTCTTTCTGATATAGTGCTGATCTGTATCTACCAAGCTTCAGAAAATACACAAATCTAATGAGGCTGCATGACAGTAGTTAAAAAATGCTACAGTCCACTGTTACAGTGTTGCATCAATACTGATATAATAAAGCTATAAAGTCATATCAATACTAATATAGATTTTTTTCCTGAAACCACATGGATTACTCTACACTAAAAACTCTAATAAATTGTATTTCATATTGTCTGAGTTAACTCCAATGCCACATTCCTACCAGTTGCTTATGCTGTTCTACAAATTTCTCAAAATCAAAGTGGAAAAACTGTTTTTACCACATCATAAAATTGTCATTCATTCTTGTCTATTTTACAATCATTTTTTCAAGAGAAGATCACACACCAAATATGTAAGAAATTTCAAAGTATTCTCAGGGTGCCTTACTGTGGACCACATAACATGGCCTAGTGTCTGTCATAGATAAGTTAAGAGAATTCTATTAATTTCCTCCCTTAATTGAATGAACAAATAACTCATAGAGTAAAAGGAAAGGAAAGCCTGAAATGCAAGAATTAGGTCATCATTTCTGAAATGGCATTAATGTACAAAATAACACTTTCAAATTTAAGCAAATGTATGTTCATCAAACAGCAAAACAACATCAAGCAACAGTACATAAAAGGAAAGAACAGGTTAACTTTTCCTCTGATTTCCAGCATGCATAAAACATCAGTGAAAAACTTGCAAAATTCAAAGAAACAATGTAAAATCCTTATGAAGCAATGAATGGCTGTTCTCTTCATAGAATCACTAATGAGTCTGAACATCTACATGACAGTTAGCGAGCTCTTGGTGACTGGTTTTCATTTTTCCTATTTCATGAACCAAAATTTACATCGGATTACACAGTGATTTAATTTGTACCCACAAAACCCCTCCTCTCTTGCATTATAACAGTGTTTTCCCAGTGCAGTCTCAACCTTCTAAGATCTACCCTAGTAAAGGAAGGCAGCTGGTAGAAGACATACTGTAGTTAAAATATCCAGTGAAGAATGACAAAAAGAACCACACAATACTTGAAAATAAATTCAGTAACCAGTATTATATGAAACGTATGGTATATGCCTAATCTCTGAGGGACTGTCATATTTTAGCCCAAGAAATCTCTACCATATATGTATTTTAGGACATATGGGTAAGCATAGAAACATGAATCTAGGCATAAAATGAAAATGTTAAGTTCGTAGAGCTGTGCTCACAACATACTTACTTGGAGACTATATATACATCACTAAAATAACATGGCTACTTGAGCTCTGACACAGAAGTGAACTGAATGGCTTTAGACAGGATTAGTAAATGAATGTTACCCAAAATGGAGTACTTCCCACATACTTTTAGACACAAAAGAAGCCAATATAAATTATGCAGCTCTGTGATTCATACAGCCTTGGTTTATGCTAACCAAATCAAATATTAGAGCTTCCAAAACTCACAGGGTCGACCTGCAAATTAATGAGCAGTACACTGCTATTTAGGACAATTAAATTGCATGCAAGAAAAAAAAAAAAATAATAAGGTGAAAGTGAATTTGCTATAAATGTTTTAATGGGTTCGATATAAATTCCTCTGCAAGTCAGTAATGCTAAAATAAAATTTCTAAGCCATTAAAAAACATAAAGAAAACATTAGTGTATTTTTCCACTTTTCTAAATAATCAGCATATAAGCAATGATAATGAGATTGCTGTTACTACAGGAATGGAAGGAACTTTAGAAATCTCGTTCATTTCTGTTATGGTCTTAGGAAGTAAAATAAAACATTATTTGCCTGTTGATAGGGTGTCAGACATTTGCAGATAAATAGTGAGAGATGTTTCAGAAATCCAATGATAACAAAAGATAGCTAAATGCATTGAACTGAGCAAGATCAGAAGAGAAATATTCTGCTGCCACTGCTTTGCCAGGTGTAGAGGCTTCTTCTGACCCAACAGAGCAAGACTATGCAAATTGAAAGTATGCACAACATAACTAGTCCTCAGAGCACAGATGGTCTCGTTACACTAATGAAAAGCAAAGGTTGTGTTTAAGAGCTAATGCAGAATATGAATACAGAACAATAATTTCAAACAAAAACACTGTATAGAGAAATTCCCTTCATAAGGAAGGGCTAATGGACTTTAGTTTTGCAGTTCCCATATTTGTTTGCAGCAAGATTAATCTCCAAAAGATTTCTGTGACATAACAAAAAATAAAAAAAAGCCAAAAAAAAACAACTAACCAAACAAAACAAAACAAAAAAAAAAAAAAACAAACACACACACCAGTTTCTTCTTCTTTGTTATACGTTATGTGGGCAAGGATTTGGACATAATATCCATGCACTGGTTTTGCTATACATCTGAGAGTCATAGTCTAGTGTTCTAGCATGCACTGGTCATCAATCTACTACTTAATCATGCAGAGGATGCCCTTCTTTCTCAAGAGACATGATATTCACTGTTTGGGCTGCATAAAAGGTATGGATTAAGACATTAGAACAGAGTGATTTGGGTATAATCTCATTTGCATCACACTCAGTGAAACACCAGGAAATCATCATCACCATCACTATGATAATGTAGTACAAGGGAATCAGGAGGAGGTGCTGCTCCTGGTATTGGTTTCAGACAAGGGATTTCACATAAAAAGAGGAAGACTGGGCTGAAATATATCCAATAGCTGTTAGCCCATTTTCAGAGCTAAGGAATGAATTAAAATGCTTTGTTCATCAAATCCTTAAGGGCCTACTAATAAAATACAGCTGGGAACATTACAAAGGTAATTTTACGCAGTTTTAATTATATATTCACTGCTATGGCTGGCAGAAATAATAAGATTTTTTTTCCTTTCTTAAAGGTATACCTGGGCCCTATCACATTAGAGGAGAAGGTGTAGCACCTCTCTTGTTTGTTCTGAGGAACATTAATGCCTGAATTTTAAAACACTCTTAAGATACCTTCTGGGAATTAAAACTGATGGAAAAGGAATGAGTCTGGCAAGGTGACTCACTGTAACATCAATAGAGATGCAGAAAAGAATTCCTGTGCATCTATGTATGGAGCAGCGGGTTGGCCTAAGCTACAACAAACATACACATTCTTCCAGCATTTTAAAAACCCATGCTTTCAGACTTTCAGACACCATGAACTCCTGCAGCTCTTAATTCATTAATTTCATCATTAAGTTAAAAAAAAAAAATGGAACCAGATCATCCTTTCTAGTTTGTTAAAATGGTTCTACTGTTGGGACCCATCAAGTCATGATTTTTACAACACAAATATGAGAGAAGACAAATATATTGTTGCTGTTTTGCTACTGCAGTATTGGTGGCTAAATTACTTCCTTTATCAAAGTGAATGGGAATCACTAGGTTATACAAGGACATGGACTATATCATTATTTTACTTAAGTACTGGTTTATATAATACTTGCACCTCAAAGTGTTTCCCAGGATGATGGCTCATTTTGGGTTCTCTGCTATATCTAGTTTCTTTGGAAATTGCCTCCATTCTCCAGGGCATGGACAAGTATCTGGCTGGGATTAAAAAAATTTGATTTATTTTAATATTTTATCAAGTATCAGTAATATTAGAAAGATACAAAGAATGGAGACCTCAGGTTTTCCCTATGCTAAGACACACCTGATCTCCAGGTGGACTTGGGGAAAGGATGGAGCAGTAATGGCAATTCTAACACTCATATACCCGATGTGCAGATTCACCAGCTGGGAAAATTTCTCTGTGGCAATCTTTATTTTAAATTGTTTTCTTTTGTTGTTTCAGACAGTAGAGCTAAGCAAACAAGATCTATAGCATTCTGTACCTAGGGTGCAAGATTTCTACAGTATATTAAAACAAACTATAACAAAAAATATGAAGAATCATATAAGATTTTTTTCTGGAGTCAATATGGATACTGGCAGTGAATGAGAAAATTTATTGTCCCATTCCCTGCATAAACACAGATAAAAGCAGAGTCTCTACCCCAAGCAGTTCACAGAAAAGGGCAAGCAGATAACATCAAGCAGACTCAGCAGATAGATAATACAGATAAGAAAAACACATTCTGAATGTTTGAACGCCAGGTGTGAGAATTCAGTGACCTTACTGGCTGCAATCACACACAAGACTGTCAAAAGATAAAACTAGCAGAAATGTTGCCTTTTTATATTTAAGACATCTCCAGTTTATTCTCCACTGTTGATCTCGTTGATCACTGTTGATCTGAACTGTTGATCCCATTCACCCCTTAGACTGGCCTTACACTTCTGATAAAATGACTATTTTCATCATCATTCTCCTGATGGATTTTCACTGTTAGTAGAAAATAGTTGATGATCTCCATAAGTCATACCTGACAAATCTTAGTTTATGTTACATTTGCACTTGACAGGGTATACAAACAATGTATGCCTACAATCTAGACTGAACAGCAGATGCTGAAAACCCAACTACTGCACCTGAAACAGTGTAAAGAGCATTAGAAAGATCTCCGTACAGTTCTACAGGTAATGGAAGGAGTGCACTGGAGGAGACAATGGCTGTCTCAGTGCTTCCAAGTTTGCCAAGAGTTGTCTCTTTCTCTGCAACCTCAGCCTTACAGGACAGACCTTGTAGGAGCAGCCCTGCTTTGGCTAAAACAAAAAGACCTGTCATGCAGGGCTTAGTACTAGATGACAGGACCTTCACACTGTCAAATATCATTTGTGATAATCACTATCCAGCCCAGTTCTCCACAGGCATGTCTTAAGGCACAGATTTTTCAATGTGCCTTCTTTTTTTTCTGCGAGTCATAACTTCCTTTGCCAAATGAATTAAAGTTTTGGTGATTTTATATTTAGTTTGAGGTGGTTAGAGTGAAGGTCAGAGAGCCTGCCCTCAGAAGAAATTTCCATTTATTTCATAGTGATGTATACTAGGTCTGACACCTTAGTCTGTCCCATGGCACTGACTCCCATCAGAATCAGGAAAGAATGGATGATTATTGATAATTTTTATTTGTTTACCATAAATACAAAGTTGAAATCTTTCAGCATCTTCTTTGTTCCTTGAGTCTCCACAATATTTTTTCCAAGAATTTCTTTGTGTAGTCACTTCCATGATACTTCAGGTACTCTGGTGAACAATAGCTTAGAAATTAGACAATGAAATGGGAGAGAATATTTTTTTTAATTGTGCTGTGCATCATTGTAACTATCAAGCTGGTTTTGGCTTTCTATATTTTTTTCTCTCTCTTGTTAGCTTTCCTTCCATCTATTTTAGCAACCACAATTTGAAATGTTCTAAGTAAATGTTATGGTTATATCAGTGAAACAGTAGGATTTTTGAGTACAAGAAATTTATATAATTTAATACTTTGCCCTCCATGTTGTAAATGCGCTAAGCTAGAATACCAGTGTTGTTAATGTTTAATCTGGAGATTACTCTAAAATGCAAAACTAAATTGATGTAATTGAGGTGGGCAAGACATGCAAAATTCAGATGTGTTAGCAACTGAACCTGTTTAATACCTTTATTGATGATCTGGACATGGGGATTGAGTTGATCAGTTCACAGATGATACCAAGTCAAGCAGGAGCGTCAGTGTCCTGGAGGGCAGACAAGCTCTACAGAGGAATCTGGACAGGCTGGAGCAATGGACCAAAGACAACTGTATGAGGTTCAGCAAGAATGTGGTGATGGACAAAAACACACAAGTTTGGGGCAGGGAAAATTTACAACTAGTACCCCCTTTATTATCAGAAGGATTCTCTTTATACTTTTTCTTATCTGTTCACACATACACGTCACACTCTATTGGCCAAGCACTTCTATCCATGAGTCTTAGACCATCTTCCGATAGGTAGTTCAAATCTCTCCTCCTGCTGGTCAGACTCAAAATGCATCTTTTTATTCAGAGTTGTTTTTCTCCTTTCTTCAAATTTCCCACGCCTGGAACAAGGCCATAGGTGTTTTCTTCTCTGTTTTCCCATGCTCACAGCTGCACCCCTTCAAGGCCAAAGCTGTCTTCGGCCCAGAAGTCTTCCACACAAGACTAAGTGCCAGGTCCTGCCCTTGGGTCACAACAACCCCCTGCAGCACTACAGGCTGGGGGAAGAGTGGCTGCAAAGCTCCCCTGAGGAAAAAGGACCTGGTGGTGCTGATCAACAGCAGCTGAACGTGAGCCAGTAGTGAGTGCCCAGGTGGCCAAAAAGGCCCATGGAATTCTGGCTTGGATCAGTAATAGTGTGATTGGGCACTGGTGAGGCACTGGTGCCGGGCACTGATGAGGCCACACCTCCAATCCTGGGTTCAGTTCTGGGCCCCTCACTGCAAGAAAGACATTGAGGTGCTGGAGTGAATCCAGAGATGGACAACAGAGCTGGGCAAGGGTCTAGAATACAAGTCATGTGAGGGGAGCAGCTGAGCTAGCTGGGGGTGTTCAGCCTGGAGAAAGGAAGGCTCAGTGGAGACCTTATCATTGCCTGCAACTCCCTGAAAGAAGGTTGGAGCCAGATGGGGGTCCAGCTCTTCAACCAGGCAAGCAGCAACCGGACAAGAGGCCAAGGTGAGGTTCAGGCTGGACATCAGAACAAAACAATTTTTTTCACTGAAAGGGTGCTTAAGCATTGGAATAGACTGTCTAGAGAGATAGTTGGAGTCACCATAGCTGGAAGTGTTCAAGAAACAGCTGGGTGTGGCACTCAGTGCTCTGGTCTGGTTGACAGGGTGATTGACCAGAGACTGGACTCAATGATCTTGGGAGGTCTTTTCCAGCCTAAATGGTTCTGTGATTCTATGCTCTCTGTAGCTGCCTCTTCTATGGTAGCTAGAGACAGAACACCATCCTCCACATACCTCTGCTCTTGCCTCCAGTTAGTTCAACCTGTGATACACTAATTTCCTGTCTATCCATCAAAAGAGGGTATCCTAAACAGCATGTTTCAAGCAGGGGTAGAATTCTCTAATACAAAGAAAGGAGAGCCTTCAATCTTGCTTGTACTGCATTATAACCCATAATAATGGGAATATCTTTTCATTTCTCCGTATCACATGAGAAACTGTAAATATGATAACCTACAGGGCAGCACTCTTCATTTTCTTTCATCTAGTTTTTGTATTGCTGTATTTGGGATGCCCAGAGCCAAAAAACATACTTACAATTGTTTCTAGAATCACAAAACACAGAGACATCACTCACACTAAAAGCAATAGAAGGTACGATATGTTGGACAAGTTGATTTGATCTTTTGGAAATGGTTTAGTATCTAAAATATTGTATGCCATATATGAAGAAATAATGCCAGCAGGATATTGAAAACCACAGAGAGCTCTGTAGGAAACATTAGGAAAGAACAGGGCAACTAAATGAATACCCATGGAAAATAGATACTATAAAATTGGATCCCTGCTGTATCAACCTTTGTGGATGATATTGCCAATTTGGAGAACAGTAGCTTTCAGGGGGTTTGGTAACCAGAAGTTACATGGAATATTGCTTAAGTCTCTATTTTTGCATTGAAAACTACAACACTTTCAAGTATAATAGAAATAACTCTATCTTCCTAGTATCCAACAAAATTGTTGTCTCAAACTGCATTATCTATTTGGTTTCACAGTAAAATTGTTGATAGATGAAGCGGTGCAGAAACCATCTGTCAGCTGAGGCTGGGGATTAATTGACACAATTTTCTTAACGTATTTTACGCTTACCCCTCATGTGATAAAACAGTGCATCTGTTGCACTTATTCCCTTACAGAATAAAAATAGAAAGGAATAAAAGCTACATAAATATAAATATGTTTGTATAACTACTTCATTTTAGTTGTCTGTTTCAGTTTCTTTATGTTCAATTTAAAGTGCTAAATAGCGTTCCATAATTGTTGAAAATTTAACTTTGACAAGCTTTTCTGGACTCTTCAGCTGAAAATTCAAAACTTAAAATGCTGAAATCATAACCCATCCTTCAAAATTTGGGACTGTCAGTCCTCCCGATGAAAATCTTTTTGCTAAGGAATTTTTGAAAATGGGAGCTGACAAGAACTTGAAGTTGGAAAAGCCCCTTTACAACTGTTAGTTTCAAGTTCCTCTAAAAAATTAAAAAAGAACTCTTTAAACCACAATGTGAGAAGTTCACAGTCTCCTGTCAGAGGCTGTTTTCAAAGAAAATGACAATTATCTAAAAGGATTTTTTTCCCCCTATCTTTTATTTAGTAAGCCTGTTGAGTAAATAATGTTATACCACCCTTCTGTCTCCTAGGGACCTGTAATTCTAGGATAAGCAGCCACTTCATTTTGCAGGAGGTTTCTTCTTGGTTTCAGAAATCTGTTGCAGCATGCTGATTGATTTGCACTCAAATGTAATTGTTCTGAAAAGCAATGAAACCTTGACTCTCACAAGATACAGACAAAAACGGTTTCCAAACATGCATAGTTGACATAAGACAGCCCTGAACTTCAATGTGCATAGTAAAAAAAGTATCATTTGCACAAAATATAAACAGCTAGGATACATTTAGTAGGGTCAGAAAACTTGGGTGCTACTCAATTTGGATTAATGATGTACAAATAATGAGTTGCACTTAAAACAGCTATGTTGTCAAAACATTGCTCTTTTAATCCCTGATAAATTATGGGGTTTATGAAAGCAGATTTTTGGAGATAATTGAAGATTATTTAAACATGTGTGGAAAGCAGATTAACTGTGAAGCTACTGCTTTAACATAAACTATATGTCTGTCATGGGCCTTTGTACTTCACCATTTCATAAATCCACAGATAGTTGTGTATATATTTTTACTATAATCCAATTTTATTTTATGTCTAGACTTTTCACATTAAAAAAATGCCATACAGGAACTCAGTTTTAAGGTCTTTTTAGTTCATCGTATCAGAATGCATTAGGTTTTAAAACAGAGCAAATAGCTTCCGGATTGGATGACCTGTTTTAACCCCTCTTCACCTGTCTTAACTGGGAAATACACGAAGAGATTTCTTTAAGGATGTTTACATAGGTCCTCTGTTCACATAGTTGTGCCATATTTAAAGCTGAGTGATATTTCTTCTTCATTTTACAAAAAAAAAAAAAAAAAAAAAAAAAAA
>JAWWMP010000093.1:13822013-13834970 GCA_035047865.1 Dendrocincla tyrannina | reverse complement strand
TGTCATAGCCATGGTCACCTTCCTGCATTAAAAATAGTCTATCATATGAGCTTTCACTTGTACAAAGGCTTTTCAGTCACATACATATATCCACACCTCACACTCTGCCCAAACAAGTTTGTCACAGGATTTCTTCTGGCCACCAATCCTGCATTACAACATTAATGACAGGAAGGCTCTCAGGTTTGTTTACTAAGAAATGACTGTCTCCTGAACTGGGCCAAAGGGAGACAGTATACCAAGTCAAAAGGAATAAGCAACGTATTTCCTCAATTCTATGGTAGCTTGCTACCCATTCTTGATCCTAGTCCATTCAAGAACTGTGTTTCCAAATATTCAATTCTGTCCCTAAGTTTTCATTTTAAATCTTAAGGGTAGAATTAACAATTTCCTGAAAATAAACAAACAGGCAAATTACACAGCTGTGTACATACAACACAGTGGTGTGTGAGTGTATTTGTTATTAGCTGGACTAAAATGTTTACAAGACACACTTTGTGTGATGATACAGTGTTTAAATTGTATTCTTTCCAGAATGTCCTATAGGCAGAATTGCTATTAGATAGCCCACCTTGTCTTCTAATTCAGTTGAAAGAAATTAAAAGCCAGGGATCATAGCACAGCACCAGGTGACCAGTTCATAAAGCTCCTGTTTTTATTGCTAGATTTCAAACACCTTCACTGTTTTTCTCCTGCCCTTTTTGTCTAACAGTGGATGGCTGAGGTTAGATGAGGCATTGTGTTTTCCAGACTTGGTATCACTTATTCTGTATATGCAATAAGTGGTGTATTGTGTTCATGTAAACAGCTCCCAGATCTGGCATGTTAGTATCTCTTGCCTAATTTTTCCAAATGGAAACTACTTGCCCAGTGAGTCACTGTGTGTTTTCTTCCTCCTTCAGAAGAATCTTCTTGGGAACCTCCACGCCCTGATGCTCCACCACAAGAATGGTTTTCTTTTTTCATTTCTCTGTAGGATGTCCAATTAGGACATTCTTTTGCCTTTTTTTCCTCTCCCCAAATTTCATTGCAAGTCTGCATGTACTTTCTTTTTCCGTTACCAAAACCATCGTGTTTTCCAATTCCTCAGTCACAGATTTAGTGCTGGGATATATATTATGAGGACTTGTTCTGGGTTACATATGTCCCTGCTCATGCAACTACGGGGAGTGCTTTGCGTGCCCAAAGTGTGTGTTTTCATTTTAATCTCATCCACACCACCTTCTTCAGACTCGACAATTTGTTCAGGAGAGGAAGAGGGAAAATACAGAGTTTTGGTAATGTACTCAGCCTCCTGAAGCAGCAGCAGGTAGCAAGCTGCACTACATCTCAAAACAGAAGAGTTTTATTATTCTTTAGTGTATTAAACCCACCATTTAAGTTATCTGAGAGCTGAAACCATGGTAGTGCCTGAGATCTTTAATTTATTCTATTGTAATTTTCTTTGTTCAATTATGTTTGAAACAAAGTAAATAGCTTTCATGGTGGCTTCTGGGACAATATTTCACTTAAAAAAAAAAAAGGCAAAAAGTGCAAACAGTTGACAAGAACTGTGACAAGACATCCAGATAATACTCTCAGGGACAACTTGCTCTATGATACTGGTTGTGTGCCATGTATAAACACAGAGAGAAAAGTATCTACCTGTTTTATAGCCAGCTTATTGCCCCTTGATGGATGTTTAAAAACCAGTTTAGAAAGAGCTGTTTAAAATCTGAAGGATCTCCTCTCCACTCCCCTCCCCTCTCCTCCACTCCCTTCCTCTTCTCTCCCCTCCAGTGTTAGATGTAACACCAAATAAACCTCTACATACAGAAGACAGAAAGAAAGTAGCATAAGGTCTAAGCTCATTTATTTTAGTCCACACTTAAGATTAAAATCTTCTTTTATTTCCCTGATTATCCATTCAAGCAAATTAAATGCAACTTTTTAACAGCACTCATCTGTGACTTCCTTCAAGTCACCGTTTCATTTTAAATTCTATTTCCTTATAAGAAAAGCAGATTTACTGTAATAAATTCCTTTATTTTCTTTTAAATGCCTGTGACACCATGTGTCTCTCTGACTCATATATACTGCAGCGCCTAGCCCTAGGCAGCTTTTCTGGGCCAACCCTTAGCTGAAGCACCCTTTAGCTCCTACTCTAAGAGCAAGGCTGTTACCAATGTCCCAGTTTGAGGTCTGACCTTCATCAGATGTGTAGTGAAATGGGGCAAGCAACCTTGCAATGGGGCACAGCCCCAAATACCAGCCTTGAATGACAGGTTTGCATCAAAGACAAAAATTCAGGCAAATGGTTTCTGGTATCTTCAAATGGCAGAAATACAGAATACATAGTATTTACTCAGAATACAAACCAACACTTGAACTGAGCTGGGATGGCAGCAAAGCAGTGTGTCAACAGGACAGCGCAGGGAGGTGCTGGCCAAGAGAGAAAGGGTGAGCATATCCTTTGAGTGTGTGTGTTTGTTTGCTTGTTTGACATTGTTTATCTACATGTGTATTGCCTGACACCTTCTCCCACAGGTTCAGCACACCTGGGTATAGTAAACATGTAATTTAACCCTTGTTCCAAAACTCATCGGAGGGTAAACCTGTGTCCCCTCCAAGTGCATTGTTTTAATGAACTTGGAGCATCTTACTTTGACACTGAAGAAGCTTTTAGCAGTCGTGGCTATAAAGTAAAATGAGTGCTGTGGTCTTCAGAACTTTGCAGCTTCCCTGTTTCTCACCAAAGACAGACCTTAAAACTCCGTTCAGCATCCTTCAGCTAGTGAAAGGAGTAGAGGGGATTACCCTTCCCTGCATCAGCTCATGAAAACAGTGCTGGCTTTGACTTGCAGCCCCAAACCTCTGAATCTTGTAAACACTTGTCAGCCAGTTGCTCCTGAAAAGATCAAGGAAAGGGGCAGCTCCAGATTCAAATAAAATGCAGCTGGAGAGTATCTGAAATAAAAATCCTATTCAAAAGTTGAAGGTTCCCTTTCAGTCAAAAACTTTGAGCTTCCTCAAACAAAGCATGCAAGAGATGGCTGTAGAACAGATCACAGATAAAACACCTGCTTTCTGCAGAGCTATCTGGAAGATCTGCATGACCCATCAGACTAATTTTGCTCCTAGAAGAAGAGGAAGGGGAGAGAGATTGCACCGTCTGCTGCTCTCAGTGGAATCCTGCACAGAGAGGTTGCTGTATTAACCACTTCACTGTTTTGTGCCAATCTTGTTATCTGTTCTTGTTAAAACCTTTATTATTCATGGATGCAAAAATCCGATCATTAAAGCAGCATAAATATTCATACTGTGTGCATTTCATTTAGCCGCTTGGCAAAACTTCTCTGGAGTACAAGAGTTTTGAGGAAATCTGACTAATGAGACCAGAGCACAGGAAGTGTGCATGGATTTTCCTTTCTTTTTACCTGCAAATAAATGCAGAATAACTAATCAAATAAACAACCACAAAAGGGGCACGTATTCACCAGGCAGGATGATACGCACACTTGCTTTGGCTTCTGTGTCAAGGGGAATGCAAGGCCTTTTGTAATGCAATTATGTGCAAGAACCAGGATATTGTAAAAATAATGTAGAAACTGTGATAAGCATCGCTGCATGGGTTCATCTGGCTTTGCCTCATATTTAATGTCTAACCATTAACATTGTGCATGGTCCACAATCTTGCTCAATCCTTCTTTTAAGGCAGAACTGCCATTCTTCTCTCTGCAGCTATACTAAATCAAAATGTAGCTGTACCCTGTTCTGTGAAAGTCAGTTTATCTACACTCTACACTCCTGATCCAGCTTCAGGGTCTTTTTGATGGCAGAGATAAAACAAGAAGTCACTCCCAAAACGAAGTTTAAAAACCATCATTAAAGCATCTGCTACACAGTGTACACAGCAGTGGGGGGAAACCTCTCAGGAGGGCCTCCTACATCAAAATCCTGAGCTGCCAGCTCTACATGCAGCAGCTCCAGGTGGAGCCTTGCAGAATGCAAGACTTCAAATTTTTACTGTTTCAAAATATCAAAATGAGGTATGTATTTTTAAATGCTAGCAGGTTTTCAAAACTGAGCAGTGTAGGCTTTATTGAACAGTAAATCTTTCCCTGACTTCTGCAAGCATTGTGCTTGACCAGAAAACCCCTTCTAGAGAACACAGTCAGGCACTTTCCAGGTTTTCTAGTTCATGTTTTTATGAATTTCCGTAAAAGAAGCAAGTCTTCATTTACACCAGTAACCATGCTCTTGGCTTAAAGTCTGCTGTATACTTCCCACTGCTGCTTAGCCATCTGTGACTGAATGAGCTCTTTCTTCCCCACCCCTTCTCCACCCTCATTGTAGTGAACAGAAGCACTGGGATACACACAGTGCTATGTAATGCACAGCATGCCAAGTTTCCACTGAAGCATTCACACCCAGCCAAGGGCTTGATTCTTCTGACCCTCCTCAGGCAGGGATAGCTGCTGCAGGATCACAGCTTGTCATTTGCTATGTGTAACACTCCATTTATTCCCAATACCCAAGTAAAAACTGTTTGGAACTTCAGTATCACATCAAGGTTGCCACTTTAGGCCTAAAGATGCTTTGCTTTTGCTGTGTTCAGTTTCTAAACTTCTTCTTTGTTCTGCTACAGGTAAAGTAACAGTGAGGAGAGGAAAAAAAAAAGCCACCTAAACTTCCTGGTTAAACTAGTGATTAGTCAAACATTTAGTTAAGGGACCACAAGTTACGGTACATGAGAACAAAAGGAACAACTGGTTCTCAGCAGTACAAGAATCAGAGAGATTCTTATACCTCCTGTACCCTATTGATTTACTTGACCTTTCCTTTTAGAAATACTACTCAGACAAAAACTTCAGTATTGCCAACAGCACTTTGATTGTGGATAGCGAATGTGTTTAAATGTTAAAATTAGGACTGGAAAGTATATATTGCTAAGTGGGCAAGTGTGTCCCATGAAATAGCACTTAGGCAGAGCATACTTTGAACATAAGAAGTGAGAGATGGCTGTGCCTAAGAATTGCACTTGAAATTGTGTATACATGAGATACCTTCCATCCTTTGTTTCCTTCAGAGACACATTACAAGGCAGATAGGCATCTAGAAATCACTTCATACTCTTGATCCTGAAAGCACTGTATGCTTTCATGAAGTGCAAGGAAAAACACAAAATTCTTCATCTTTTCCTCCAAGTAGACATGCACCTTACTACCCTGCAATTTCTCATTATTTATATTCCTCTTTGTGTAATCAAATAACATGAGAACTTGCTTGAAGAACCACCATAGGAAAAATGAGTGTTTCAAGATGTGCTGGTGGCTGCACGAATTATCTTGTGGTTTGAATTCTTCCAAATTAAATATGACTGACAGTACTAGTCAGTTAACAGATTTATCTGGGGAGGAGGGAATCAACAAAAAAACCTACTTAGCACAACATCTTTTGCAATATTGCTTCTTTTTTGAATTTTCGTTAAGGGCTATGCTATTCTTGCATCTAACAGAGCCTTTGCTTTAAAAGCTTCTATGTGGTCTAAGCAAAAATTTTAACAAAAATTTAAATTGTTGATATTTCAGTTTGTTCGGTTAGTAGCAGCAAACCAAAATGGTGCTGAAAGCAAACACAAATAGCTATATACAAGCGCCCTCTGTACTGCAGCCTTTAGAGTGAAGACTGAGTCTTGATCTCTGAGACATACACCTGTAGTACAAAGTTAGATCATGTTTTAAACAAAACTTCCCAGTAAGGGCAAATGCTAACAAAAATAAAAGTTATAAGGAAGGAGACACTTTTCATTCCTGTGCTGCTAAAGCCTGTAAAAAATTTAACCATCCCAGTTGGTTACCACATCTCTAACCTATATAAATCAAAGCTTTGTTTTAAAAGAATAAAACCACTCTGGCACACAACCATATCATAGCAGTATGATGCATGCCTGAATATTCCTAAGAATGACCTCAGAGGTACTCTGTGAGCAGAAATATTCTGCAGAAGGGAAGATGAGGGAGTACAAAGGCCCATTGTGCACACTAATGCAGAAAAATGAAATCAAATACCATTCTCAGCAAAAGCAGAGTGTCTTCTGAGCAAAGGCTATTAAGTGTGTCAGACTGCAGGATATTTTCTGGACATGGCTATTATGTTGAGACATACTGAACATGTGTCACTTATAACTCTGCCCTGGTTGTAACATCACAGCTCCAGAGGAAAAAAGTCTGGTGCATCAATTCTTTGTATCAAATACTCACACAGTTCTCACCAAGCTGTCACTTCTCATTTGTAAAGAAGGTTAGACTAAGTTATAATTAGTACTTGCTGCCCTGTCAACTAATTAAATATAATGAAAAGCTTTCTGTGAGTGTAATGCTAACACAGTGTAATTACAGCAGTTTTGAATGCACAGTGCATGTATTACAGGTTTCGGTATGTGCCCCCCACCTTTTATGACCTAAATTCTCAGGTTAAACCTATCATATGACTTGTGCGCAGGAACTGTCAAAGACAACTATTTCAGATGTAAATACAAGTCAACACCACTGCAATTCTCTGCACTTTCAGAGGCATCACACCAGCTCTGGGGGCAGAGGTGGAAGGAAGGAAAAGAAATCCAAAGTTTCTTGTTTCCACTTTTCTTGCTCTTCCTTCAGGAGGCACCCTTGCTCAAATTCTCCCATCCACAAGGCTTCCACTGCTCTGAGCCGTTTTCCTTCCTTTAGTAAAGAAAAACATGGGTGATATTTTAAATCTCTTCTCAACATTAGAAGCATCTTGGATAGGGGGGCCTGAGTGCAACTGCCCATCTCTGGGGCTGGCTCAACTCTTCAAGGAGCAAAAGTTACACCATACAACCACTTGTTCCCCCAGGGAGCAAGGAAGATTGCTCAGGAGGCCTAGAGCATGGCAAAAGTGATGATGGAAACCAGGTAATGGTAACGAGCACTTGGGCCGCCATAGCTCCATATCCTCTTAAGTATTTGGAAGATCTCTGAACACATTGAGAAACAGTGAAGAGCAGAGAAGCAAGGCTTTAGATTGGCCAGGATGTTGCTCTAGATGGTCAGCTGTTGTGCCTGCTGCATTTTACACACTTTCCCACTCATGCTCCTCACTGCCTGTTCCTTCCCAGGAAACATTCAAGGACAGGTTGGATGGTGCAACCTAATCTAGTGGAAGATGTCCCTGCTTATTGCAGGGAGGTTGGACTAGAAGACCTTTGAAGTCAACAAAATAAAAATGCAATTAATTAAACAAAAAATGTAGTCTAAAAGAACGAATTAAAATGATGAAAATCTTTACTTTTATTTAAGTATAGTTGTACGGACACGTGTATATACAAATACAGATCCTACAGGGCAGGGATTTTGGGTGGGTTTTGTTTTTTTTAACATTTTCTTTTAAGTTTATATAATGTAAGCATTTCGAAAACAGCACTCAATGAATAAGTGCAAAGAAACTGCAAAGCAGGGCAGTACAAGCACAGGACCACACTGAGCTGGACTTTCATACCCAGATGCATACACAATGAGTGTCTTCAATGGGGTGTCAAGAGTAAGCATGGTAAGCGGATTTCGCAGACTCATGGGTAACCTCCAACATGCCAGCATCTATTAAACTGTACAGACAATGGCAGCAAGCCTATTGTAGTGAGATTTGTCTCACATTCGAGAAGCTCAAGGGCGAATGCATGGGAAAAACTCAGTGATGCCAGACCAGAAACAGATCTGCCCATTCACAACTCCAAATTAAAAAAGGAGGAGGGTGAGAGAGGAGGAAGGGCAGGAAGAGGGAAAAGAAGTGTGGAGGGTTGTACATTAAAATTGGTGATTACAAAATCCAAGTGTAATGAAAAGAGGGGAAGAGTTAACACTCTAAACCTCTGAAAGTGACTGAACCACTGCGCTAAGGCAATGGATTAAGCTCAGTTTTAAGGGCTAGGGGTGGGAATCAACAGGTACAAATACGACCATTTTCCTTCCACAATTACAGAGGAAAGGAAAAAATCTACTCAACTACTCTCAGTACTTCCCAAATTTGTTTCTAGTTCTTTTGGAACCAAGTACATACATATATCGCACATGACACTGGCAAGATCCTTTCTGGAAAAAAACTACTCATGGGAAGAAAACCAGAAGGAAAACAGGAGGAAAAAAATACAAATAAAAAAGAAACAAACAAAAAAATTACAGAAAAGTTGTTATATCCCCAAAGCCTTTAGAAACAAACATGATACAAAAGAACAAAAACTAACACATAAACCACAGGGCTCCAACATCAGACCTCTAAACACTGACGACAAAACATTGATCATCAAAAGTCATGTTGTTCCAGGTCTTGACATTGTGAAGTCTTGCAATAGATGAACGATTTTCAAAGATGAGTCCTGTATGCTGCAGTGTCATGGCCACTTGTCTCTCAGTTCTCAGCCATGATCACACTTGATGCTTCAAAGCTCTGTCTTGCAATCAACATGTGATTTTAATATCCTGAAAGTCTATTGTTCTCACTTACAAAAGACATAAGAATCAAATTAATACTTTATTATCAAACACTATATACAACAGAGGTTGCTAATAATACAGAATTTAAAGAACATAGCTTTAAGTTTTACTTGTCTTTCCTTTGCCATCCAAGTAAGTACAGTACAAAACAATATTCTAAACTAACACGAAATGTTACCTTGTCTATTGAAGGATACACGGTATCCACTAAACTGACTGATCCCTATTTTGCCTGCTTCACATTGCAATGCCCTTGGCAGCCAGGAGTGCAGGTCATGGGCATAAGTAACCCACCTAGGCTGAGGGAGAATCAGTACCTCAGACTCGAGCTGGGCCAGATAAAGGGTACGGGAGCAAAAATCTCCTCAATTTGCAGCAACATCTGCATTTAAAGCATCCAGAGATTTGCAATGCAACACAAAGCCCACCAACATTTATGTACTTGGTATGACTGGGATTGCCTAATGCCATCAAGTATCAAACTGGCAGAGCCTGGTACGCTGCTCCCAGCCACGCCATGCCAGGCAGCACTGGGATCCGCTGTGCAGCCGCATCACTTGCGTTGTCCCTCACCTACCCAGCAAGGCTCTGTGACAACACGAAGGGGTGAGTTTCACCAGAAATAACACAAGTGACAATCCTTTGCTGTGGATAAATGTACATCTTCAACTCCAACATCACTCAGAGACAAAGGATGACAAATGAAGTCACTGTTCCTACATTAAATTGGCACTACTGGCATGACTGCCTGCAATTGCAATGAATCATTTTAATATGGTTACACATCATGCAATATTATCTGTACTCTGGTTAATAATCCATTTGATAAGGTGCATTTTGAATAAGCTCACCTCATCCAAAGCTTTTTAATTCCTACCTACAGGAAATATTAGTGTGTGTACTAAGCACATACACATTAAAGAGAGCGAAGTACCAGACAGCCTGTAATGAGATGATGACTTTCCTCACTGTTTGGACTGTGTATCTTTATTCTGTGCACTTCACACTAGAGCAAATTTCCTGCATTCCTCCTGTAAGCACAGGCCCTGCATTAATGAACATGTATGATATCAGGCAAGCCCAGGTCATAGCTCAGCATGCATAAAACCTCCCTTTACATCTCCCAATTTATTTTCCTCTCTCCTGCTCCAACTTCTGGAAAGCTTTTCATCACTTAAAAAAAAAAAAGCCTGCAAAATCCTGTCCATTAATGGCATCACTCAGGTTTTTTACAGCAGACTTTTTCTTCATGATTAATATAGAAAAATCTTGTTTTGCTTGAATATGCTCCATGTTTTGTTTTGTATTTAATGTAATTACCACAGTTTTTGTCAGAAAAGCTCTGTTTCCGTCTGGGTCTGAAATTTTACTGATTATGCTTAGTGTCCAAATTCTATGGCAGTCGAGCCAAAAAAAAAAATACTCCAAGGCTTGCACTTCCTGGAAAACTACATTTTGAAGTTTTATCTTAGCCAAGGCTCAGATTCCTTAAACAGGGTCACACCTAATTCCATCAAACAAGACAGTCCCGTTTCCTAATTGCATCAAGGGTTACCACTTCTCTCACATGTTTAAATAGGACAAGCATATATACTCACTCTCAGCATAAAGTATATCTAAATAATGTATTTTCTATTCTAGTGGATTTTTAAAAAAATATTTTGTTAAGTCTTTGGGAGCCCATCTAGTTTATCTCCGGCTGATAAACACATTTCCTCTACTCTTCCAATTGTGCTGGAAGGGGAAAAGATAAAAAAATCAACACTTGAATTTGCATTCCACACTTCTTTTCTTTCCCCCACCAAACAATGCTATTAGACTGCCCTGGCTGCTTCTACATGTGATTTATTCCCATGATTCCATGATTATTCATTATTCCATGATCGAGGAACTTGCAGGAGAGACAAGTCAAGAGCACACAGGAGATCCTGTGTTCCAAACATGTTTCCTCTGGTCACCGATGTCCTCTTTTAGCATGTATTAACACCCAGAGCAGCATCCAAGGCTATCAGCTACTAAGTCAGCGCTGGGGAAGGTCACTTTATTCTCAAAAGTGCCTCTGCATTTCAAGAAAAAAATTGTAGCACCACGGTGATTTGTTTTAAAATAAAATAACCCGGTGTGCATTATCCCCTTAAAAACGAAATAACAGAGGCACTCACACCCCCAGTGAAGTTTCCTAAATCTGACCTTGCCTGCTGTGTGCTAACATTCCTAAATATTAACTTCTTCCTCTCACCAAAGACAGCATTTCTACTTCTGAGCACAAGTTTTACTGTCAAAGATGTTTCAAGACAGTCCTGTAAGAAACATCATCTTTCTATTTCAGACGCCTGTTCATTTAGAAACTCCTGGTGAAAATGGTGTTAGATTGTGTCTACTCTTAATATTTCCCCTCCAATCCTGACATGGTGACACAATGCCTTGCAAGATCATCTTACAGTGCTGAACGAGAAGGCATAAATATTGTATCAGAGAGAAAGACTCTCCCAGGTCTTCACTCACTTTCCTTATCCCTCACTGACTGTATCTGCCACTACTCTTCCTTGTCCACAAACAGATGACACAGTGAGCTAACGGAGGTGACTTCTTAAAGGAGAATGCAGAGGAAAATAAGAATCACTAGTGTCACTATTATAGTTTGGCATTTTCATTTGGAGTCCTTTTATTTATATGGAGGGGTTAAGAAAGTCACAGGGTAGGTAGGGGTGGGTGCTGAAGCTAGTTATCCCCTTCAAATTTTTGCTGAGTTCAGGCTAAAAGGGAGAAGAAAAGGGAAAAATAACAATTTGACATCTGCAAAAACAATAAAGTCCCTTTCCTGGGATGAGCAGTTAGGTGGATCTTTGATGTTCCAAGACCCTGATATTTTCTGCGACAGGTTGCCGGAGCATACTGTGCTATAATATCAAAAGCATTGCCAGGAGGAACAATAGAGTTGCCAAAAGCCGGCTGGGTATCCTTGGTGTCTGTGCCGCGTTCTCGCCACGGGATGGCTCGGCTGACTCATGTACGGTATCATCTGTTCAAACAGAAAGCATACATTCCAATGAGATTTTGCATCCTTAATAAACTCTCACTGAGCCGACAACCGTAAGTAGATTTCAGTGCCTTTATGAAATAGGGCAATGAACCTTGTGCTGTCATTGACTTTCACAAGCGTGTAATACCTCATTATGTAACCAACTTGGGGCCAAGTCCTGCATTTCTTACTGGCAAAACTCCCATTGAAGACCAGAGGAGCAGAAAGTAAGTGATTTCATCGGATTGAGGAATGAAAGATTCCTCTTCCAATAAAATGCTGTAGCTCTAGTTTTGGATGGCTCATTAGATGGCAATGTCAGCTGGGAGGCAGCTAAATAAAAACACATGATTTTCAAAAGTGTTGCGCATGTCCAGAATTAATTTTGCAGTTAATCCCCTTACTCAGTTACAGATTTTGCATCCGGAATTTGAAATGACAGCCTGTAAGCCCAAGCATGTACTCCCGCTTCCACACATAGTTTCCACTGAAGTATACTGCATCTGGGGATGTGCAGGAGATATAAGACCATTCCCCCTTTCTTGAAACAGAATTTTAAAGGCTAACAGATGACAATCACCAATTTTAAAGAATACATACTCAATCTGGAAAATCTCATTACCTTTTATGGTACACAAAATAGAGACTTAAATATATGCTGCTAGAACTAATGAAAAAAGAACGAGCAGAGTTGGGAAAACATGCTTGTGCATTAGTGGCAGAAGAGAACACAGTAGCAAATAGTAAATTTATGATACATAATAAAGTTCTATTTAGTTTTTGTAAACTAAAGATCAGCCTAAAAGCCACGGCTTGTAACATAAGAAAGGTAGGCAGTCAAATTCAACTTCAGTATTGTTACAGCAGTGGTATTTTTCTCTGCAAAGCCCTCCATATCCCCCATATCCACAGCTATCTAATTTGGCTATTTAAAAAACAATCTGTCTGAGGCTTGGCATAAAAAGGTCAGCTCTGAAAGAAACAGGAAGTGTGAAGTGGCCTCAAAATGTATTCATAAGTTTTTCATAGTCCTTAAGTTTCCAGCAAAATTAATAGTATCTCACTACTTGGTGCAGTAAGCACCCCTGTTTTATAAGAGATGTCAACATATCTATGATGTTACTGTCTCATAGCTCCCATCTTGACAAACTGCACTGCCAGGATTACACTGGGTGAGAGCTGTGCAAGTCCAGCCAGATGCCCTAAAGGAAGCAGTAGTAAGGACCATGGGATCACCATACTGCTTTGACATGAAGCCTTTAATGTTGCTTCGCTGTAGCTGCAAACAAGCTTCCTCCCCTTCATACTCTTGACACCTAGCTCTAAAGCAGATAGAGCACTTAGCATAATTTAGGTTAACAGGCCCTTCAGCCCCAGCTCAGTCACACAGCAAGATGCACAGTAAACTGAATTAGCAATTTATCACCTGTACTTTTTCCAGCT
>JAWWMP010000093.1:13746298-13756656 GCA_035047865.1 Dendrocincla tyrannina | reverse complement strand
ACTTTTATACTCTATCACTCCACACTCTTCATATTAAATTCAGAGGTACTGGTTGGCTGTAATAATTAGGAAAGCTTGCCAAAAAGATGTTAGCACAAGGAATGCGTCAGGTGACACAACAGTGCCCCCAAGGACTCTGGGACCTGTCAACCTCTGTAACTATATCCTCCTGGCCTGTCACAGTAGAGTTAATTAGAAACATCTGTAGTATAGAGATCAAGCAGAGGCAGTGGCGGCAGCTTATTTGCACAAGAAAGGTACAACTCATGTGGGAGGTAAAGAACGTAGAATCACAAACAGATACAGATCAGTTACATGAACCTGATCAGTTATCTGAAATATATGCACTTCTGAAATAAAACTACCCAAGTAATGCAAATGCAAAACTGATGAAAAGCCTTAACTGCAACACTGGCAAACTGACTTACTAGAATCTTTACAGTGGGAACAAGTCTCCACTGACATGCAAAATGCCATTTATCTGTTCAGATGCTACACATGTTCATCTGAAAAACAAACTATGTTTCCTTGTTTTTGCTGAGGACCTTACAAAAAATCTTAAAATGGTAATTTGCTCAATCAGAGTTCATGCTGCACTTTATGGTAAGAAAATTCTTTTAAATATGAATTCCCTCCTCCTCCCAAAATGAGATGTACGTTGGGAAAATTCTGTTGGAAGTGGAACTCCTATTTTTTTTCTTCCCATTCCCAAAGCACAGATCTTTCAGTCTGTCTATGATAAAGCAGTACAACTTGAGGCTGTGTGATTATATACCGATATTATATATTGTATACCAAAATAGAAATAAAGTAATTCAAATGGTAAAATAACTTTAAGGCT
Source organism: Dendrocincla tyrannina (assembly GCA_035047865.1). NCBI lineage: Eukaryota > Metazoa > Chordata > Aves > Passeriformes > Dendrocolaptidae > Dendrocincla > Dendrocincla tyrannina. The sequence goes on along the minus strand of JAWWMP010000093.1, from coordinate 13,755,815 downwards.
GGAACAGAACTTGGCAGAACTGTGGACATGCACAAATGCAGCTCAGAGAACTTTGCATTCCTACAACTTTGTCCTCCTACTTCTGCATTGGAAACCAAGAGCTTTCAAGAAATCAGTACAGGATAGCTACAGACTTCTAAGCCGATCCCTCCTCTTTTCAACCACAGAGTGTTACCATGCCTGGGCACATCAAAACATGCCAGAGAAAATTAACAAAATAAATATAAAATTAAAAAAAAAGGAATCAATTTTGTTTAATCCGTAAGACACATGATTAAAGAAAAACTGGATGCCGACTCCTCAAGGTGAGCATGAAGAACTGCATAAGCAAACCACATCATCGAAATAAAAATCTGTAAACAATCTTTGGCAGGGATTTTCTGAAGCATTCGTGCTCTACTTACTTTTACCTTGGTATGTTGCTGACCCTTGGGACCCGAGCACATATTCCCCAAGCAAACAGTTGCAGTTGTTTACACGACTGTCACCCCAGAATACCTCAGCCCCCACAATATGCCTGTTACCAGGAGGATGATGGTACATGGAAACATTTCCCAACGAATCAAAAGGTCCATAACTTAGAGCATGCCAGCCCATAATCACAGCACAGGCAGGTCTGAGCTGCCTAACGTGAGGTAACTGAGTCCCCAGTGCGTGGGCACCTTCTGCCACCTCCACTGCTGCACCAGGGCTGGCAGTGAGCTATGACAACCTGCTCTGCACAGCAACTCCAATCATCAAAGCTACATTTGTTGAAGATAACTTGTTAAAAATACTAATTTCCCTGAGAAATTTCATGGAAAGACAATAGCCCCCAAACTCCCAGAGGAACACTTTTCTGCTGACTGTAGTTCCTCCTCACTTGCTCTCCTGTCCTGAAGTCCCACTTCAGAGATTCTTCTGTTTCAAAGTTTCAAACTGCTCCTTTTTTCTTTCAATCTCAATTTCTCATGTTCAACCACTCAGAAATTCAGAAGGTCTGTATAACCACATTGTCAAGGAACAATTCATATAATGGTGCTTAAACAATTAATTATTGGATTTTGACATGCATATGTTTGTTGTTTGTTTTTTTTTTTTTTTAAGAAAAAAAAAGATGTTTGAGTTTTCTTTTAATAAAAAAGTGCTCTCAGCACTTAAGCGCATGTAGCACAGAGCTGCATAAAATAACAGCTGGAAGAAACCACACTAGTGTTTGTAAAGCTGGGGAGCTAATAACTCAAGACTGCAGAGGTTTACCTGCTTTGGTTGCTGATAACTCCAAGTGTGAATGTTACTGAATTCTGTGTCACAGCCTGCAGCAACACAAAACTGCAGAGTGACTGAACAGAATGCAAGGACTGTGACTTTCAGTGTTTCAATTTTCATCCAAAAAAATGCCATCAGCAGTTTTCTGTGGGTAAAATTTCACTAGTTTATTCTAGCTTGGAATGTGTGGCCCTAAATCCCCTGTCAGGAAGTTGAAAAGGACCTTAGTATTCAGACATTTCTTTTATATTCTATTACAGGTATGGTACCTCATGAAAGGAATCCAATAGCCTGTGCTGAAATGGAATAACGCTTTCTTTTTCCAGATCACTTTTGCTGATCTGAAATATCTGTACCATATAATACTGCAGAAATACTTAAATCAGCAAGGATATCGGTGTGTGGCTTAATAGGGCAGACACTGATACATAGGCTACTTAAAGCAAAGATATGCAAAAGCAGCAATAGATTTTTTTTCAAGGCTTTGTTGTTTCATTTGTCTTTGGAATTTTTTGAGGGGCGGGGAGGGGAGAGATTCCTTTCAGCAAAAAGCATGTCCGCTTATGGAAGGAAAATCTCTTTTCTTTCACACCACCAGAGACTGCTAAATGTTTCAGTTGCTTTCAAATCTGACTGTGCAATTATAAGAAAAAAGAACTGCTGTTAATGTGTTTCTTCTTTAACAGTAATTAGAACACACGTACATATATCATTTTCAAAACAGTACAGGATGTATTTCCTGCAGTACAGGATGTATTCCAAAACAAAAGATGAATTAAAATTTTGTCAGGTGTTCAATTAAAAAATTTATAATTACAAAAAAAATCTAGATGTAGCCATGCTAAATATTTCCAAATCTATCCTCCCCATGTCAAGTTATGGCTGTGTCCACACAGTGTAGGCTGAGCTCCCATGGCTTCCTAACTCAGTTTAACAAGCAATCAATTAAATGCAGATATTTAGAGGAAGCAAAAGTGATTGGTTGCAGAGGGATTTCTGGACATTTTAACTGATACCCACTGAAAATACATGAGAAGGATTTCAAATGCAGAAAAAATTGACTGCCAAAAGCCTGACAGATATATAATGCCATGACAGAAATGCCACACATTATGTCATATCTGATTACCCGCTTGTGCCACATCACACAGCTGTTTTTGTTACACTGCAGTCCCTTCCCTCTTTCTTTCTTTCTTCCCACATTAAATTAACAAAGAATAAATTTAACCAGCAGTTTTGTGGACATCATCTCTATGCAGAGCACAAATGCTACCCTAATCTGAAGTTACAAAGATGAGGTAGGTAATATTCTTGAGAAGGAACTAATTTTTTAGTTGCTTTCCCAAAGACACTAAGAAAGGGTCTTATTCCCACAGGTCTACCCAGAATAATTAGCAGCAACAAACACTGGTATTATTTCACTGGGTAGGTCAGCCTGTGAGAATAGTCACAAAGGTTTTGTAAATTTCAGAACATATGTACACAGATGTGTGCAAAACAAACAAAGAAAACACCCCTATATAATGAAGCCAGAACCATCAAGTACTTCAGAATTTCTGACCCTTCCACAAGCAATACATTTTATGAAAAGAATCATGTAAGTCAGACATTAAAAAAATATACAACATAAAAGTTGCAAACTTTTAGACAGCTTGTAAAACAGTGGTAATGCAAGAGGGAAATGGTAAACACACTAACAAGGTTCATCAGTCTTAATAAATAGGACAGGGTCACATGGGTTTACTTCTGGAACCCATAAAGGTCCCTAAGTATCTAATTATTTCAGAAAAAAAGCCTAAGGTTTTATTCCCTTCTATTTCTCAGTAGATTAGCTCATTCTTTGTCAGATACCATTTTAAACTGAAATATACTCCTTCTAGGAAGCTAAGGTTTGTTTCTTATTGACATGATAGAATACTATGTACCATATGTTCTTCCAAGGGAGTATTACTAAGCAATATTAAACACTACTTCCTAATGGAAGTAACACAATATGTGTTTCTTAGGAGAAGTACACAACAAAAGCAGTCATGGCACTGGGCCGTACAGGAGCTGCAGATTCTGAAAAAAATGTCAGATTAAGACCAAGAGCTTTCACTCCTATATTTCTCCTTTACTACTGACTACAAATACATCTTTTCTCTCACCTTTCCAGGGGAAAGATGGGGTTGTATTGTCACTTTTACAGGGAAGCAATTATCTTCTTCACTAGGCAGATATTTAGTTCATTGGGCCTAACATAAAATTGACAAGTGCTGCTTGTTCATGTTTTTGCAAACAGAATCTATAGTGTTCCTCCGGTTTGTAACTTCAGAAGTCATAAGCAACAAATGGTACCCTTGTGACCAACAAAATCAAATAATGTATAACATATCTGTAATTGCACGGTATATATGTAAGGAAATGCATTGTAGTGGCTAATAAAAATAGTATTTTGTTCCAACTATGGTGCTAATTAGAATTATTAAAAAGCCACAGTTGAGAAGAACCTATGCTACTAATATTCCCAGGTTTGTTCCGCTGTTGAGGAACTAATGTACTGACCTCAACAGCTGAAAATCACAAGAGTGAGTGGGAATAAGAGGTCTTAAATGTACTCCTGCCCTCTGTTACTTTGCCAAGTAATGAATTGTGTTCAAGAGATGTGCTTCTTTGCTGAAGATGCCACTGCAGAACTTGCTAGGTACCCCTGATGCCAAACAGGACAGTACCATGGAGCTTTAGAAAGTAGGACACGACACAGTAATTGATTTTGAAAGCGTCTTTCCCTCCTCCCTTCCTTTCCCTGGCTCCTTTTTCCCGCTTCCAAACCTATTGCTTTGTTTTTCAAGCTACAAACCTTTATCCCATAGCAGTACACCTAAGAAATTCAACCTCAAACACAGCAAGTAATTACCACTTAAGACATAACATTTGCAAAGAGATCTTTATTCATTAAAAACTAACAGGAAAAAGAATAAAAAAAAAAAATAATAAAAAAAAGCTGGTCAGACAACTAATTCGTAAGTAATAATGTAAACATTTTCAGCTTCCAAATTCTGCACTGGTTATGTACAACAGAATGTCATATGTGTCCCATGGAATGCAAGAATCATTACAAAACCCACAGGAAAAAAATCAAATCTTCTCCTCCCTTCATCTTCAGATGATGAAGCCTCATCTAAATGATGCATCCACTCTGTCCTTATTACGTTATCTCTGCTATATATTCAATGCCCCTCAGATATTATTTAAAAGCCCTTGGGCTATTGTCTAAATTGAAATGTTCACTGTCCTCAGTATTTCAGTATTATTAAAAATACAACCCAAAGTCGCAGTGGAATTTTTTCGCTCCTCATTTTCTCTAAGCAAAACTATTATTATATTTGTGCAGGCACCACCAAGCACTGTTCTCTGACATTCTTATCTGATCTGAAAGTTTATGTAGGGTTCCACATGTTCTTATACCACATACTGCTATGTTCCTCAAAAAAGAGGAATCTATATCGCTATGTTTCTGTTGGGTGGCAAAATCCTGGGTAGCCTGCCCAGTATCAGGGAGTATCTTCTTATAAACCTGACAATACTGGAGACATCTGATTACATTTTTAGTTACTGCGCACAACAAAAATAATAATTTCACGAAATAAATGCAATTTATCGAGTTATATTTATCAAATTATAATGATGAATAACCACTTTTATTAAAGCTACTGGCTTCCTAAAGGAAAACCACTTCAGTAGTTCAGCACAAACATGCATTCTGAAGAGTATCTGGAACACTTGCACAGTTTGGCCTGCTACCCAACCTGTGTGTCAACTGACAAAGAAAGACAAAAATCCAAAGCCGCTGAAACACTTACCATGCCTAACACCTGTCACTGCTGCTCCCCTGTCCAGCCAACCTCCCACAACACTCACAGTCAGAGCCCAAGCAGTGTCCCTGTTTGCTGCCTACCCCCCAGTCACCCTGATGCTGGCTGAACTAATTAGCGACTTGTCAGCTCGCTTGTGCATAGCTTAGCATGGAGCTGGGCACAGGGCAACAACAAGAATCCCTCTGGGCCTCCTCACAACATCATTTCAGCAGTGGAGCCTGTGATAGCAGAAAATGAAGCCAGTATTTGTACACAGGCATTAGAAGGGGGCCCTCCCGTATCAGGCTTAAGATGACAAAATGTCAGCTTCAATCATCTGACAGGCTTTGGTCTCTCTCTGTAACCTCTTTCTTTTTGGCTGCTCTTTTTTTATATACACATATGACACTAACAGAAAAATAAATTGAAAAGAGCACTGAGGCAGGGTGTATTTCACGCACTGGTGCCAATGTTTCATATCTCATGAACCTCGGGAAAACAATTCGTTGAACTAATTAGTTTACAGTGTTTAAGCAGCTTGTTTCCCTCTTTAATCTTCTTTATGTAATATTGTGAACAAAGCCATATTACTGTCTGATTTTTTTCTTATACAGTTTAACAAATACGATCCTTTCTTTTCCTAGAGATTACTTCATTTAGACCTCAAACTAAGTCACTTACTTCTTTTTTTTTTTCTCTTGGGGAAAACAACATACACAGTACCTATTGCTCTTCACAGACCTTCAAGATTATGCTGCGCATATATATATCTCTATCTTTTTCTTTTTTAAAAATCTTACCACAGTTCATTTCATTTCTCATTTTCAGCTATCCCTCAGAAAGCAGCCGTACTTCCTTTCCTCTGAAAATAAGATGACCTGCTCTTCTCCCTCATGGATCCGAGTCATCAGAGTGTCCCTAACTTCTAATCTTCATACAACTTGCTTTAAAAAGTACTGGATAACAGTTAGTTAAAAATAAACAAAGCAAACCTTTAAATCTGAAAAGGGGTCCAGCTTTTTACTTTCATCAGCAATGACTGACCTGAACTAGAAGAAAACATATAACCAAACAAATAACCCCTATTCATGAATCTAGAAGTGTGTCTATTTTTGATGTCCAGGGATGTGGGTGTGTCTAAAGCCGACTCAGATCACAGCAGGATGGACTACCACTCTCCCTATTTCACACTGGGGCCCAAAAATGTGAGCAAGTCCTTTGAAAATGATCCTGTAGGGAAACAGTATAGAACATGCGGGAGAACAAGACCTTACTGTCCCTACCTGGTCATTCTGCCTCTTGTCATTATCAGTAAAAAACAGCCAGACGTGTGCTGAACTGCATCTGCATAAAGGCAGCTAGGCTAACTTCAAACAATGCTGATACTGGGTTAAGTAAACCCATACTGAAAGATAAGGTTTTCTTAGAGAGCTAGTTCTATTTTCAAGTCAAAACATATGCTCAAGTGTATTAATGGACAGCTGGAGACAGCAGCTTTTTAAGTGACTTCAATCAGGGACATGGGAGGATTATCTTTTATGTACAGCATAAATAGACAGCATTGTACTTTTTGCAACAATCTTAGCCACTTGTTTTAAAATATGAAAAGGGAGGTTGGGTACATGCCTTTATTCAGTAGAATAGTGGCATGTTCCACCAGCAACCTACATATTACTGGTATAATTCATCTGAAATATGAAGCCATTTAAAATGCACAAATCATTCTGAAAACAGGAAACATACTCCAGACACAAGGTGAGAGAGCAAACATATTCTTCTGTACTTTTTAAAGCTTTTATGATCAAGCAAGGTGTCACAAACCTCAGTGTTTAGTTGGCAAGTACCTAAACCTTTACTTCGATATTGTTCTCTCACAAGGAGGTATCATTTGTGACCGGCCAAATCCTCTATTTGGACATTTATTTCATGCAGATCTTTGAAGTCCATGCAGTCAGCATTATTTTGCCTTCTGATTTGTCTCTTTTATTTTATAACTGTCTACCGTCCTTCCATGGTTATCCACAATAAGGTTCATTCATGATGTCTTTAGTTGTCAAATTCCCAGTAATTCTTAATTAGTACGGATAGGTGACATTGCTCCTGCTTGACAAGCTCAAGAACACTAGCAAGAGCTCTGTTCTGTTGTGCTCAAGGAACGTCTCCCTTCTCCCTCAAGGTTAATGCCTGCAACTCCTCTGGGAGCTAGCAGCTGTGCAGGCTGCTTAAGTGGAGATACCCGAAATCTCCTGGCTTCTCAGGGATTTAGCAGTGACTGCAGACCACTTGCATTATTTCTGAATGCCTGAAAGGTTACAGGAACAAACTTTGTAAGTGAATGAAAAGCGTGAAAAATATGAATGCTGTATTAACTTCCATTAACCTTCAATTTCCATCCTGAACTACTGGATTAAAACTTTCTGGGTTGAAGTTTTGGTTAAAAATTTTCTCTTTAAGAACAAGTGCAATTCTAGAACTGTCTACTGTTAAATATATGCAGACTTTTTTATTCAACACTGGTACTTCTGGCTGAGAGCAATGAAAGATGAAAAATTACAAAGTTGCATAGGCAGAGAAATCTTTAACCCTTTATTTATAGGAAGATTTTGCAAGCCTCTTAATTTCTGTCCTCATTTTATGGTCTAGTTTTGGACTAATTGAATGAGGAATGAAGAGCGATGAAAGATGTCTGATTGTTCTTACTTCCTTTCTCTCATTTAAAGCCAAAAGCATTAACTTTTTCAATGTACATCTAATACTTAGCAACATATGAAGCAGACCTGTCATTACTCATAATATAATCCATCAAAGTATCTCAACATCCTCTAGAAAGTTTTAAGTGTAAGTTCACAAGGACAGAGAATGAGTTTTCTTCCTAGAAAAAAGAGTCTTTGTGACTCATGGAAGCTGATGAAACAGGTAAAGATGTTTGAAATACTCCTTAAGAGAATTAACTGCATCAGCTAAGACTGGATAAGACCAGTTTGGCAATTTTTATATTTTTTTATTTTCTGGTCAGCAGGAATATTCATTCTGTAGCAGAAAATCCAAGTCTCCATATGCCCATCTTCACAGGTAAGTCCTTCAGTTTGGGGTTTTTTTTTCTGATTTTTCTGAAATCTATCATAATGAGTGACAGAATATTGAGGCATCACATGAAATGTAGTAAAGTGGCTGAAAAATTCTTACACAACATTTCGTGTTTTGTTTTATTTCTCATCTTCATCCTATCATATTGCTAATGAATTATAAATTAATTTATGAAGAATAAATAGCTACGTGACTTACCATGGCTAGAAAACATCTACGCATATCTAGAAGAGCTCTTCTTCCTCTTCAGTGCAAGTATACAAACAAGACTTCTCATTAAATGGCCATGTGACAGAAGTCTATCAAATACGGTTTCTACTAAATGCAACCCCTCAACATATCTACTTTGTGATCAACCAAACCCACCATTTAACCAATATCTGGCTCACTCCCATGGTTTGTGGGGTTTTGCGTGGCTTTTGTTTGTTTGTTTATATTCTTAAATCACTATCCAAAGCCCAGCTAGATTCTTTGCCTGGGATATCCCACTACCTCTTCATGAAGTTCAGGGGGGTTCCCCCTCACCTTTTTTTTTTTATTTGATTTTTTGTGCTTTGGACCAGATAACATCTTGCCCTAACTGCACCTGCTATCATAGTTTAAATCTTAATGAATGCACTACACCGGGAGCTCTCTCAGGCCAGCAGTAGCCTGCTATGGTCTCCTCACTTGACTGACAGTGGTCTGCTTCAAGTCCCATTTCAGTAAGACAGTAAGAATTGCTAAGAGACCTAAAAATACAGACTAAGCTGAGAAATTGTACTCTAAAGCAAGTTGTTAGTATAAGAGATGTATCAGCCCACTGTTATTCTACCTACCCTTATCCATCAGTTAGGAAACACAACATAAATTGAATGATGTAGAGCACAATTACTGACAGGAAGGATTTCAGTCTGGATTACACTTGAAAAAAAAAAAAGCCAGTTTTTCCCTAAGAAATCCTTTACACAGCTCTGCATTACAGATGTCATGCTATAGCTGCCCTTTCCCAAAGGGATTCTCACTTTCTTTTCGCACTCAGATGTATACACACCTCTGCCTGAAAGGGCGAATGCTACAAGCTCTGCTTGCCCTTCACTGGAGGAGATCTCCCCCTGGCACTGCAGGACTGTTGCACTCTGCACATCATCAGCAGGTGAGGCTTCTGCTGCCAATTTCAGCTCTGAATGGTTTCCTGCACAAGTTTCATGTACACATAAGTAAATCCCCAGTTACTAGTGGCACAGGCAACTAAATTTAGTTCCTTGGGTGCTTTCTTTAAAAAAAAAAAAAAAAAGTGTGTGTGTGTATATATATATATATATATATAAAAAATATAATTGAGAAATAAATGAGAAAGACTGAAA
>JAWWMP010000093.1:13687880-13698719 GCA_035047865.1 Dendrocincla tyrannina | reverse complement strand
ATGGCTCCTGGTTGTCTGTCCTACCAGTCAGGCTATTATCAGCATGCAAGATGTGTGTGCTCCCTCTGTTGGCTACCTTGCTCTTTGATAGGAAAGAATTCACATAAAAAGAAAAAACTCTTACTGGGAGGGAGCACTATTTTAAGTTTTTGGCTAGGATGTGAAAAATTATTTCCTATGCAACAGGGAATGAATTTAGAAAGAGAACAAACACACAAACAATTAAATATCTGAACTTCACCTGAAACTTCACCAGGCCTTAAATTTTGCAAACATAAATAACTGCACTTAGAGTTTTCTGTTTGTAAGGAATCCAGAACACACATTACTAAAACCATCAGGCTCGGGCATGCGAAGTATTTAGATGTCAAAGTAGTGGTATATCAAAGCACAAAAAAACACTATCAAAAACTGTGCCGCTGCTTGCAAATACCAGAGTTAAGTCACAAAAGAAGGTTTGTAAAAATACTGGACTATATATGCATATTCATAGGATGTCATACCAAGTTTCAGATTTGAATAGTAAGAAATATCCTTTTAAAAGGTCTTAAAAGAATTTCTACTTAATAGAAGTGAATGCCAACAGCTATTTCGTTCAGCAACACAAATCAAGCAATTACATTGGCTGAGTAATCACGAAGTCTCAAAGTGGTGATACTGGTCATAACATTGCCTCCACTTTCTAGCCAGTTCATTAACTTGTATGATGTCAGCAGTTCAGACCTTCGTACTCAGGAACACCATCAAACAACTGTATCACAAGCATAGCAGAAAACCAGGCGCATCTCCTGCTGAGAGCCTTCGCCTAGGAGCTTCTGAACCCAGCAGAGCTCTGAGGCAGGGGAAAAATAATAAAACAGGGAAAGACTATAATGTAAACAGGGCTCTCCTGCAAGGCCGCAAGTTGTTAAACAAAAACATATTAGGTAACGACAAGGTTTAGCGAGCCAGTGACTTATTAGTCAACACAGGGGTGTGTGGCTGGCTGGAATTCCCAAATCAGATTGTCTGCCAGACACTCAATTCCATTACCCCGCTCTGATAAAACCTGCAAAACCTTCAGATAGCTATCCTCCCCCATCATCTGGCAGGACATCCAGCAAGGAGATCTGTGTGGTCCCAGGAATGGGGGTCTTTTTTCTCTTAGCTTCCTAGCTGGTTTTATTGTGACTTACTTCTTTCTCTCCCACCCACGATAAACTGAACTTCAGCCTGCAGAGCTGCAGTGGGTTACCAGTTGACATCCTTAACAGAAAACAAAGGTGCTGCTTGGAGCATTATTGTGACATTGTATTTAAAGTGAGTATCAACAGCTCTGAGACTTTCTGCCTTACATTATCAGGCTCAGTCATCTTAACATACTGTGGCTACAGGATACAGTACCATATAAAATGTAAGAAAACAGAGCTATAGTTTTTGCCTGCTGAGGAACTGGCATGTACAGAGCATTGCTGAGGAATGGATACGAAATATGAACATGTACAGTTATTACTTTTTTTTTTCTCCTGACAGCCAAGAAGTGAAGATACCTTGGTCTTTATATTGCAGTCAGAATGTTACTAGATGCCAGCTAAGACTAACAGTTAGAAAAGCTTGTCCTCACTCTGTACCCTGCAGACATGAAGATCATGCATGCCCTTGACACTAATAAAGTTAACACATTTCTCTCATCTTCCTTTTTTCTTTCTTTTTTCTTCTTTTTTTTTTTTTGTGTGTGTGTGTGTGTGTTTAAGAAAGAAGGGGGGAAAGCACCAAATTCTGTTTTATATTGATTATTCCTTTGTCTCCAGCAGGACTCAGAAAATAAGAGCCGCATCATTTTTGCTCTATGGGGCCCAAGGTTGGATTGCTAGGATAAAATCCTCATATCCTCACAACTCCTTACATACCAAAAGGGATGACAGTCCTCTAAAGCAGAACTTTCAGTGCACATTACTCTGGCAGAGGACATACCTCAAGAGAAATAGAAAGTACCTCTGTAACTTCTCTTTAAAAGTGTTCTGCCTGTGGCACTGAGGAACCTTACAGGAATCCAGGCTGGAGGCACAGAGTGGATAAGTCTCACTTGAAAATACTTTGGGGAATAATGGCAGAAGATTAGAAAAAAACCCTAAACCCCAAAAGTCCAGGACTAGGATAGCAAGTTGGTTGTAGTTGTCCCTTATTTCTACTTTCTTGGAGAAACACAAGAACAGCATTGATATTAATACTGAGAACTTTAGACAACAAATACAGAAATTAGTAAACACAGCCTTCTAGCCATCCACTCATGCTATACGCCCTACTGAGTAGTTTTTAGCTATAAACATAAGAAAAAGTTTGCCAACTAAAAGAGTAGACCATCAAATACACAGAAAAATCACATACAAATAACATGTATTACAGCCATTTTGAATCTGGGAAGCCATGCTATTAGCCAGGGAATAGCTCCCTCCCCTCAGCAATTCCTTTCTTTTAATGAAGAAATTAAGTAATATAGCAACATTCAAGGGAAGGGGGAAAGGGCTGTAAGACGGTCAAGCATAGCTGTGTGGGTGCTCCAAAGAGTTGTAATGAAGAGCATCAATGTGCTTGTTTCAATAGATTTATGAAACCAAATGTGACTAGGTTTTTTTTTTCCTGACCCATCACTGCTTAAAGTATATTTAAAAAGAAAGGTAAAAGCATGGGTCCAGTGCCACTTTTACTTTTCAGAAAAGACATATACAGTGAATTCTTCAATTCCTTAGTCCAAAAACTAGTAATCTGTGGTGCTGCTGACCTGTCTGTGAACAGAGAAACTCTCTCAAGGATTTCATCAGTGTGTACACTGAGCTAAATAACATAAAGAGCAGAAAGAATATTTTCTCTCAAAGCAGGGGAAATAAATTATTGAAAAGAAGGGTTTTTTTAAAACAACTCTGTCTCACTTAAGAGGGAGGCTTCCCTAGTGATCCCTGCAGTATAATGAGTGGAATTACTGAGAGGGAATGTCAGTCACATTTTAACTCAAACATAAACAGCAAAGATAGTTGCTGATACATCTGGAAAGCTCATTATCCTTTATAGAAGAACTTACTCAGATTTGGAACTTCAAAACAGAAAAATCCAGAACGCTTTAAGCTGAAATGCACATGTATATAGCTCACCTCAACACACATTTTGAAATAGACAAGAAGACTAGCTTTTGATAGAATGTATTCAGATTGGTTCTAATCACTAACCAATTACAATGAAGTACTTTGAGACTGAAAAAAATATAAAATCTGAAATATGCTACATAACATCTACTTTAAATTCCATAGAGACATCCCCCTAAGGTTTAAGATCCCTGCACTTAAGTTCTTAAAAAAAAAATTCTTACGTTATGAAACAAATGATAGTGCAAATTTATCTATTCATAAGAAAATGCTCATGTCATAAGAAATATTTGCATAATGGGCAATAGGAGAGAATGAGGTTGTCAGGTCACATATTATGTAAGTCCCTATAATACTGGCCCTGCTCTAACACAGAAGCACAGAGCAGTCTCAATGTTGATCAGCGTTCCACTGACTCTGAGAGCATACCTGTGAGTATCTGGACTATCCCATAATCCACAAGAGGCAAACATACTTTTATAAAGATTAGAATCATTGGCAGTTCACAAAAATCTAATAGACAAATAAATATAGACCTACAAGTCATTGTAAAAGGGCATTTCAGTTTTAACTACAACAAAAATACAAAAACAGAAACACAGAAAAAATCATCCCCCAAGCAACAAAAACTTTTTTTTTTGCCCTCTGTCTGTTTTTGTCTGTTTGATAGCTGTCAAGTAATTATATATCTGATGCATTTTTTCCAACCAAAATTAAAAAAATACACACAAACAAAACACTAAGCAGCAACAAGAAAAACCTACACCAACCCTTCAGAGTAAGTGAACCCCAGTCTTTTCCTGCATTTGAGACCATGATGGACTATTTCAGTAGCTATTTATACCTTCACTATAGAGAACACTTATGAAATAGGTTCACAATCTCTTTGAAATGGCATAGGTCCACACTGCTGAAAACATGTTTCTGCTGACACAAAGAGTTAATAAGAAGAGAGAAGATGGGGGAAGAGCATATAGCCTTTTGCAGTAACACCACCACTTTATAGTGCCCGTTTTACTAAAAAACTATTTTATGACATATTCTACTCTCGCACAATACGCTAAATTCTTAGTAAGATACTGAATGAACTATTTAGCAATTGACAATCTTCTAATTACTTTTTTTCACATGTAGCCTACAAGTCCAGACACTGGATACTGCTCTGACATGTCAACCATGTTTTTGATCTGTCAAGGATTCCTTCAGTTCACGGCAGATGGAATTGGTATCGGTTTCCAGATTTGTTTATTAATCTACTTAGGGAACAGTTCATCAGTGAACAGAATTAGTATTTTGTGCCTTTAGACCACCATCAGGGCTTCCATATGGTTTTCTCAACACTGGTTTCTCAGCAGTAGATAAAGAGAATTTTAAGACCTTTAATTTCTCAGATAAAGAGAATTTTAAGACCTTATGATAACTGGTCCAAAATAATGTAGGGATAAAAAACAAGCATCAGCTGTCTACAGCCTTAAAGTGCAGTGAAGAACATGTTCTGGTGACAGGAGTATCTAATAGCGGGTGTTACCATACTGCTAGCTCCATTTCAGTCAGTGACACAATCAGCCTTTCCCCAATAGGACACACATATTTCTTCTTAAAATGATACCAGATTTGTATTTGGGGTAAAAATTCTGTACCTACAAAGGTGGTGGTTCAGGGCTGGCATAGTTTCAGATACCTGTGTCTTTCAGTTAGTTCTGGAGTAACTACAAGACATGCTTTTCTAGCATTTTCAGCATTTCAGAAAACAGCACTGCTCACTTTGCCATACAGGAGTTTCCACAAGCTATTTTCAGGCAGATGAAAAAATTATACACAGAAAAATTTCTAAAGAACATCTGTGAGTAAGGAACCACCAAGCCTCTGCCATTCTCTTATCCACTTCCTCCTTTTTTCCCAGCTTTCTAAAGGGCGCTTCTTGAATATCAAATTATGAATATGATGGGGACAGCAAGTAATGTGAGACAGCCATTTGTTTAACAGGGCTAACCCCAAGCCACTAGTGCTTGCACAAGCTGTTAAGCTCTGTCATTACACCAGAGCTTTCCCGAGGCCAAGTGCAGAAGGGTCATCTCTCTGAGAAACTGTATACCCTTTACTTGGTGTTTTACTCTCTGGGGTTAGCTGTAATGTGACCCTCAGAGTGACTTGAGGCTCGAGGTTGGAAAAGTACAGATGCTGTAGTGGATCTGAAGGGCAGCAGTAGTGTGAGAGCAGTTCCAAGGCAAAGCCATGAAGAAAGTCCATGATGAAAGGGCAGATGTGGGCCCCCCTCAGCCCCCATTTTCGGCTGCAGGCTCTGTATGCTTTCTGTGCACAGGAAAGAAAAGAAGAAGAAAAGTACACATGATGCAGAAAACAAAGATTATGAAGATTTAAGAATGAAAATAATACAAAGCCTGCAGCCCAAAAACTCAGGCTGCACACTAGAAATTACCTTCAATTTAGCTAGGATGTTCTGCTGATCAGAAGAAAAAAAAAAGATGCACACTTGATGCTTTGTATTTATTATAATCTTTATGTGAATGTCTTGGTATCTTTAATTTTCTTTGCTAATACAAATTCTGGCCTTCCACAGTGAAGTTTGTATTTGTCAGAGGTACAATTTTTCCATTAGGCAAGATTTTTTAGCATCTCAGGGTAAATGTTTAAACAAAGGATTAGGGAAAACACTATTCAATTGCAGTTTTTGATGAGGCAAACACCATGCTTTTAACACCATGCCATTTAAAATATTGTCTTTTAGTTACCGTTTCAGCTTTTGTTCAGTCTTGTTATCATAAACTATAAATACAGTAATTACGTGTATGTTCTGACTGGCTGGTATGCGTCTGCTTTCATGCATGCACCTAAATAGAAACTGCTTCTGTTCCAAAGAATTTGTACTCCAAGAATCGCAAGAAACAAAGGGGCTCAAAAGTTCTCCATCTATCATCCCTTTATGTCCAACAGACTTGAGGAGAAGGGAGGAAAAGGGCATCAACACTCTTCTCTTCAGGCTCTGCATTACAAGCATGCCCCAAAGAAATATAGTAATTATTCTTGCCTGTATTCTTGACTTGGTTGTTGGGTGTTTTGGGTTTTCTTTCCCCCTCCTGAATTAGAAGAAGAGAATGTTTCAAAATCACCTCATTTTCAGAGAGGAAACATAAAAGACTACAAGGAAAGACAATACCAGAATGTGTAATGTTGGCCATTCATGGATACCTTTTAAGAAATCTTATGCACAAATAAGTATGGAGAAGAAAGGTTAATCATAAGTGACACTGTACAATTCGTATCTAAGAATCCTGAGGTTTGCAAAGGGAAAGGTTATCCCAAAGTCTAATAAAACATTATGCCTGAATGTCCCTTTCTCACACGCCAAAGGGTACTGCTTTTGTTCCCCAGCAAGGCAGACAGCTGGCACTGCACTTTGAGCGCCGGCCCGGCTGTAGCCAGCAACTCATTTACGACCCCAGCATCAGTCAGTCAAAGCAGATCATTTAGCAGAAAACCTCCCAGGCTGGTAGTCTTCCCATCCCTCACTCCCCCCACATGGTAGCAGACAGGTCCGGTCAGGCTGCACAATTCCCTGGCCTTCAAAAGCCCAACATTTTTCATGTTCATTTGAGAGGTTCTTTCCCTCGGATTCAAAGCTGCTTTCACAAATGTGTTAGTGGGTGAGAGCTTTCTATTCTCACGCTAGATGTGATTAATTTGTGGCATTCACGTGGCTAGTTCTGCACAGACAATGGGAATGGACTGGCTCACACCCCATCTACAAGCAATTTATGCCACAGAAGTTCAGACTTAAAGAAAAAAGGCTTTGACAGTAGCAAGTTTCCTGCTTGTTATGGATGGCGCTGAGTGAAACACCATCACGTATTTCTGCAAAAAGAAGATAGCTTTACTACCAATAGCACCAATTACTATTAAAATAGACCTGACAAAGACAGAAGAACATTTTTCTCATTGCTGCACTAATGACAACAAAACACATTAAAGAGAAAACCTGATTCTTGTATTTTTTTCGTTCATCCAGCGAACACTACACATAAGAAAGCAATGACACAAAACCTGAATCAAAATCTGTTTTAACCCAGATACTTAGATCTCACTCTTCCTTTACAATTACAGTTGCAGAAGTGTAAAGTTAATAAATAGCAAGAGGAATATTTGTTGAATTATCTTCTCTCAGTATATTACTCTGGCTAAAGCCCTCAATGACAGCTCTATCCAATTATATAATCAGCCTTAGAGCTTACCTTTGATGGACACTAAGATAGTAAGAACTCACAAGCATCTGCAATTCATCTCTGTCAAAGAATACTCAAACTTTCTTTATTCCAATTTACCTTCTGTACAGACAAGCACTGAAGATCACCTCTTAGCCCTCCCAAGTAAGCTCCCTTGTACCATACATCAGAAAGACAGCACCAAGTCAAATTTACACATAGATACATAGATATACAGATAAGAGAATGCACTGGACTGAGATTTTTATCTCCTCTATATACAATGAAACACCTAGAGTGCATTATCAGATGCATAAAGTAAACCTGCACCAAAAACGCAGCCCTCAGTGTTATACAAGAAACAGCCTTTTGCAATTCTTCTGAATGTCTAACATAAGCTAAGGACCTTCCACAGAGCACTGTCAGAGCACACTGCCCTACCATTATTAGAAGTATTCCATTGTCTGCTGCCTGGTAGGGTTTAAAAGAAAACTGAAAGGTACAAAACAGGAAAGCGAAAAACAGGCAAAGTGTAATTGATGTTTACTTAACCATAAACTGACATATATTTAAAACTAACAGGACCAAATTGCAAAGAAGGAGCCAGTGTAGTGAGTTGGTATTCTGAAATGCAATGTCAGTAAATGGAAGGTCCTCTTAATTTCTATCCATTAACCCAATACCTTAAAGTCAGCAATTACATATGGAAGCATGCCCTCCACTGGCCTTGAGTTTGTTTCATAGCCAATGTGTATAATTAGTCCTGATTAATATCCCACATTGCACATGAACAGTATCAGCAAACCCAAATGATCTACGCTGCTGCTGCCACAGGAAGCCTTAGTGACGTGACTGGTGCCTTTATCAAAGCACTCTGCCCAAATGAGATTGAGGGCTGATTTGGCACCCACACTGCCTGATTTATTAAGAGAGAAACGGCACTGCCATCCACATAATCATCTTAATCCCTTGCATCAACTAATTAAAACACAAGGAAAGATTTTACTTATGTGTGAGCAATTACAACAAGTTCCTGGTTGATGCTCCAATGGATTAACGACATTAATTTCTGAACAATAAAACCTTGTGTATGAGGGAATTTTAACAGGTGACTTTACATACAGTATTAATTGTGAGCATATTAAAAAGCAATAGATGTGAACCTTACCTAGAGCTAATAGTATTCACTATATAGACTATTTCTAAAGGGGAACAATTAAAACTTAAAATAAATTTGTGAGGATATATACAAAAACTGAAAAAAAACCCCAAAAAACAAAACAAAACAAACAAAACCAAAAAAAAAAAAAAACCCACCACCACTG
This sequence comes from Dendrocincla tyrannina, assembly GCA_035047865.1. NCBI lineage: Eukaryota > Metazoa > Chordata > Aves > Passeriformes > Dendrocolaptidae > Dendrocincla > Dendrocincla tyrannina. The sequence goes on along the minus strand of JAWWMP010000093.1, from coordinate 13,690,055 downwards.
CTAGAGTAACTGATTGTCTGGAGCATGTAATTTTAACTGCTCTAACAGTTTGTACATTTTGCTAACATTACTTTCTTGGATTAGATTTGTCTGTAAGTGAAACTGAGTGACTAACAGAACTGGCAGCAGCTGTTATTGGGGATCATTCCCAGTTAAAGAGAAAGTGGTCTGTGCAAAAAGCTTCGTTGAAAGCTGTGCAACCTGCTGTGTGGATTCTGTTCTTCTGGTTTGCCTCAGTCAGAATGGGAAGTGCTCCAGCATGAGGGATGCACATAATCCGACATGGGGGATAGCACATGGGAACCCACTGGGTCGGTCATTCAAGCCAAGGCACTCAGTGATAAAGCAACACATTGTGGTTACAGGCTTGAAGTGCACAATCAGTGAACTTTCCACTGTGCAGATGGCACTTGTTGTCTGGGTACAGCATAACAAACCTAAAACCACTAAAAGGAATTTCTGTTTTACTTTTATTTTATTTTATTTTATTTTATTTTATTTTATTTTATTTTATTTTATTTTATTTTATTTTATTTTGTGTTAGTCATGTTTTGAGGGGATAATGCTAAACAATGTCACCTGCCTTACAAACTGCAATGGGAGAACTCTAGATCTGCCAATTAAAAAGCAACAGCAAAAAGTGTGTCAGCATTTCGCTTTCCAAATAAAACCGTACCACAACTTACAACCCACGTTCCTCTCCAGACTACAAGGAAAAATTCTGTGGGATTCTCCTGCTAGACTTTCTAGCATGTTTTAAATGCAAGGGCAGTCAATGACTCATACTGACAAGGGAGTGTACACACACCCTTGTGTGTGGAGGAATACACAGCAGAGGTACAAGCTTCCTTTACTCCAGAGAAATGAAAGGCTTGACGTATTTTAGCAACTAGATAGCATAACTCAGGAATATTACTGTCTGAAAAGTAATGGTTGTTCCCTAAAGATGATGCTTGTTATTCATACACTGCAATTTCCCCACAGCCCACAAAATCTCTGTGAGAGCAGTACAACAGAAAACTTACCTAAGGAGATGCATTTTAAACAGACACAGAGTACTAAATATTGCAAAGAAAGTACAATTCCCTAGCTTCATTGTCTTGGAGGAGGAAGAGGAGTGATGGGGTTGTGGAGTGGAGGAGTGAAGGGAGAAGAGGTGGCAAATACGGGGGAAAATCTGAAATTGCTTCAGTGCAGATTAATTTAGTAAAAGGAGAGAAATTTAAATTGGTTGTGTGAACTCCTCCTCCCTCAGCCGATCCGGTACCCTTCCAACATCTGTCTCTAATTGCCCAGGGCACCTCCTGCTGTCTTCCTCAACATTTGCATGCTGCCTTGCCAAAGAAATCCTTAACCTGACCGGCTGTATCCTGACCAACTGTGCCACTACAAGATCTTCCCAACACATAAAAGAAAAGAAAATGGCTCAGTAAAATAACAAACCTTAAGCCACAATACTTCTCCAGTTCCCTTCAGAGTCAGCACAACCCAAGCTGGCAGAAGCAAGTGACTGCAGTCCTGCCAGGCAACAGAGCCACAGCATTCAGAGAAACATGTTTCCGTAACTGAAAACTAGGGAGTCAAGCAAATGATGAAGTTTTATAAGCAAATATTTATGAGGCACAGTCATAAAATAATTTTACATCCTGCTAGGCAACACTAGAGCACATTGTTTGGAGTTACTGTAATACAAACTAAGAGTTCTGAACATAAGTTTTGTATCATACTGTCCCTTCCATCATACTCCTATTCTTCATTCCACCTTCACACTTAATTCAATCCTCTCTTTTCACATTGTTTTGTGACTGGGGTTTGACTAAGGTATTTTGTAGAAACAGTTTTCTGCAGAACCAGAGTAGGGCCCCTTTTATCAATGGCTCTGTAGTACCTCAGGGTTTTGACAGAAAATCCTATGTAACACAGGCAGTGAGCTTGTCCGCCAGCACATTCCCACCATCATCAATTGGAAACGCTTACTTAAGAAAATCTACCAATATGTTCCACTTGGCTCTGCCCACTCTGATGGCAACGCTGCTGCTGGAAACAGGCACCAGGCAACTTACTGAGAGCTGCCCCTGCCGCCTCTGATAGTTCCCCCTCTTAACTACCCTACTTCGAATGTGCCAAAGGGGGGGGGGGGGGGGGGGGGGTGCAAAAAAAAAAGAAAAACCCCCT
>JAWWMP010000093.1:13663221-13674791 GCA_035047865.1 Dendrocincla tyrannina | reverse complement strand
GCTACATTTCAAATTAAACCTAAATTGCCGTTATTTTCAATTCCAAATAAAAGGTACCCAAAATTAAAAAAGTAAATATTCCTTTCTGAGTTCAACAGCTTTTCAGCCTCCTAAGCTACAGAACTGATAATTCTATGCAAAAAAAATAAATTTGTAGTTGCTACAGCAGCATCTTGAATTCAAAAAGATAAACAAAGCCATCAGTTGCCTACATAGACATGCACTGTAATCCTGTCCAGGCAGACTTGCTCAGTACAGTAAAATGGGCAAATCTACATCAGATCCTCTGAAATAACCACCACAAACTAGAGATGGGAGACATACAGCAAAGTCCAAATCCTGATAACTGCAATTAGGATGATGTAGGGAGGCTGAGGTACTTTCTGTTTATTCCCTTCCTGCCAAGAGATATTTCCTAAAATTATCCAAGAAGTCCTTAAAAACAGTAAAGACAATGGAGACGGGTGAATGAAGAGGCTTGACAAAAGGTCAGCAACAGACACTTTTGACTAATCTGTAAATGGGAATGAAATATATGCTGTCCACTGAGGACTGGAGAGGCAGACATTACCCAGCCACAAAAGACCTTGGGGAATAAATACATTTGGCAATAACCACATAGTTCATCAAGATCCAAAAAATAATCAGACACAAACTGCAGTGTTACCAGTCCCTAAATACATATTTGAGCTTCAAAAATGCAAACAGAATTGAACCCATCTCCTGGGATGGATTTCTTCTCCAAAATCTTTAACTCTAAAGACAACACTGAGGATGTGATCCTTGAAGTACTTGAAGAAATACATTCAAATGTCTGTTAGATAAAGAAAATTTATAGCTTAGTGTCAAATATCCATGTCCCAGGGCTCTCTTTGCAAGAGTGAGTACAATTTGTGCTACACAAACAAATCTATTGAGGAGATGCCCACAGCTCCTTTACCATTAGCGATGAACTTCAAAAAAGCCGTATCACCAAGAGCTGAAATTAAATGTGGTCTCGTTTTTAGCTCCCACAATAGATCGCTACTTTCTAAACTAGATGTCAGCATGTAAATTACACAGTTGTGTACACTTTCTCAGCTACATCAAGAGTTAATTAAATGGCAACACAGCTAAGATTATTCCTCCAGTACCTCAATATTTGAATGGACTGTCACTTCAAGTATACAAACTGACTCAGTCTGCACACCACATGCACACAGTTCTTACTGGGTTTCAGTCACAGACAGCAATGGTGAGTATATCACTGCCTGTCTCTGTCCAGAACATGGCAAGCAGCATGGTAGAAAACCAACTAAGATGTAAGGTAGAGAGGAGTAAGTGTGCATAATTTTCAACTGCAAAAAGAGTATTAAGCGTAATTAACAAACATTTAATCCACTTTGCTCCAGACCTCCCTGGCCATTATCAAATAACATGAAGATAAAACCCCTGAAACAGATCCAGACAAAAACACAGGCAGGAGTTGAGCAGGGGTTGAGCACTGTAATTCACCACTGCAGGCAGGCAAAAAATTACCACCTTTATAACAAAGGACTGAGGGCACTGACAGATGTCTCTGGCAAACCATGCTGGGACAGCTGAATACCAGCTGCCTGCCTGCCCCTTCATCACTGAGCAACCTCTCAGCCATCTTCATCCAGTCTTCCATGCACTTGTTCTCCACAGCAGCTCAGACTAATGCACTGACTTGTAAAGAGAGAAAAGGTACATGTTACCTTTTAGCACTTAAGTACAGTGCTGGTAACCTCTGGTACAGGGATAAGTGAATAGCAGCACTGAACAGGCAATAATTTTGAGTGAAGGAGTAAAGCGGACTGCCAGGAGAAATATTAACATCAACCAGAGAAGAATTGTTAGACTGCAACACTCAGACCCCAAAATCTCTGATTTGTGGGAACTGCCTGATACGCATGCCAAAGATCATCTGTCATGTTGCAGGGTCATTCAGATCAACTCAGGACACAGCATATTGCACAGGACTGCAGACTGTGAGGGGACAGAAAAGCTGGAGCAGAAACAAAGACAACCACTCACTGGATGACTTGAGGAATCACCCACAATGCAAGCAAGCAATCAGTTTTTAAAAGATGATTTTAGGCACTGACCATATTATCTAGCTGTAAGAAGAACCACCAGGTATTCCTTAAAGAAAGGGATTATGTCTAGCAAGCAATTCACAGATGTCTTTATTTTCTTTCTTCTTGTAAACATACATTTAAGAGATAACCAGTATAAGCCTGGATCAGAAGAAATGGATGACTAGGAAGCAGATGAAAGTAAGCTTTACATTCAGATACCTGCTATGGACTGAGAACACTGGGGAGAAAAGCAGAGAAAGGTAAGAAAATGTGTGTACACATAGGGTGAGAGAGAAGGAAAACTTAACCTTGTGCCACAGATTGCACTATGACTATCTTGTAGCTGCAGTTCTTGTACCTGAAGTGACACACACATTAAGATCAGATCTCCAGTGCCCTTTGCCCTTCACGGGAAAATAAATCATCACTCGATCCCCACACAGTATTCATCTTGGTCTATAAAGCTTTCTTTTCAGATTTCTTGAGACAAAAAGCCAAGGCTGCCTGTTCATGCCAAATCCACTCTCAACTAAATGCCACTATACATTCTCAGGCATTCAATTTATAACACTGAGAAAAAAGATACTGAGCACTACAGATTTAGAGGAAGCCAGAATATTAAAAAGATTTTCATCCAAAAGCTATGGATATTTCGGCATTTTGTGTCTGGAAACTCCAGTTTGTATGGGTTTTATTGAAACACAGACATACTTCTCTTGGCAGGGTGGTATGTTTCTGCTGTAAGACAACAGAAAAGCATTGGCAGGACTTGCCCCACATGATCAGCTTGCCTATCACTGATGGCAAAAAGTACACTGAATGAGGCATAATAGAGGAACTTGGCTTTAAAATTGTTGTTACAGTTCTCTTACACAGCTGGGCGATTTTATGAATATGGTAATAACTATAACCTTTAGAATTCAAGACAGGAACAGCAGATGGAACCTAATTAAGAGAGAAAAATTATTAATTCATCTTCATAAGGAATGGGAAAGGCAACAATTCTTTGCAAATGGAGGTCCTCTGTGTCATTTAATAAATGCAGAAACAACCAACTAGACCAGGGACTCATTGAGAAATTGCCACACCACGCACAGGAGCCCAAGATCTATTACTTGCAGCTTAAAACACTGAATAGACAAAAAACAAGAGTAGCAGTTTCTTTCACTGTACATGACTGCTGTGGTCTGACTGCATCCTCAGCGTTAGCTTATACAGAAAGACCATGCAGAAAATGATATTCCTTTCCAAGTCGTTTCAGTTACCTTCACTTCAACTTAATGAAAATCTCTGAGGAACTTGCATTACTCTGTCCTTCTAACAAATAATGCCCAGCAGTAGGCATGTGAGTTCATTGTACTGACTTCCCCTCACAGAGCTCAGGGTACAAGATGGAGTACGAGGCAGGAGGAAGCTTTTCAACAACCTGGGGAGGAGAGACATTTCTGGGAAGGATTGGGAATGGGGGGAATAGATTAGGGGCATAAATATCATCTTAGAAAAATCTAAAAAAAACATCCAAAGTGAAGATCTCAGAAAATACTCTGTTTTCTTATTAGGTTCTGCCATGTCAAGAATGGAACTCATACTATGTTTTATTTGTAAAAATGTAGAGATCATTGGGGGGGATATAATAACAGAGCAAAAGATCGGATTCCCAACTAGGTGCCTCACATTCATCTTCTCAAAAATCAGCTGGCAGTATCTGTACCTGATACTCTTCTCTTCTGTCATGCCTTAGCATAGAAATTAGCAAATATATAGAGATATATATAGAGATATAGCTGATTTATTCCTCTTATTCCAGCAGTGCTGAGTTTACTTCTAAGGCAACTCAAAAGAAGCTAATGATTCAGTTGAAATAAAAGTATATAAAAACAGGTGAGAGATGACAGCCACACAAGGCCCTTCCTCCATTCCGGCCAATGTTTTTCTAATTGCTGTTTCACCAAGCTGAGGAGGGGAGACTAAAAACAGTGAAGCTAAATACATACACAGACACAGACACAGACACACACACACACACACACATACCACGCAACTTCTGCTTCTGTTTACACAGTCCTTATCCAGGCCCATTAAACAGCATTAGCTGGAGATGAAAGGAATGTTTTGAAGGAGACAGGCACGCATTACTATACCCAGTTGGGCAAACAGTGGTGCCAGCGATACAAATCCCATAAACTGCGCATTGTTGATACTTATTTCAACACCTACCCCTGTGATAGTAGCATAAACCACTCGTTCAGAGTAGCATAAATATACACATTTGCATACACACATTGTGTGTGCATGTGGTGCGTGTGCTGCTTTCTCTTTTTGGCACAAAGTATTTGTTCCTGTCTGCCTCCTTATTGCTGCAGATCCAATTCCTGCAGAGGACTCCTCTCCTCCTTCCCAGCCCCCTCACCACAGATAAGCCCACTCCTCACTCACATTTCCCATAGCTCATTAGCATAACTAGGGAAATTAGTATATACCTCACAACATAACTTGTTTGGTTAGACATCCAACAGAAATCAGAGAATCATAAAATATCCTGAGCTTGAAGGGACCCATGAGGAACACTGAGTAACAGTGCTGGTCCTGCACAGGACAGGTGAGAATCACACCCCGGGCCTGGTCTGCTGCTATACTTTAACAAACTGCACTTCTGTCTTTTACCAAAACAAATACACGTTTTGCAGAGACAGCTGCAAAACACTGTGAGGGCAGAGAGAAATCTGGGGCATTTTTACATAGAGGTCACAGCAATAGAAACACTCGACGGCAACTGTGCTACGAAATGTGTCAGCTTTACCAGTCATTTTAAATAGAAAAAAACCCAACCAATCAACCAACCAAATGCCTTGTTAAAAAAATAGACAGTACTATTAACAGTGAGCAGCATGCAGATAGCACACCTGCTGTCTACACTGAACTGTATACCTCAATACCTCAGGTGCCCCCACCACAGAAGATACCTGTAGTTGCCCCTAAGCTCAGCCTCCCAGTGGTAACCCAGTAGCAGTCATCACACACATGGATCCCTGTTTCTCTGACCTTTCACTGGGCAGCCCTGCAATTTCATTAAAAAAAAAAAAAAATCAAAAAAAACTCACAAAAAAACCCACAAAACCAAACCAAAACACATATGAGGCACCTTATGCCACCTACAGGCTCTACCGCTTTCTTTCTCTGACAGTCAGTGTTCATTTAAGCTTGCCTCAGTCTATTCACAAACTTGGCTGTAGCCAAGATTCAATGAAAAGTCTTTCCAGAGGTGTTCCAACCCCAACCTTTCTCTAACCTCCCTGCTCCCTTTCACAAGACCTGGTAGATCTCCGGGTCCATTTCTGCCATACATTTCTCTCCTCACTTTCAGCAAAAGTAACTTTTCCTGGCAAACACATCCGAGCCCCAGTTAGCTCTTACTACATTGCTTTTGTTTAGGACTACTGCATGGACTAGAGTTTATTTTACCCTTCAGGAGCCTAAGTCTCCCTTGCATCCCACTTCTTCCTGAAGTTCAGATGAAGCCAACAGGACTATTTGCTTGAGAGAGAATTAGGTGTTCAAAGCCAGTTCCATTATTCTTTATCATTACAGAATGATTTTGCTATTAGTTATTTCCACAAATAGAAATCAATGAAAGCAAAATTAAGAAACACAGATCACTTTCTTCTAATCTGTTACCTTTTTTGAGAAATGAACCTGCAGAACACTACAGTAAGACCCAATAGCTCACTTATAGAAATACAACAAATATCATTGTTGCAAGAATTATCTCTCTGAAAACTGTTCTCATAGAGACTGTAGACAAGATGAAAAAAAAAAACCAAACAATCCACAAAAGTTAGGCAATGACAGGAGGAGCGTCTTGTGTAGACAGACCTACAAATTTCATGGGAAGCAGAGCCTCAGTACTAGAGTGACAGGTTTTCACAAACAGACATATATAGCTGGTGAGGTAGGTTTTACTCTAAGGCAGAGCCAACAAGGACCAATAAGAGCCAATAAGGACCAATAAGGGCCAATAAGGCAACTAGCTGCAGGTCATTTATTTTGGAGACCTCAATATAAAGTGTATCATTTGGGCATAATTTGTTGTTTTGGTTTGGAGTTTTTCTGGAGAAAATGCCATGGGAATCCTTTAGCTCATTCCTAAACACAGACTAGAGAAGTTTTCAAGTGACATGATAAATGACTTTGTTGAGTCTTACAGGCACAGTAAGTAATTTTTACTCAGAAGAGAATAACCTAACTGGACAGGCAGGAGAAAGCTGCTCTGACATCCTCTGTACATCTCTAAGAGAAAGGTGAGTTGTCTACTCTGCTCCTAGACACTCCTTTACATAAAAGAAAACATACATTCAAACTTTGTAGGATTCCACATCTTAAAAATCAGCAAACAAAAGCAACATCACCATATTTGGCAGTTGCAATATTTGCATACTCCAGCAGGTCACCATTGAAAGGCTGCTGTGATCTCATGCATTACTAGTAAAGTGTTGTGATTTTTTGTCTTGAGTCATGCATCCAATGTATTTTTAATTTAAAAGGTTTTTTACATCAAGAGGTTTATGCACATGTTAACAAAACAATGTCAGCGGTCCCAAAATTTATCTCCAGGACATACTGTGACCATATTGTCTTAAGCAGACTTGACCTGGAAATATTTTTCTGGGCCACATCTGCATCAGGTTTCAGTACCATTTTCCCTTCTACCTTCAAAATAATACGCCCTCTTCTTCCTGTCTGAGACACCTGAAAGCTGATGGTCCATTGACAGTTGCCTGAATTGGTTTATTCTTTGTTAACTGTTTACTTTGGATCAAATGAAAGCAAAAAGGAAACGGAAAACAGCCCCACTGGGAGAAGACTCATGTGGGACAAATTAGGAGCCACTGTAAGATTCAAAAGTCTGGGAGAAAAGCAGGACTAACTGGAGGCAGCTGTCAGGATGTGGTTTTTCTGTTTATATTTTTCTCCTTCCCTCCCTTAACCCCCTAAATGGGTATTATGAGAGAAAGTAAGCATGTGTGTTGTGTGTTGGTGTGTGTGTCTGTATGCAAGAGCAAGGTAGCAAGCATGAAACACTGATCCCTCCTCTCCACAGAGAACACATGAGAGTGAACTGTATGAGAGAGGCAATCCAGTCACAGAAACAAAAACAATTGGTAGAACCACTTATTTAAGAAAAAAACCTCTTTTTCTTATCCAAGTATCAAAACATGGTGTAAAATTGCAACTTTAGAACATCAGTTTTAATTAGCAAGTGAGCTACAAACTGGAGCTGAAGACCTAATGCTCCACTTCAGTTTTGTAAATGGAAGTCCCGTTGCTGGATCAAACTTTCTTTGCATTTTGTCATTCACCTCTCCCTCTCAAAATCAAAATAACAACTGTTAACATGGCACATTGCCTATTCAGCAGTGCCTATTCAGAGGAAAAAAATAAACAAACTGTAAAACCAAAAACCTCTGTAGTCTGAGGTTTAAATTTAGCATAGAATAAGTAGTGCATACATGGTACCAAAAATCCAGAAGACAGGAAAGAAAAGTTCATCCTCTATAGGAACTCTGCCCTTTCACATCTTCTCATGATTATCTCCTCACTTACTACTGTAATACTAATGTAATGCACTCAAGAAGAACAAGTTCAACAGCTATTGTTAACTAATAGCTATTTCAGTACTCCTGGAGGTAACAGCCTCCCATCCCTTACCATATCTTTGCCTTAATGTCAAATCAGCTCAGGTCATTTTAAGGTGGGGTGAACACCAAAGTCACAGATAATGGAAGAGGAGACAGAAGAAACAAATGAATGGGACGCAGCACAGGCTTTCCAAACCACTGAACAGCTGACAGTCTCCAGTTACTCCAAAGATAGTTCTGCCTCTTCCCATTTTTATTATTCACCTCTTCTCTGTCTCTTCTCTCTCCCTCCATGCTTATTCCACCTAAGCAGCCACAAGTGAAAAGGAAAATATCTGGATTTCAAACTTACAGGCAAATCATAACTGCTCAGAAACCGAATTATACAAGAGCCCTCCTCCTGCTCCTTGTAAGAAGAAATACATCAGAAGAGTGGATCTGACTCCATGGGTGACCAACACATTTAGAGACAAAAGAGTATAAAAAGTTTTAAGTGCAATCACAGAAAAACAAAGCACAAGTGCCTGGTCAAAGCTGGCAGATGCAGTCAAGACTGCTTTTCCTTTAACTGTTCAAACGGTTTGACTTTCCCTGCTGGGAGAATGAATCAGATATAGCTTAGTAGCAGGCATGCGCTTTTCACAGTCCAGCTTTTCTGTGTAATTATGTGCTTTGGTCCTAGTTTGCCTGATTATTATTGCATTAAGTGCCTCAACAGGTGATGCTAGCAAAAACAATACTGTAACAATATGCCTTTCTGCAGTCTAACAGCTACATAAAAGCAGGCCTTCAGTTTGCTGCAAGCATGTTTCCAGTCATAGGTACACACAAAAAAGGATTGTTTTTTTCTTCCGTGTCACTGACAAGAAGTTCTAAATCCAATACCCTTAAGAGCAAGGTACCTGGGACCCCAGTCAAACGCTGCTCTCCTCTGTGTGTTACTGTTTGTGAACAAATATATTCTCATTTCATTGGAAACAAATGATCATGTCTTTCACTTCAGTCCTTAAAACTAGAATTTTCAAGAGAAAAAAACACAAAGACAAAAATCATCTCCTTTGTGAAGGATGAAAAAGGAAGGTTAGAATGATTATTTTTTCCTGAATGTTTTGCTTTCATGTTCTTTGTAATAAACAATAGAAAATACATGAAGAGTAATGACTGCATTTTGTTCAACCAACTTCTGATTTCTTGAGAAAGTTAACTAACTCACAATCTCACCACAACACCCTTAATGACTTTACATTGGAAAGGCATTTGCTAAGAACATATATAACAAAAAAGACTGTTTTCCACACCAAATTACAGGTTCTTTTTGCAGTAACTACCATCCCTACTGCTATTTTTATGATGCAGGAGTAATTCTAAAATATCTAAATCTGTTTTTTGAACTACCACTCTAAGGTGACACCTAATGACCTCTGGGACGAGTCAACAGCATTTTCTACATACACATACTGGAAACCACCATGCCCTCTCAGTCTATTTTAGTACTGTATAGTATTAATATAATACTAGTATTGCATGAAATCACATGATGCAATGTGCAACAAAGCTCTCTGCTACACATTTAATTAAGAACCAACTAGGTTCAAAAAAACAGGATGAAAGCTAAGCCACTGAGCTACCCCTATCACCCTCAAGGGGACAAAAAATCCCAAACCAAACACATAAAAGAAAGGGGTAAAAAAACCCCAACAAACCCTCACACAGCAAACTAAAACAATAAAAACCCTATAGCGGTCTTAGTATTGTTGTCACATGTATTTATTCTCCCAGACCTTTCACAGGCAGCTGAGGCTGTAGAGGCTGAAACCTGAAAAGACCTTGTCTTGTGACAAAGAAAATTTAAATATTTCTAGACAGTTACATGCATTTGTGTCACATTAAAAGCACGAGTTTTTCCTTCTATGCATGTGATTAATCAGAAAGAAATAAATATTAGGTAATGTCACTGAAAGGAGGTGCAATGGGTAAGTGAAACAATAATGTTTCATGTGCCTATGAACAGCCTTTTAGTGGCAGTATCCTAATGCAGGTTTGACCTCCTAAATGTTTCCTGCATTGCTTTTCCTCCTGCAAAGGACCAAAGTAGACTGACTGGGAGGGCTGAGAGCTCCCCAGTCCTTACTCCTGTGTTCCCTCACTGGTTTGAAGGAAGAAAGAAATGAAGTGAAAATAGACAGGAATTAAGACAAAAAGCCATAAATAAATAACTGCAGAAATAGCACAGGAAAGAGCAGACAAAGTAGACATTAGCACTACTTTTCTTCACTGAAAAAAGTATTGGGCAGATTTGCCACTGTGGTTGGCAAACACTGAACACTGTCTGATAAGGTACATCTGCAATACAGAGTTAGTGGATCAGACACTTAAAATTAAACTGCTAACACTCAGCTTTTTATTACCTAAGTGTCATTCAGTAAATCTGTCCAGCTGGTCACCAAAAGCTAATCTGGCAAGAGTCCAAGGGTCAAGAATCAAAAATTATTTGCTCCACGCAGACTATGTCCAAGCACATTTGCTCCCCTCTGAACACACTTCTCCTCACAAGGAAGATTTTCAACCCACAGTCGAGCTGTCCCACGTGCTGCACAGCACCAGGCTGTCCTTCCTCAGCATGCACCTCCTGCCACGTGATGCCTTTCAGTCCCAGGCTCTGAAATGTGACTCTCAATGCCACTCTTATCCATATGGGCTCCCAAATATGGTGCTGATGCTTAAATTCATATCTACATGCTTAAATCAGAAGCACATTGTTTAAAATCCATTTCTTTCCATAATGATTTTATCAGTTAACACATTGCCACAGTATGGGAGAGAGTAGCACATCAATCCCTACACCAGACAAAAGCTGTAAGGATGTATCTACTGGCTGCTTAGTGTGAGTGGGAAGAAAGGGAGGGGGAGACGAAAAGCCAACCCTGCTGGTGAGTGAAATAAAGCTGCAATGTTTTGCTTTACTGCCATGCTGTGGAAAATACAGTACAGCATCCAAGCCAGGCTTCTTTTTCCACAGCGTGGCAGTAAAGAGAAGCAGCACAACTGTAACCAACCTTGGGATGCAGAATGACTGGAGAAGGGCAACGGCTGGACTACTTTTACTACTACACAAAACAACAAAGACACAGTTTAGAAAGAAAATGGATCGTGCCACTTACTGGAAAGAAGAGATTAGGCCTGCTAATTAAAGGCAAGGATCCCCATCTTCTTCCAAAGGATGCAGCTCTTTCTCCTTACCATCCGTCTGTTTCTGGTTTTGGCTCTGACCAAAACATTCATTCCACTGAAAATTCAGACTGCAGACCTATGCACAATAGCATCTGGGACAAATCACTGCAAAACCAAATATCTTTCTTTGTTTGGTGTTAATCTAAAACAGTTATTAAAACAGATTTAGTAAAACCTTGCTCCTTCACAGCAGATCTTTCAAGTACTTGGTACATGCATCACAGGCCTGTCTCTTTAGTACTTTCTGCAGACTCAGCCCTATGACAACAGCCCGTGGTGTTCAGCATGGCACCTACTAGTCTGAGTTCTCCTGTTCACCTGGTGGGATGCCAGCAGCCTTGCTCATACTGTTCTCAGAACTGGGACAGAGCTCCAAGTCTGCATACAAAAAACTATTATTCTTAAACAGTCATGATTTATCATTGAGAATACTTACTTAATTCACACAATTTCCATTACTAAAGCTCTCCTATAGATTAAAGAAATAATAGTCTGAACAATTAAAATTAATTGCCTTTTGTGCCAATGAGGACTGCCCTACTTCCCCCTTCCTGGGGCTTTGACTCCTTTGATCTGTCCATCGCTGTTACAAACATGAGCTGCAGGAGTGGCAGGTTCAAGT
>JAWWMP010000093.1:13581914-13593329 GCA_035047865.1 Dendrocincla tyrannina | reverse complement strand
GGGCCTGTTGTTGAATGAAATGGAAGAAAACTTAGTAACAAACCACAGCTTGGTATCAAGCTGGCAGCTAGAAGGAAATGGAGTTAAGACCCATATGCTTCAATAATTTAATCAGTAGCTTGGATGCTAAGAAAACAACTTGTGAATGATAGTAAATAATGGAAAGAGAGTATTAAGCTGGAAAATAAAACCCTGGTCCTAATGAACCTCAAGGAACTTGAAGATTGGTGAACAGACATCTGATGCAGTTCAAGAGGTGTAAATTCTGCACATGGACATAAAAGACTAATTTATGCACAAATGCAGGCTGGAACTGACTGCTGAGTAGCAGTCCTGGTGTAAATGCCTGGAAGTGGCAGTGAATATTAAGCAAAATACAAGCCAGTGTTGCAGTCACATCAGAAATAATGGAAAGTATGTGCTGCCTGTTAGGAGGAGCCTGGACAGCAGCTCAAGGGGAGCAACATCATTTCTGGGCCCTTGTGAGACTGTACCTAAAATAGTGTATCCAGGTTTGGGTTCCAGATTAAGATGGATAAGAGAAACAGTTTCAAATAGAAGCTACCAAGATAGGTAGGAGCCTAGAGTGCATGACCTGCAAGGAGAAGCTGAGAAAGATAGTTTCATTCAGGTTATCTGATAGGAGTCTACAACTCCTGGAAGGGAATTTAAGATTTGATGGAGTTAAAGTCTTTCCTTTAGAAGATAATAACATCAAAAGAAACAGTGAACCCTTACTGCAGCTGGGAGGTTCAGATTAAATGTTTGGGAAAACTTCCTAAAAAAGATTGTAAGAGCAGCACTGGAATAGTGAGAGATTGTGCAACTTGAACAGACAAAGTAATGCCTGGCCTGACCTACAGCTGGTGATAATTTTACTTCAGGGAAGAGGTTGAACTAGATGACTTCCAGAGGAAAGTTCCAACAAACACTCTCTGAATCAATCACTACCTCATGGTTAAGTATATAATTTTCTTCACGAACTGTATATTGTTTGATTTCGACTGCATCAAATCGACGAGTTTAGATGAAGCTCAGATGCTGCTCTCAGAGTGGTCTGTTAAATCTTCTGTGCCTTAAAGGAAAGACTAGCAAGGGAATTGTGCATCTATAACTTGGCAGAAGACCTATAGCTTAGGATAAAACCTATTTTCGTCTTGTTTTGTACTATATCACCTTTGCCAGGAAGAAGTACATGTTTTGCTCTGCAGTGTCACTTCATTTGAGAGGATAGTCTTGAGTTAGTAGCAGCAGTGAAGGTCAGGAGATTAGGAAGAAAAACTAATTGCATGCTATAAACAAGCCAAATATTCCCCATTCTGCACCAGGGCTTTTGTCAGCTCTTATTTTATCAGAGATCAATCCATCCCTTCACAGTTTACTTGTTCATAGGATAAAAAATCAGAGCAGGCAGTAGTAAATATGGAAACTATAGCTATAATTCATCAGTTCTTTTATCTCTGATAAGCTTGCATCATTCACAATAGAACCTCCATGTATCTCTCATTTTACTGGTAAAAGTGACATTTATTTCTATAAACCATTTATCCAGATAAACTCACAAAACTGAGTCCACAGACACATCTGGAATAATTTCCCAGTGCAGTTGCACTGAAAAAACTTGATTGGTCGTTTTTAGCTTGCCCAGCTTCTTCCAGCTCAGTAAGAAACCTGATCTGGCTGGAAGGCCCTTTCTTATTGGGTGTAATAATGTAGGCTCTATTCTCTGTGTGAAAATGTGTATTGTCTTTGGTCTCCAGTAGAGGATTTCCTTGTGTTTCAATCAGAAACCCATGGGTAGCTAGGACATAGACTTTTCAGACTTTTAACAGCAGTCTTCAGGGTTTTTTTCATAGTCATCTAAGCTCAAACCTCAGAGGGGTATGTAAAAGGAGAGACTCAAGCCATCCTCCACACTCCAGAACTCCACATAAGCGCTTCTCAGAAGACTGTTATTTACCCAACATTCTAGGAAGTGTCTTGTGCTCCAGAATTGATTGTGGTGATAAGATCAGGCCCATGTTCTGGGACACGTATAGGAAAAGAAATGATGAAGATAGAGCTGGAACAGAGGAAGACTGAGAAAGGCATAGAAATTCGAAGACAAATCTCTCTGGGACTGAGTATGGCGTGGCACAGTGGTGTGAGGTAAGGCGTGGCACTACAGGTGCTGCCTCCCCAGCTGACAGCACTAACCTAGTGGGATACCTGGGCCTTCTTTCCTTGGCATAGGCTCTCATGGACCCACAGGCAAACCACAGCTGCTTGCCATGATGTGGGGCAGATGGGAAGAACCACTCAAGAGAGGAGGGGGAGCAGGCAGCACCTTTTCAGCCATCCCCTCTGTGCCTCTTTCTGACCCCCAGTCTGGTCAAAGTCCCACTGGATCCAGGCCACAGGGATGCACTAGGCACAAGGGCAGTGCTGGGTGCAAGTGGTCTTTTTCCTGAGTGTGGAGAGGAGAGAGAAAAAAGGGAGAGAGGACATGTCTCTGAAAGCCTGATATGCCTGTTACTATTCTTTGCTCACCTATCTCTGGCTGTCAATTTCTCTTTTACTTCTTTCTGTCTTATTTGATGCCTGCTGCTGGCTCTTTTCTTCTTCCCCCTATTTTTCTTTCTGTCTCAATATATTTTTTTCTCTATTTGGAAGTTATTAAAATCTAGTCCTTTCTTTCAGAGTGTAGCCCTTCTTGCCCTGTCATGAAATAAAAGCATATTGAACAGAAAGGCTTTACTTGGAACTCAGACAGGAATTAAAGACAGCAGTTTTAACAAGAACATACATAAACATCCCCAGACTTCTTGTACTGCCAACGTGAGCTTCCTTATTCATGTTAAGATATTGACAATGTATTTTCAAGGTAGGATACATATTGCTTTGCAACTTTTATGTATGAAATGTTTTCCAGCACTGTGAATGCCTCTCAAAGACAGAATCACATCTAGTCCTCTCACAGCCCTTGCTATCTAACCACCTACTTCTCCTTGCAGCTAATGTATCTCAATAAATGCCTTAAACTATATTAAATATGTATTATTTATGTACAGTTACAGAGGAGTAGAAAAAAGTCCTAACTTTGCAGTGCATTGCTGCTGATTTAATCAGTGTATATTTGCAAACCAGTAAAGCACACACAATATTTTCTTTCTGCCTCCTGCTTGTTCTCCATGTCTGTTGACAACATGGATAATGCTGGAGCTGCTAATTCTCTGCTTGCAGTGCTTAATGCACTTGCCAGGGCACTCATTACTAGAAACACACTGAGGATCAAACTCATCCCGAGAGTAATCCAGCATAGCACTGACTGAAGTCAACAAGAGTTGTGCCTCGCCATACCAGGCTTGTATTTATTGCTGAAACCATCTCCAACAAAAAGGTGCCTTGCTATTTTTATTCTGTCCCACCATGTCCTGTATACTCAGGAGAGAATAAGAGACAAAAGGTTTACACTGCTGTTTTAATGTCTGCCAGTAACAAGGTTGGAGATTCACAGCATCTGAAACCAATCAGTTCAGCAAAGTGCTCTTCAGCTGCACAAAGCACTCCATCTCAGCATTGCATCCAATTGTGCATTTCAGGGGATCTTTCAATGTGCTCTTCTAGGCTGTGCTAGAAAACTTAGTAATATGCACTCTTACCTTACTTGCTGACTTGCTTAAAAAAAGAAAATTAAATACATTTCTCATATGGCTATATTGTGGAATTTTTCCACACCATTAAATAAAATGTTGCTCTAGTTTATTGGCATTTTCTGAGAGAAAATATTTCTTAAGCTAAACTAACTGATTTGTGTGGGACCTGCTTGTGCACACCATATTTTTTTTTTCTCCAACACCTATAATATTTTGCTTTTGTGCCAGCAACTCATCTAAGGTAGAAAATCAGCTGCTTCTTCATCTCTCAACAAAATAAACCAAGAGTAATCCTTCTGAAGTCAATGGAGTTATACCAGCGTACAGAAGAGAAAATCATGTTCTGCCTGATCAGCCCTGTAAAAGAAAACAAGATACAACCTTTATTACAAACAACCAAGTTACAGAAACTTACTTCTTACTACAGTTTTTAATATAGTTACAGAGTAGGACACATAAAACCAGTAGCATTTCATGAGTGCCTAAGAAAAACAGTTGTATATAATATGCCTTTTTGTCTTTTCTTTTTTAGCATCATCCATGAGAAAGAAATTCTTTGAGACAATAGTAATTCTTTGTTAATGTATTATGCACACACCTGCGCGTTCACATAGGTTAACGGGAGGGCAAAAGGAGCCTTAGTGCAAATGTGATAGCTGGAGTAAAGCAAACACAAAGGAAAGTTATACTGACAGGCAGACAGAAAGGTTTAATGTTAGCCATTGGAGCTACTGGAACTGATACTTTGAGCTAGGGTTTCTTAACATTAAGGCTTCCTTCTCTGTCTTCCTGAAAAGCCTATTACATAAGTCTGGTTATTGGGTTAGACTCATTTAAAATCCAGCCTTGTGTCACCTATTAAGCTAACAGATGTAGATCCATAGATGGATGAATTACTACTAGCTTCAAAGATGCTTGGCTCATGTAAGGGGATTGAGGTGCTGTATGATGCTTGGGATTTTTTATTTTCTCCTTGCCTTATCCACATGAGAAATACTTTCCTAGACACTAACTTGCTTGACCTTTTTGTCTCAGTCAGAAATTTTCTATAGAAATAAAAAATGATCCTAACAGAGAGATACCAAACATCCATTGCTTAATCTCACGGGTCCTTCAACCAATTTGAAAGTCAACATTGGAGGAAGTAATTTTTTTCCTGTTTGTTTCAGTCTGATCTCCTACAGTTGTTTAAATTGGACAAGCACACAGGAGTTTTAAATTAACTGAATAGTAAAATAAACCTATTATGTATAGTTTTTATAACATTTTCACAGGGGAATATGATTCTGTAAAAAAAAATAAATTAAAACCCATGATATAGAATATAGGAAGGCATTCTTATCACACAATAATACAGAAATATGTATTATACAGCAAAATTATCTCTGCATCCTGGCTTCAACAGGCCTGAATCTCAGATACTCTAGAGGTTATTAACATAGTCTTGGTGAAAGATCTACTTTTGGTCCTGTGCAACCCTGTTTGATTTCCAGATGAATCATGTAAATCTGTGCAGACCAAGTTGCCTTTACAGATGTGCACAAGCACATCTTGCATATACTGAGATCTGCACATGCTATAATATATTATTGGATGTCAGAGGCCACTCAGAAAGATAACAAAATAATTTGCTCTTAAAGATGTTTATTAAATTATAATAATGAGTTGCTAGGGTTTTCGCACTGTTCTTTGTCCAAAATAAAATCTCCAACAGAGTCCTTGCTAATTTTTGAAAAAAATAAAAAAAACCCAACACCCAAACAACCAGAAAACAACGAACCAAACAAAGAACAGTCTGCTAAGTGAAGACTCATTGGTTTGGAATCACCATTTCTTATAGTTCTTATAGATGCAGAACTCCAAACAATTTGATTAGTATGTAGAAATACCCAGGTGAAGATGTTGAGTGATCCCAGGGAAATAAGCCCAATGAGACCGTGTTGCATCACACATCAACATAAAACTCATTTGCTCAGTGCTGCTATTGCTCCTGTGGAGTCTGATAAAGAAACCACCAGACAGCTCAGCTTTGTGTTTTGTTTAGGGTAAAAGTTATCTAAAATCACTCTAGCAGACTGTTATAGTTACATGTGATATGTTCATTTGCAGACATCTGTATGAATGTAGCCAACTGTGGGAAAACCACATGGTAACATGAGGTCTCGTCATTGCTCTAAAATGTTAAATCCCTTAAAACTAACTAAATATTGACAATGACTTAATACAAAACATAAACATGGTAAAATATTGACATTCACTGCATTAAAGATCACCCCAAGTGAACAGTGCAAGAGCACTGTTCAGTGAAAACAGTGGTATTATGGAATAAAAAGGTATTTTCCCTATTCCAAAGTGCAGCTACAGTTTGACTCCCTATGAAGGGACAGATTTTACCCTCACATAAACACAACGTGCCAAGCAATTTCCCTGGTACATATACCAAGATTCCCAGGTCCCAGCTTCTCTAGAAACTGTAAAACAGCAACACCAGAACACAGTCAGGAGGGGAGGCTTTAATTGGGTCCATTGGATTTATTAATCTCAGTAGTCTTTTTCTTGAAACAAAGAAACAACAAACAGGCCCAACTTACTGCAAACTGAAACTTGTGCTGTATACCATGAGTCCTTCTACCTGATGATAACAAATTTGTTTAGAAATTCTGTAACAAACTTGGCTTGTGACATAGCAACTTTCCCATTTCTCTCCTTTGCTTTTGATGTTCACTTTCAGAAAGGGAACTGAAGAGTCATCTGTTGTGCATTAAAAATTAATTTTCAGATAGTGCTTCCTGTTTCACTGTATTCGAACTTTCAAGAACAGAAAAATTTTTTATCTTTTGCATTTCCTTGAGGATTTTGGATGCTTCCTCTGCAGTGGAGCCCAATAAAGAACTCTGTGACAAAAAACAAGAGATGTTAAGGAAGGTCAAGGTTTGGCATTATATGTTTGTTTATCCAGTGTCCCTACCTAGCAAGTCCTTCAGGAGTTTTATTAAAGTTCAATATAGAGGAGATGCTGTGGGATCTTGTGGTAGCCTGGATTTGCTATGCCATCTCCTCTGTTTCCTTTCATTTCTGAAGACAATAACTTTTGGGCAATGAAATTGTTTCCCTCTTGAATGGTTGCAAAGAGTATCTTTGAGGTGACCTGATATTTCACAGCAGTGAAGTGTAAGTTCATGTTCAAGACAGACGACTATGCTCAGTACACACCACAAATCAAGTAGTTCACCAGAGTCCCCTAATCCCCTTCCTTCCCCTCTCCTTCTTTGTTGGTGGAGGATGTTTTTCGGTTGGTTTTAGGGGTTTGGGGGGGTGGTGTTTTTTGTTTTGTTTTTCTTTTAAGATAAACAAATAACTCCTACACGGGGGAGTTGGAAGGAGGAAGAGCTGAGACATTTTAATAATATGTTCAGGTGTAAGGCAAACACTTCTGATGGGGTAGCAGCAGAAGACCTCCAGCAGAGTTGTCCCAGACTCCAGGAGCTGTTCCTGCCCTGGGCCCCCAAACAGGAGAGAAGAGGGCTCGCCCCAGTGTCCTCAGTATGGAGAAGACTTTCAATCCTGTTGGTAGATTCACTGCCAAGGCTTCAGCTAAAACAGCTGATTATTTGGGAACCGTGGCCAAAGTCCTTTTAAAATACTATTCCTGATTTCCCTGACAACCCTTCACAGTGAGCACACACTGTCTGTAGGGATTTCATTTTTTTGGGAGCTTTAGCTTGTGTCCATTTTTGGCCAATTAAGCTTGGCAATTTCTCTTTAAAATGATGTTCCCTTCTTTTCCAACAATCCCTCCACATATTGTCCTTGGAAGTCATCAGAATAGGGTGAAAAAAAAAAAGGGGGGGGGGGAAGGAAAAAAAAAAGGGAAAAAAAAAAAAGAATAAAGCCCCAGTAAAGGAACACAAGGCACATCTATGTCAGAAAACTCTTGTTAGTGATTTCTGAACCACTTTTGTCACTGAAATTTAAAGCAAGAATAACAAAACCCTATTATAAAGGAGGACTGAAACATTGTTTCTCCCTTTTACCTCTTTGTATTATCATGTCACTCTGATTCAACTAAAGCTGCACAGAGGGAGGAAACCACGGTCTCAATCCCTCTGATTTTTGTAGCAGGCCTAATTTTAGAATCTGTTGTGTCAAGTTTTTCTAAACCTGTCAGTTTAATTTGGCAGATGCGGGTTAATGGAGACCTACTGAAAGCAGGGTGAAAGTCTATCTGGGTAGACGAACATAATTCATGACTTTCACAGTGAAGCAGTAAGGTAATAGATAAATGTCTCTTCCTTGAAGTTGTAGCAGGAAGCTATAGACAAAGGTACCTTTTTAAGAAAAAAAAAAAAGAGTAAAAAGGAAAAAACGTTAATGGCCATGGAAAGAAAAAAAAATGCTGCTATGTTAGCTGGCCCCTTATCTTCAAATTCTGAAGTGGCAGCTGCAAAAAGATCAAGACAGGTAGGGCAGCAGAAGGCAGAGGCAGAGGCACAAAAAGCTTTAAATGGAAGCAGAGCACTTCAGGCACCATGATACAAATCAGCAGTGGTGGAAGAAGCCTTTCAAGAAAATAATTTAATATTTGTTAAATAATTTGTAAGAATTATTACAATATTACTTAGCTCACTTCAGCCCCAGACCGCCAGTGAGTCAGAAGTCCGGAAAATGCTGTCCTGACTGGACACTGGTCCATTTAGGTAACCTAATACATACATCTAATGTAGAGAGCTGAGGGATATTCAACTTTGTAATTACATTACATTAATTCTATAGTGATTTTCATTCTGGTCAAAAAACTGATGAGTGAGAGTTCATGGCAACAGATCACAGGACACCCACCCTACAAATTTTGGGTCCTATAGGGACAGTTCAAATCCCTTTTGCCTCTGTAGGATCTCAGGGAGAACCTCCACTCATGGCTTCATGCAGGTCCTCTGAATTACTCCCTGGAGATCTTCAGAGGGTCCTGGTACTTCACATTGCCTCTCACAAGGAAGAAGGCAAAATTTGAAGAATTAGAAGAAACTTCCTTTTGAAGAGCTTCTCTCTTTAAGATAGGACACAAAAACCAGTACAGCCATTATCAAAGAGGGTATTCTTGCAGGCAGATAAAAACCTCCAAACATACGTAGGCTTCTAACTTGCTGGTGAAAACAGGAGGAAACTCACTTAGTCCACCTGGAAAAGGAAGCATGAAGAGCTACAAAGGAGTTTCCTTGTATACACCCAGGACTTGTCAGAAGCAGCTCCAACACACTCTGGAGCAAGCAAACACAACAGGGCAGTGAAAAAAGGTAGGGAAGAACCTCCCTCCTCTATTAATGTCTTTCCAAATTGCACTGTTAAGCCCTGTAAAAGTCAGGTAGTTTAATTTTTGTAGGAGTGAAGGTAAAAATACTAGTACTCAAAAGTGTAAGCTGCAACCCAGCAGGGAAGCAAGGCTGACTAACACAGCATCCCCTTGGAGGTTTGGGTCATTAGGCCCAAGGTATGTGCTTATCCATGGTGGCTCTGTGCAGCTTTCCTTTGTCACAAAAGGGCATCTCAGTTATAAAGGTTGTTCCTCATATGCCCCAAGCTGAGGACCTCTAGGGCACTGTGACCAAAAAAAAAAATCAAACCCAAAACTGCAAAAGAGAAGTGATATCCAGGCTTACCAATCCTACTGCTTTTGTCAGTCAACTGGTTTCTACTCATATTAAATAGTTCTCCATCTGGCTTCCCCATACCTGGGAAAATCCAGAACTCCTGGACAAACCCTGAGGCAAGGTGATTGCATGAAATGTGGCAATAAGTAATAAATGTAAAACAGTTTAACCACATATATGACTACTGTACCATTATTCATCTGTTTATCATGAAAGACTTTGTTTAGACTTCATAGAATTCTGAACAACTTTAAATTTTCAATAGCCTGGGTATGAATTGATCCTGCCATGCACAAAATCAGCATCTGCTCAGCATGAGATGCTTCTAACATATCGAGTGACAAAACCAATCAGTGAAAGAAACTTGGCTCACTAATAGAAGTTACATGCTAATGAATAACGTTTAGGCAATATTTTTGCTATGTAATTCACTTTCATCCTGAGTTCAGCTCAAAATTCATTGGAATACCTCTAGTTGACAGTTTGAGTCATAGAATTATATGGAAAAGGGCTGAAGGGTCCTCAGGAGGTCATCTTTCCACCCCCTATGCCCTAAAGCTGAAACCCCAGGGATGCTGAGCGTTCAGGAGTGATTATGTCCGATTCTGTGAGAAGTTTGCCTTTCAGACATGCTAAAGGGCAAAGGGCACTAAGAACAACTCTGATCCATTGTACCATGCTTGAGACATTCAGTGTTGTGGGTTAAGGGTCAGGGTCTATCCAGATTATTTTCCATTGTTGCCTAAAAAAGGAAAGGCCTCTCTGCATACTGAGAAATCGCTTTAAAGCCTTGATTTACCAGCACAGGATTTGCTATGCTGGATCATGACATGAGTTTCACTGAGAGCAGTTTCCCTCCTAACTCAACAACCCATATCAGAACCTTCAGGAGCTCCAGTGCCTCAGTGTATATTGAACACATGAACACATGAGAGCATCTTCTGGCTCACAGAGCTTCCATACTATGCTTATTGCTGTTCCAATTTGCAAAACCGTAAATATTATAAGATGTCATAAGAGTGTAAAGATTCTTCAAATATCCAGAGTACTTAACTCAAGGACCTGCCACGTCAGTGAACTCCAGAGACTGGTTGTTCCGCAAGAGAATCGTGATTTCCATGTTTGTGCTCTTAGTGTAATGGTACCTCATTGTAATCTATCATGCTGTAGGGCAAAAGTAAAGAAAAGAGTTTCCAGTTTTACTATTATTTCCATAAGTGCCTGGCAATTATCTGAAAAACTTCACATTTTTCACTGGCATGTTTCTTCATGCCAGCTAAACAATATTTTCTATGCAATTTCCTCTCTTGCCTTGCCATCTCTCCAACAGATTTTTTTTGGCTGTCTCAGGTTTTATGCAACTCCTGCTATCACTCTCGTTTTTAATAGGTTTTATTAGCATCTGTGGGCCAGATGCAACACAGCTCTAACCAGTTCCATAAGCACTGGTGTCAGTTCTGCAGTCACAACTGTACATTTCCTCCAAAACCTCTCAGCTTCCAAAGTGTAAGTCAGAGTTAAAGCAAGAAAAAAATGTAACCAAAGAGTGATCCTAAGCCGTGAAAATCGTCAATAGCTACACTTGCTCTTTAAAAGTTAATTAGGACAACACATGAGGTTGTTTAAGTCCCTGAAATTAGGGTAACTCTTCGGGATCCTTAAGCAGAGTTGGAACATGCTAACACTCTGAGTACCTTACACAAGCTCTGGTCCCCAAAAGGTGATTAATCCCTCTGAGAATACCTGAAGTAAGAAACACACTCCACAGCTGGGCAAAGGTGGAAAAATGACCTTTTTGGCAGTATTTATACTACTATTTTCCATCTCCTTCAGAGACACAAGTGGTTGATAGAGTCCCAGCACAGGCATCTCAGCTATGACTGCACAGTAAGTCTCAAATTCAGGGCAGAATCACAGAAATCAGCCGAAATCGCAGGATAGGGTTACTGTGATAAAGTTACCATACCAGATCCTCAGGTATCTGACAGGGGCAGACAGGGGCACATATCAACAATCAGTCTTTCAGAACCTTCCACCACGTATTTTCTCGGGTTAAATCCTACCTTGTGACCTTAAATTAAACAGAAGAGAAGAATTAACTGCCTAATTACAATCTAAAACTCTGAGAAAGG
>JAWWMP010000093.1:13287951-13298635 GCA_035047865.1 Dendrocincla tyrannina | reverse complement strand
AGAAATCAGGTTAAGTATACCCCACTCGATGTCTCAGTGAGACTACCACGTGTTAGTGTGGAGCAGTTCTCTGATTTTGCAGCTGAAGGTATGTGCTCTCTCTCGGGTGGAAGGATTAAAAAAAAGCAGCTGGCACAAAGATAACAATGAAATTAACCCATTCTTCTTCCACCAGCTTCATTCACATCAATCATGCATGTGCTGAAAACACAGAAGTTATAACATTCCATACCAGTCACAACCATAAAATACGAAGTCCAAATAAACTCAACCACAAGGCTAAAAAATTTTCTAGTTTTGCCTGGGCAGAGTTACAATGTGTTCTTCTGAATTTCTCTGAGATTATTTGATTGTATCAGTGTTCTGAGCCAGATAGGGATAGACAACTCAAGACACTGGCACACACAAGCTTCACTATACTTAAAAGTCATGCATTGTCATAATTCTTTTTCACTAGGTTCCCAATTAGGCCACTATGCTTCAGCAAAGAGGCTCAGAATATAATTATTCTTTAATTCAAAGCACAGAGGAAAAATAAACGTATTTTCAAGAGATAAAAATCCCAAACAGCTATGCAAACAACAACAACCTTTTGTTAAGTTAGCCTTGCAACGTTAATAACTTTTTCCTCCCACTCCCTTTGTCCCATTTATTATTTGCAGCTTTTACTTATTACCACAACATAATCAGCACTTCAAAGACAGGAAAGGGTCTATTTTTCTGTGAAATGCCTAGCATATTCAACAATCAGAACATAAATTCTGCTTTCTCTGTTTCTGCTCAGCAGTCTGATAATGGAGTTACTTAGCAACAGATGAAGCAACTGAACTGTGTTGCCTGATCCACACACATTTCACTGCAAAGTAACACTCACAAAGGCATTATTTAGCTGCTGGTTGCCTCTGCGTACATGTATTTTTGAAGTACAAAATCCATTAGTGTGAGATGAGCCTACATGAAAACTCAACCATCATGTACTATCTGTAATGCACTACACATTTCGAAATTAACAGAAATTGCCTGTAAGAGTCACATGATTTTGAGCACCTCTGAAAAAGGAATAAACAAGAAAATACAAAACACAGACTCTATTTACAGTATTTACATGGAGGGTTCAGCAGTTGCTTAAAAGGGCGGGGAAAGAATATTCTTTCCAAAGCATACTGACAATGTGTGAACTTCAAAAACACAAAACAAGCCCTCGTATGTCAAGAACACTTTTCTTGCCACAGAATATTTTGATTTCAGAGAATGAATACTTACTTATTTTGAAAACACACATGCATACATGTATTTCCCCAAATCACCTTCTTCACCAAAGGAGTGGGAATACTAGCAGTGGGGTTTGTTCAGAAGGCAGTCTTAAAGACAAAAGTAACCCACAAAATTTTGACAAATCATTTGCCAGCCATTACTCCCTTTTAAGATAACCCCATGGCAATAAACAGTTGCTATTATTTTTTATTTATTTTAGATTGTGAAAACTTTTACTTTACAACTGCATGAGAAATTCTTACAAGTTCTTTTGGTTCATCATAGGAAATTATACTTTCAGCTAGACTTGAAAGTCTCTTGCCGCTGGCAAGGGGAAAGCATAGCAGCTTCCGCAGCTTTGTCATCTAGTGGCATTGTTCAAGTGTTATTTTATTCTAAAGACTCAACACCCTGGAGTTCATAACAGCTTTTCAACTTATTTTATGTTTACATATCAAGATTTATGGAGCTTAACTGGGACTTTACAAAGCTAGCCACCGAAACTTCAGTTTTGGTCATGATCTATTTTTCAATTTTCCTCAATTCTGATGAAAACCAGTAATTGGCTGCCTTTTTTCTTTTTAAATACAAACCATTCTCAAATCAACTATCTTAGGCATTATTATCTCTTCATCTATTTGAAGCCAAGTATCAAATGATTCTTGAATACAAGGTATGCTGTTTTCTTAAAAACACAATTTGTTCCAGCTGAACATTTTTCAAACAAAGGTTATAACCATGATGTTACCTGATAAGTTAAAAAGTCAACTGCAAGCAAGTTTGCCAAGTTATTTGCAAGAAAAAAATTTAAAGGTTAATTTAAAAAACAAAACAAAACAAAACCAAAGTCAGTGTTCTTCTACACCATTTAGTAGCTACTGGCTTTCTACATTAGAAACCATCATTTCAGAGACTACTGTAACTAGGACACAAGATAGTTTTATTACTCCTCAACTTCCTTCTCCTAGCACAGGCACCCTACTCTACCATACCCTGATAAGAAAGTGACATATTTCAGGAAAATATTATCAGAGTGTATTACTTGTAACCAAGAACCAACCTACAAACATCTTTAAATTTAGGCGAGTTGGCCATTTTCACTGCACTTGTAGAAAGAAAAGAAACATGCCATATAAACTAAGCATTTTTCTATGCAAATCAGGCATCTCCCAAACAATTACTCCTGGAATGTCATGTTGAAAACCAGAAGCTAATATGTTTAGCTTAACTGGTACTTTGAGTCAGCTCCCTAGCCATCCCTGCAGAATCGCAATTTTCACAGCTAGAGAATGTTCTTAACCAATTCACTGGCAAAAAGCAGCTATTCAGAAAAAAAATTTAAAATGCAAGAGAAAGCTCTGACAATAAAAATGCACTGGGAAGAAAAATACCACAATATGTACTTACTAATTTGTTTTCTTGCATGTATATTCTTTGCAACTTCAGACAGCCTTTAGCTATAATGATCATTCCTTCATCTGAGATCTTGTAACATTGCCCAAAGTGTATGTCTTTCAATTCTCTGCATTTTGAACCCAGCTGCAATTAATGAAATCGAAAAAAAAAACAAAAACAGGATTTGACTTAAGAGTTGCGAGACTTCTTTCTACTTCTCCACCCTCCATTCAAACCTATCTTCCTTTACAGACTTTATAACTACTATATGCAAACAAGAAAGATTCTAATTATGTACATGACAAAATGAATCTGATAACTACAGTCAACAAAATGGAGCTAAGAGCAGCACATAAGAACTAAGTTTTTTATTGGGTGTATATATATAAAGAACTAACAATGCCTTTATGCTTGACAATTAACAGCATATTTGATTTACCCTAACTACTTTACAGCTTCAGCAAAATGGTCCTTAACACTCAGAGGGAAGTTGATGGAACCTTCCTGCATGCCTAACAAATAAAGATCTGTCACCTTTGGCCTTCAGGATGCAAAAAGGAGTTATTTAAACACAGGTTCCAAAAAGAAACCAAGCTCAAGAAAATTCAGAGAGAGGTAGAGTATAGAATGTCTGCAGATTTAACTACAAAAGGGATCATTTAATCCACAGGTATTAAAGAAGGAGGAAAAAAGTATGTGACGTCTTTATAGAACAGCATTTACTGAACTGAAGTCTCTATAAACCAATCTTTAAAAGAGAAGATTTTTTCTGATTTTAATTAAATCTTAAGAGAGGTACCTCTACTTCACCCCTTTCTGCACTTGGTAACAAGTTGAAATATGCTAAGTTAACAGAAGAAATTTGTGGAATGGATGGTTACCTGCTTCAGACCTTCATCAGTGAGTCTGTCTTGATTGCCCACATGCACTTTCTGAAGAAGAGGACACTGAGAGGCAACTGCAATAATAGAGGTGTCAGACAGCTGTTTACACCTGTAGGCAGTATACCTTAGGAGCCCAGGACATTTAATTGCTAATATGCATACTCCTGTATCAGATACATTGCGACAATCAGAAATATTTATTTCAGTAATATTCTGGCTTCTTGATGCTATTTTTTCCAACAGCTCATCAGTGACCTGCAAAGAAAAAAAAACAAATACTCAACTGTAACTTTTCCCATTAAAATCTTTAATTTCACTAGAATAAAAACGACAATTTGTAAGATGCATTTCCATGAGCTATTGTGAGAACAGAACTATACCTTTACAAGCACTACCTACAGTGAATGTTTTATTCTAATTAATTTATTTGGAGGCAGGGATTTGATGCTTTCAATGGAAAGACAGTTGGGAGAAAGCCAATTCTGACAAAGACTATTTAGATTGTGGATAGATGGTTTCATGATAAAGCTGATGCAGGGACAGAGGCAATAGCTAAACAAGCACAAAAATATGGGCAAGCCTCAGGAATTTACGTTGCCGCAAAACAAACCACAAACAGCTGCCCAACGTGCCAGAAGTTCTCAAGTATCAGACTGAGCTACAGAGTCAGGAGAACGACCACGGACCTTCTTCCCTTTTCAGCAATTGTAAACAGACTATGCATGATGTCCAGGTATTAGGAAGATAAATGACTTGTTGGTAGAACTGTCTTATTAAGGTTTAGGGCTTGATGTGCTTCAATGAACCTCAGCTCCTGGGGGAGGTAAACAAAGCTTGGGGAGATGATGTACTACTCACAGTGGACACAAAGAATGCAGAACTTACAGACCGCAAAGACATTTGGCACAACTGCCAAGATAAGGAAGAAACTAACAAAGCCAACTCAGCTGAAATCAGCTCCAGCTGGTTAAAAGATAATTCTGGCAGGGGGAGATGGCAACCACCACAGACCACCGACCAAAGACATTCACCATCCCAAGCAGAGAAGGACTGAGCATGTGGACTAATCAGCCTAAGAAGCAAGGGACTCATTTAACCAATAGAAGATAGAACACTTATTAATTAAGGAAGTATGCAGCCTGTATCCAATGAACATTACTGCCTTTGTTTACTAAAATGTATAAATAATGAAAAGTTTAGATGGTTCTACTGCTGGATTTGTGGATTGGCCACCCAGCCCCGCTTTTTGTGCAGAACTGTAAATAATCAAGTATCTCAGCTCTGTGTGGGGATCAGCCTCTTGTGTCCCAGGTGAAAGAACCTGTTTTGGGACAACAGTTTTGGTGACTCAGATGGGATGTGAACACACAATCCCCCCATGATCAGGTAGAAACATTTGCTAATGATAGTAGAGCAGCTACCAGGCTGGGCAGAAGCCTTTCCAACAAGAAGAAAATATACCTAAATACAAGGTTATAGAATCAATTGCCTCAGACAGAGGTGCTTATTTTACAGAGAATCTAACAGATAAGCTTTTTAAGTCTTTGGCAACAGAGAGATCTTTAGGAGGCACCTAGCTATACCAGGAACTCATACCTCGGCTAAGGATGTTTGACTCAGTATATTAACAGTAGTGAATATTTAACCAGCTGATCAGCTGATTTTTGAGAATCCTCTCTGATTTCATATTGATAATCATTTCTGCCCTATGGGAACCTCAGCCTAAATTCTGTTTTATGTTTGTTATTTGTTATGTGGAAGGGCAGTGGAAAGGTTAAATACTCTGAAACTTTTCTTTTTCCCTTGCAGTGCATTAGCAGGTTTGCTCCACTAAAACACAGGGAGGACTGCTGAGGAATACATTTAGTGCAGGTAGCTTTTCCTGTAGCTGCAGTTCCAGCTGCAGCCCGAGGCAAGAGGAGAACTGGCACCAACCTTTGCATAACAAAGGGCACACGGACTTGTGGCCCAGCCAGGTGAGGGACACTCAGAGAGGCAGCAGGAGCCAAGGACTCTGTAAGAAGATCCCAGACTTGCCTCCCGTACAGACTATAAGGATATACCAGCCCAGGGTTCCCTGAGCTTAGGGTCCCTCCTCAGAGGCACCAACTGAAGCTGTTATTCTGTTGCTGCACGATGATAAAATTAAGGGTCCAGAAGTCTGAGACTTTGCTATGGGAAACCTGAGGTTGAGTGGGTAAGGAAACCTGGTGTGACTGTGTGAGTGCGGGGAGCTGAGTGGGACATCATCTGCTCTCTGGGACTGCCACTGAGAAGGGGATCCAGTCCCAACTCAGGTGGTGAGTGTTACTTCCAGAGTGGCTCCTGAATGGTCGGACAGGGAAGTGTCCTTAACACCTTTGCAGAAACATGATTCTATGGACTGCATACCTGTAGACACTGTAGTTAGCTAACATGACAACATTCTTAAAAAGAAAACAATTCTATAAAGCTCATAAGAAACATGAGATATCCTTATGCTCAGGCTTGTAAGTTAGAGCAAAGAAACAAAAACTAAGCAGGTGAGACATAATTCATAGAACTCTCTCACTTTAAAAGTTGAGTTTCTACAAACCTGACATGATGAAATTCTTTCTAACAAAACCATTCAGAAACAGCAATTCACCACTTGTGAGATTTAGCTTTAACCCTTAAGAGGGCAAGAGAGCAACACAAATCCCTTTTGGTTTTGTCTTGTAGTGTTGAGGAACAGTCTCAGGCTGCATTCAATCTGTTTTCCATTTGTAGCAAGTCTAATTTTTTTTTCTTGTTATTTCATCAGGCAGCTGTTTGCTAGAAAACGACTGTGCTGGTTTTGCCTGGGGTATAGTTAATTTTCTTCAAGTGGCTAGTGTGTTCTGGATTTGTGCTGAGCACAGGGCTGATAAGACAGAGATGTTGATGTTATTGCTGAGCAGGGCTTACACAGAGCCAAGGCTTTTCTGTTTCCATGCTGCCAGGCAGGGGAGGAGGCTGGGGGGGCAGGGGAGGGGACACAGCAGGGACAGGTGATCCCAGCTGGCCACAGGGATACACCAGACCGTGTGGCACCATGCTCAGTGTATGAAGTGGGGAGAAGAAGGAGGAAGGGGGGGACATTTGCAGTGATGGTGTTTGTGTTCCTGAGTCACCATTACACACGAGGTACACACGAGCAGGGGCCCTGCTCTCCTGGAGGTGGCTGAGCACCTGCCTGTCCATGGGAAGCAGTGAAATAATTCCTTATTTTGTTTGGCTTGTATGTGTGGCTTTTACAGTCCCTATTAAACTGTCTTTCTCTCAATCCATGACTTTTGCAGCTTTTACCCTTCTGATTCTCTCCCCAGTCCCACTGCTGGGGGTGGTGAGGGAGTGGCTGCTGGCTGGGGTTAAACTCTGACAATGACAAATTAAAAAAAAAATCCAAGTAAAAACCACAAACAACACCTTATCAAAGATAAACACATAAAAAACACCACAACAAAATAGCAACAACCAAAAAAATCACAATCACCAAACCTTTCCCACACTTCTCCATGAAGTAGAACATTTGTGCTTAATATTGGTTTAAAAGCTGGAAACTTCTTAAATGAAAGAATAAAAACCTGAACAATGCCATAACTGATAACTTCAGTGAAATCCTTCACTGAACATTAAACCATTAAAAATCATTGTAGTAGAAATAAGGCTACAGCTCAAGACAGTGAAGAAAAGACTTATTTGACACACAGTACCTACAGGGCTAAAAGACAGACCTCTGATCTGAGGGTGCTTTGGAGTCACTCAAGGAGGAGAAAAAAAGAATAAAAAAAATCAGACAATCTGCTATATAAATTTTCCATAGTAACTCTAGAAGCAAAAGAACCTGCATGGTTTCTCATGAATTGGTGATCTGAAAATACTCCTCCTTATGTGTTCTACATTCCAACATAAGTTCTTTCTTCAAATGGGACCCTGAATTCCTCTGTATTTTCTCTAAAGGAATTGTTTATAAACCCCTGCAAGTAACTAATTAACAAGAAATCTAGAGGATCATGCAGACCTGAGATAGGTAACCCATAACCCAGTTCAAATATCACTTGCCCTCACACCGTTTAACAATGGATCTTAATCAAAATGCACTGTATTTAAAGGAGCTAATCTAAGGGTCCAGACACTGTCAGCCTATAATAGAAAAATCCCTGAAAGTATACTATCACCATTTTTGTGTTTCTTTGGTTTACACTCAGTCCAAAGTACAAGTGCCACGCACAAATTCTGCATCATCAAAACAATTTTTCTGCAATGATACTTTCATACCTGCTGGCGACTACTGAGATCCAGTTGCTTCCAAAACTGAAAATCTAAACAGAGGTCACGCCAATATTTACAGACTAATGACACCGAAAGGCAACGCTCGTTCAGAGATAAGTTGGAAAATATCTGTAAAGAAAGGACAAAAAAGGTATGTCAGATGTAATCATATTTTAGAAACAGAAATATTTTATTAATAATTCAGCTTGTAAAAGATGAAGAAGTATTAGAATACATTGTAACACACAGATCTAGAACTTGGCCCCAGCTTGATTAGTCAGGGACAATAAAAAAGAAATCTCTATATCCCTCTGACACATTGACAATATAGAAGAACTGACAATATTAGTAAGTCACCTCAGCACAACCAACCACAGAATGTATCCTAATTAAGCCCTCATTTCTCAGACCAAGTTTCAAATGTGCCTCTGAGATGGCATACCTAAAGAATTACAAAGAAAATATTAGCTCAGTGCTATTTTGCAAGTCATTTAAAAGGTGTTTTCATTTCTGTTCTGAAATGGATGGAAAACCTTTCCTTCTATTTTTTAAACTGAAGAGTCATGAAGGTATTAAAATATCAGTCTTGTGGGAAGGGGCCTGGGATGGTAGAGCAGATCAGCAGATCAAATCAGTGTCATACAAGGGAACTTAAGCACAGAATTAGCATTTTATACCCCAAGGTTTTAAGCACTATAGCAGCCTGCAAAAGTTACAGCTTATTCTTTTTTTTGGCAGGCTCATAAATTGCTGTAACATTTATTACATTCAGCTCTTTCACAGAAGTACTGTTGTTTATTAATAAATACAAAGGAAAGGTCTGTCAAGAGTTTCATATGAAGGTACTGTGCCACCCTCAATAAACTTACAGCCTACATGTCATCCTATAACGAGAAAAAGCAATAATGGCATTAAGATACCTACACAACAGACTGCAAAACATGAAAAAGTCCTCCCACTCTTCAGATGAGGACATCAAGTACTAAGTATTGCCAATCTCAGGCAATTTTCTCAAGAAAATCTGAAAATACTAGAGAAGGTCTACAGGAAAGCACTGAAGTCTAGAAAACATGAGAACATTCCAAGGAATTACTAGTGCTGCTTAGCCAAGGAAAAGGATGGCAAAGGGTGAGAAAAAAAAAAGAAAAAAAATAAAGGAGTAATAAAGCATTGAAATATAAACCATAGCAACTTGCAGAATTTTCATCTTTGGGTGGTGTTTAGAACAGACCAGACAAGCAACTGTCAAGAATAACAACTAAAACTGTACCCCTTTGTTCTAGGAGATGGCTTATCTCAGCAGTTTTACATATGTATACCCCTACAAGACCCCTTGATGGAGTCGCAGTAAGAGGGGAGGGGGTCAAATTCATAAAGTTCCGTAAATGTTTGCAAGACTTATCTTTTCCATCTTCCAGCTATGAAAAAATCACAACCTCTTATGCAAGACTCCTCATTACTGGAGGACCGTGTGTGAACCCTGTTTTGCCAGGGGCCTTTGCTTGACATCACCAGAGTCAATTGATGCTTCTCCTCAGGCAATCAGTTGAGCAGGGGCAGACAGAAGTGCAAATCAAACACTTTGATACACGCACAGAACAAGGAGGTGGCTGTATCAGCACCCAAAAAATATCATCTTTTAAGAAGAAAGAAAGCACTAAGTATTAAGTGGTAACTTGGCATCAGACACTTCTGCTGCAAAAGTGTAATTCTATACATCAGGAAAGGTGACAGTCTGACAGTGCTCAGCAATTTTTAGTAAAAGTAGTAGGAAACTTAAATTCGTGCTACTAGCATGGAACAGAAGACTGAATCTTCTACCAGTTACAAAAAACTTAGAGGAGAACAAGTCAACGTGATCCACATTACGTTTAGACAGATATTCAACTGACTTCAGTTAATACCATGAAGGATATCAAGGCTGGCATTACAAAATACTTAAACCAACCTTTACTCAAGTGGGAAATAAATATGCTTATTTGTGCAAATACCACCTTTACTTTGAGATACAAAAGCCTGCAGTTCTGAACAACACAAGATACACAGGACAGGGAAGGCTATTGCTAATTCAGGTGCCAGAGTGAAAATGAAAGCCCATAAATAATTTTTTATTTTGCTTGTATTTGGTTTGCCTGGCAAGGTTTTGGTAGCAGGGGGGCACTACAGGAGTGGCTTCTGTAAGGAGCTGCCAAAAGGCTCCCATTTGTCCAAGAGAGCCAGTGCCAGACAAGATCCACTGCTGGCCAAGGCTGAGCCCATTGGTGATGGTGGTATCACCTCTGGGATAATGTACTTAGGAAGTGAAAAAAAGTCATTGGGAAGAAGAAAGTTGCAACCAGAGAAGAAAGGAATGAAAATACGTGATGAGGAAGAAGTGGCAGAAACAATGTATGATGAACTGACCATAACCACTATTCTGGTCCCCCTGAACTGCTGGGGGAAGTAGGTAAAGAATTGTGAATAAAGTTAAGCCCAGGAAGGAGGAAGGAGTGTGAGGAAGGTGTTAGTTTTTACTTCCTATTATTCTACTCTGATCTGATTGGTAATAAATTCAATTAATTTCTACAAGTTGAGTGTGGTTTGCCCACAACAGTAACTGGTGAGTGATCTCTCTCTGCCCTTATCTCAACTCATTTTATCATATTTTCTGTCACCAGTCCAGCTAAGGAGGGGAGTGACAGAGCAGCTTCGGTGGGCACCTGCTGTCCAGCCAAGATCACCCCACCATACTGCTATCCCACCAAAAGCTGAAAGCCCTCACAAATCAGAGACAATATTCTGAAAAATGTCTGAAAGCATTTGTAGCCATGTTTTAATTATGCTGTATTCAACTCAAGCTGTAGAGACAACTGCAGAGTGTATCAAGATCGGAAGAGCGT
>JAWWMP010000093.1:13216389-13245360 GCA_035047865.1 Dendrocincla tyrannina | reverse complement strand
TGGGCTCCTTTACCAGGTAGTTCAGTTAACACAACAGATGGCTTCACACAGAGGGGAGACAAAGGAATGAGCAGCATGAAAACAGACAGCTTATAGAAAAACACACATTTTTAATCTACCACTGAGTAATAAACCAAGATTTTAACTTGCACATAGTTTTCTACAGTGCTGATATTCCCCAGAATATCTTTGAGGGGGGAAAAAGGGAAAAAATTGCCCTGAGTTCATTTGCACATGAATTTATTTTTATGGCAGCTTGACATGCACTAAATTTGCAAAGAAGAAGTAATATAAGGAAGACTCATCTCAGTTTTGTGGGGTTTTGCTCTCTTTTGTGTTTCCTGAATAGTCAGTGTTTGCATTTCCTGTGTAGATACAGAAGTCACACCACAGGTCTGCTCAGTCAGACTGAAAGTCCACTAGCTCAAGAATTTGCCTGCAAGAGTAGTCAAAACCAGGGAGCTAGTGAAGAATATAGACATACAGTAACATTTATAAAAGTCAACACTCACTGCAGAACAGTCATGGCTTTATTATGTCAAACTCATTAAACTCAATTGTTTCATCTGTTGTATTGGAGAGGAAAAGAGACCAGTTGCTCTAGACCTGTACTGTAATACTTTGCTGCATGGAGGTAGTAAGGACCTTCCTTCCACCTGCAGGATGATTCACCAGCAGCTGGGATTAAAAAGGAAGATGGAGAAGCGAGTTGGTACCCAGCAGAGGCTTGGCATGACTTGGGAGGAGGCTCGTTTTCCTGTGCTGGCTGAGACTGAAGAGCTGGACTTGTCAAAGGCCGAAGATAAGATGTTACTGTCTTGGCCAAAGAGTACAGGCAAGACCAAGACACATAACTCAGGGGATGGTGAAAAAGTGTGCTCCTCACTTGCCGAGAAATGAGAATAAGCAATGCAGAGGGAGTGGTTAATCCTTACCTAATAAAGAACTCAAGGTGTTCCTGCTAGGCGGGGCACAAATAAGATGATGTGATTATTTGGCAAGGAGGAAGTCATGGTTTATATAAGATAAATATACTGCAGATTGTAACTTCTAACAAGTTTTTGTTTTGTGTGGCTTTCAAGCTGTTTTAGAAAGGTGTAAACACTAGCCTTTAGAAAAACTCATGCAGTAATGAACAGTGGAAGGAAAGGAGCAATTTTTAAATACTGTAACTGCCCCGTAGGGCAGAAATGACTAAAAAGTCATACTGTAATTAAAGTGCTCTGGCTCCCCCTGTTCCTAGAAAAACAGCAATAGTGTCAGGTTTTTCTATTACCTTAGTGTCAGTGCTGGAAATGTTTGTGACCAGAAGCCATGTAAACACAACAGGCTGCTTAGAATAGGCAGCTGAAGACTCTTCTGGTAACTTGTATATCTCAAAAAATACAAACCTGATATTTTTCTGATAAGCATATTTTCCTAGAATAAAAATTGTTGAAAAGTAACTCTTCCTGTTATATCTGCACAAATAATTAGCCAGGCTGGCTGTATTTCATCTCTATTTTAGACAAAAGAGCAGCTCAATTACTAGATTTATTCATAACTCAGTTGGAATTATCAACCATTGTATCCATTTTATTTAATTTCAACATTAAAGAGTTTCGTTGATTGTGGGGAAATGCACTATAAAGATATTTCTTTCAGGTACGATAAACTTATTCCTTTGATAGAAAACAGACCAAGAACTCTGAAACACATGGTCAAACAGCTGTGCACATCTATGGTTTTACCAACTTGCAGTTGCTGGTCACCAAATCTCTGGCAGAAGTTACTTACATATGGCAAAGCCAACACACCTCACAGTCAGCTGCACACAGGTCGGGACTATAATTCAGCTCAGAAGCTCAAAAACTTTCTTCTGTTTTCTGACTCTGAAAAATTAGAAGAATATTTCTCAGTTATGACCAGCTTGATCATCTCAACACTTTTCAGAACAACTGATCAATTAGTGATGCTGAGATCTTGCCAGTTCTTAAGTTTACTCCTGCCTTTTGTTGTTGTTCGTAGCTAGAAACACAGGTACACCTGAATTCACGTGCTTTTAGAAAGAGAAGGAACATGCATCTGCTTGGAACCTCTTTAGTAGAGATGTAAGATTCTGAACAGACTTGCTGGCCCTTCTGTCCTTAAGCTTGTCCCCTGTTCCTCCGTGTGAATACCGTATGTTAACTGGTCCAAATTTGAGTGACTCTTAGTTTCTACTAACAGACATGGTAGGATAGGTGATGATACAGCTTTCCAAGAAGATACAAAGGACAGAGCAAACCTTTTGTAGCCAGCTCCTCTCACTAAGCAAAACCTGGCAAAATGGGAATCCAAGTATTTTATTCACATCCAAGATGTGAAAAAACCCTGTATGTAAGTAGAAGATGCCTATTTTAAATGGCTTTTTAGAGACCAGTCATTTTCTTTTGTGGTTGTTACATGTTGATGACAGACCCATATAGCTCACAAGACAAACATTTAGTAGAAGCTAATATTGGACTGTAGATTTAAGACAAACTTTGTAATTTCAGATGGTTAAAGATGGCCAGAACTTGACCTAGAGGTTACAATCCCTTAAATGGAATAATTTTTCATTAAAAGAAATTACATTTGCCATTTATTTTCTTATTCTGTTAGGCATTTGTTTGTGAGAAAAGTTTTGACAGAACCAGATTGAAATTCCAGTGTCTCTGGCCTGCTTTCATACCACTCTAATAATTAATAAGAAAGACTTTTGTCCTATTAATGCAATATAATAAAATGGTTCTTAAAATTTTCAAGTACTATAGCTCTTATTAATTGTTAAACCAGTCTAAAAGCAGCTTGGAGACTAATTTACAGGCCCTGGATAAGCAAGATGCCTGTGTGGGTAGTTTTCCAGAAAGATGGACAGCATAAACTATGGACTCCAAACACCATTTATGTTTAAGGTTTTTTTATTTTAAAGACATACAGCAGGGAGTTCCCACTGGACAGTGATTCTCAGCTTTACTAACTTTCGGGTTAGCACATATTATAAGAAAGCCTAATTCAAGTTACTCTTAAAGTTAACTTGCAATACAGCTCATGTAATTGCAGTTCACTAATACACTTTTAATTAATTATTTTCATAACCTTATTATCGTGGATCTAAGTGAGTAAGAGGTGGGCATAAAACACGGAGACACATCCTACTGTTCCCTCATTTGGAGTGTTCTCTCTGAAAGCCTTCAGGAAACTCCCTGGTCTTTGGGTGACCCTTGGGTGTCTCTTCTCTCTGAGGGAGACCCAGACATGCATCTCCCTCTTAAGCATATATGCTTTGTCATCAAATTGTACCACAAAATTAAGGCATTTTTAGCAGTTTTTTCTGCCACCTTCTGCTGTGCCCAAAGTTTGCATTTCTTTAGGTTGTGACTATGTTTGGTATGCAAATAACTGGGTCAAGCATCACCCCTGCAAGGTTTGAGGCATGGAACCAGAGAGAGCCATTGCAGCTGATGAGCTGTGAACTCATTGCAGGCAGTGAGCTCACCAGAACTGAAAAATCTGAGCTACATGAGGGGAATGCAAAGAAATCAATATTAGGTACTGTGGGCATGTCGGTGTCAGCAACTGACACGATCACTGGCCTTAAATTTCCCTTGTGATAGACTGAAGGTCACCTGGAATTTGGGCCAAAGTGGCTTGGTATGGCAACTACTAGGATTTACAAGTCCACTTGTGAAGTCTCACATGTATCTTGTGACACTGAGCTCTGTTTTCATGCACAGGTAATCAGATATAATAAGCAATCATTCAATTTCAAACTCATATTTCATCACAAATAAACATGTCTCATTACAAAACAATGTCTGATGTAGAATGCCCTCCCCTCATCTTGGATCAAGTTTGAGGCTTTATTCTTTAGGATTTTTTAAGTTTTCAAACATTTTGCAATACTGGCAGAAAAGTCCCACGGCTTTCATGACATTCAGACTGGTAATTCAGGGGGTTTTTTTCCACCCTATATGTTATATATTGGTGTACAATGAGCTGGTCACCCAGCACTTTAGTGACAATTAGTGTTATATGGCCCGTATGTGATGTATAGAAGATGCTGTTATTTGCTTTACTTATTAGAAAATAATCCCTGTGCATTCAAGATCATTTGCTTCCAGATGGGAAATCATTTGAAGCAGGTGGTATCAATTTTGACATAGAGACACATCCTATTCCTTTCTGAACAAAGATTTGGGATCTGCTTATTCCAAATGGATTGCGACAACACTTTTTCACCTCTTATGTGAATCATTCCAACATGTTTCCTTAGTAGATGTGTGACTGTAGGTTTAGTAGTATAAGTTTATAAGGTACATACTATACCTAGATCCTTCTGAAAGTAGGAGCTATTTCTATCTTTAGATAACTGGTCCCGGAACCAACAGAATAGGTGCTTAAATATTCTTTTGTATAGTTTTGGCAATCTAGTTGAGATTAATTAGTGTTAGATCATTTTTTGAAATGAAACTCAGTGACTCATCTGTAAAATTTTGAAAGTTCCACTCACAGTAAACAAACACTGATAAATTCACATGCAATAACTTCTATCCCTTTTTTTTCTCACAAGGCTTATCAGAAGAGTGAAAAATTCAAGTATGAATGTATTTGAGATTCAATAATGTGCTAAATAATACTGGTCTTTACAACAGTCTATCTTGTTTGCTTCAATGACAGATCCAAAGAAAGTGCAAGGCAGCCAGATGGCCAGAACACAACATCTTAAAGGGGAAAAAAAAATCAATAAGAGAAAATTATATAATAGAACAAAGTATTCCTTCTTCATTCAGAAGACTTTTTTGTTTTCTGAGGGATGGAAAGCTGCCAGACTGGTCATATTGCATTAGAAGCGTCACTCTTTGCAGTAAATGTGAAATGTAGCCAGTTTCAATCAGTCGATATTAGCCCATCAGTCACTCCAGACTCATCCTCTGTGAACTTAAAGAGACATACATTGATCTGTAAACCCTTTTCCCCTGTACTGAACTGCCTTAGCAATCCCCCCATGACTTCCTTCAACAGTGCTCTTTTCTTGAGCTTTATAACCATATCCTGGTGATTTACCCTCACATGTAGGTGAACCTTTCATATTATCTGGTTTAACCATTCCCACCCACCTGCATAACCCCTGTTACCACTCACAGGGAAATGTTCAAGAGCTGAAAGATTTGACTGCTGACTTACTTTCCTTCCTAAATTAGCTGCGTGCAATGTTCATTTTTAGAACCGTAAAGTTTTTGACACCCAGTGCTATGCACTAGTCTCTGCTACAATAAATAGGCAAGAGAAAGGAGTCTTGTCAGCATAAGGAAAAACTACAGCAGTACTATTTATACATGGTATAGCAAATTATATTGTAAAATAATTAAAAGTTATAAAAAGTAATCAGAAAATATGATGTCATTTACTCCTCACCAGAATGGCTGAGTTTGGAAGGGACCTGTGGAGATCACCCGGTCCAATTCCCCATGCTCAAGCAGGGCCACCTGGAGCTGATTGCCCAGGACCATGTCCAGGCAGATTTTGCGTACCTCCAAGGAGGGAGGCTCCACCACATCCCCCAACAACCTGTGCCAGTCCTCAGTCACTCTCACAGTCTGTGCCCTTTACCTCTTATCCTGTCACCGGGCACCACTGAAAAGAACCTGGCTCTGTCCCCTTTGCGCCCTCCCTGCAGATGAGGTTCCCCTAAGGGAAGGCTGTCCAGGATGGACAGTCCCAGCTTTCTCAGCCTTTCCTCCCAGGAGAGATGCTCTGGTCCACCACATTCATGGCCCTTTGCAGGACTCTCTCCGGTGTGTCTGGGTCTGTCTTGTACTGGCACCCAGTAGTGGGCACAGCACTCCAGGTGTGGCCTCACCAGCGCTGAGCAGAGACCAAGGATCATCTCTGTTGGCCTGCTGGCAACACTCCTACCATGCCCATAATGCAGGATGCCAGTGATCTTCCTTGCCACAAGGGCACATTGCTGGTGTATAGTCAACACTTAGTATCCACAGGGATCTCCAGGTCCTCTTCTCCCCATCCCTGTGACTGATCAAAGGTCATTGAGAGTGGCCTTGCAGTGACATCAGGTAAGTCATTCAGCACTCATGGGTGCACCCCATCAGGGCCCATGGGCTGAGGTAAGTCCATTCTGCTTAAGTATTCCCTGACCAAATCCAAATAAGAGGACCTTGCACACTCTACTTGCTCCTTCCTTTCTTCTCCCTTTTCTGTTTCATGGGATTCTGGAAGTCTGCTCTTGCTAATAAAGGGTGAGGCAAAGAAGACATTCAGTCCCTCAGCCTTTTCCATGTCCTGTGAAACCAGGTCCCCTGCCTCATTCAGCAGCAGGACTTGGTCTTCCTTTTGTCACCTGTCTCC
This sequence comes from Dendrocincla tyrannina, assembly GCA_035047865.1. Lineage (NCBI taxonomy): Eukaryota > Metazoa > Chordata > Aves > Passeriformes > Dendrocolaptidae > Dendrocincla > Dendrocincla tyrannina. Next base: position 13,238,991 of record JAWWMP010000093.1, on the reverse strand, counting down.
TTCTTCTTGCTGCTGACATCCCTTGACAGATTCAATTCACTCCATTTGGACTTTGATTTTCCTAGCTTCTTTCCTTGGATGTTCAAAGAGTGTTTTTTCATTCCTACCACCTGCTTCTCCTTCCACCCTCTGCAGCCTTCATTTTTGTGTTTGAGTTTTCCCAGGAGCTCCTTATTCATTAATGCAGACCTTCTGGCATTTTTGTCTGACTTCCTGCTTGTTGGGATGAACCTCTCTTGAGTTTGCAGGAGGTGATCCCTGAATATTAAGCAGTATTCTTGGGCTCCATTTCCTTCCTGGGCCTTGTCCTGTGGGATTGTGCCAGTCAAAGTGGCCAAAGTCTGCTCTGCTGAAGTCCAGGGCTGTGATTTTTCTTTCTGCCCACCTCCCTCCTCTCAGTGTCACTGCAGCAAAGTTTGCCCTCTGCCTTTACATCCCCAAGTGAGCCCCTCATCACTAGGAAGTAAGAGGTCCAGCACATCACCTGTGCCTCCCAGTCTCCCTGCTCCTTGTCTTATAGCTGTTAGATCCAACACTGTTAAAGCTCTAGTGCTCTGTACCATCAGCTGAAAATAGCACACGTGCTCTATCCAGAACTAACAAAGGACAAGTGCAAAACTTTGTAGGAATTGTTCATAGCATGAGGCTGTGCTCTACACGTAAGCAGATTAATTCTTCATCAGTTTCAAAACAGGAGACTGCACAGTAATATCGAGCCCTGATCCAGAGTTAAAAATAAATAAAATGCCACCCGGATCCATGCAGCTACACAATGATGTTAAAGCTGTAGAAAATCTAGCAAGATGCCCTTTAACTCAGAAGTCAGCTGAAGTGACAGCTGAAGGATGCACACGCTCTGCAAAAAGGCTGACATCTTTTCCATACCTTCTGGTTGCTTTCCCTGCTGTCATGCCCTTGGTATTGCTATCCAGGCTGAGCTTTAATCAATTTGCTCTCAGCCATTCCACAGTCTCTACCGAGCTTTTAACGAGATGCTTGATCACAGTATCTGTGCAGGATGCAGCAGACACAAGATTTCCTCACAGACTCCCCTAATTGCAATTGCCTGATACTTCTATTGAGCAGAACCAGGACACAATCCCACAAAGTGTCCTTCATGCTAGAACAATTACAAATCATTTAATGATTATTCACTTCCTTATTTAATAACAAAAATAAATGCACAAATCCGAACACCAAATAAGATTTTTAAAAGGCTATTTCAATATCTCAAAATGTATTTAATTTAGTTTTGTCTTTTTTCTTCTTTGGAGGATTCTTGCATCCCACTTTGCTACAGTAATAGGATTATTGAGCTTAACTGCTTATGTTGAAAAATAAAATACATCCACACAGCCAATGTGGATAAGATAGAATTGCTGCAGCCTGGGGGGTTACTAAGAAATATCTTCCATAGATTATTTCTTACTATGTGTGGGTTGGTGAAATGAGCTCCCATCCTCCAGCAAAACAAAAGCAAAAGTGTATCGCTGAAAATGTAGTGAAAATGAAACATTCCTGGGTGCCCCTTTCAACTGTATGCATTGATTCCCTGACATGTCTTCCTGTTGCCCTCCTCTTCCAAAGGTTTTGTAGTGTCTTACCTCTGTGCTGCTGTAGTTTTGCCCCCAATTGCCATGCAAAATCGTTCACTATTTGAAACTGGAATGAACTGCTGTTACAATGATGACTGTGTGATTTTTTCAGGGAATTTTACTTAAGAACTCAGTAATATGTATCAGTAAAGCAGTAAAGAATGCCTGCAAGACACAGTGACACAGTATATGCACGTCTTAATTACTATGCTCTTCTTTCATTCCTATATAACTAGAATTATTATTCATATTATTCTAGGAGATTGATTTTCCTCAGTGACTTCTGCTCTCTTTTTTCCTTCCCCCTAACAATTCACTTCCTTTAAACAAACTTAATTTTTGTTTTCTTCAACAGTCCTATTTTTTCATATGTCTGCTATGGTAGATACCACCATGACATAGTCAGAGGCAGTATCAGATATGTTCTCCTTCTCAAATAAAGACAATAGTCTCCTTCCAAGATAAATGTAGTAAATTCTTAAAATCCACTTACATCATGACTGTCTTATCAAACAGGCTTTGAGATGAATAATTTAATTTTTTTCCTGTGCAGGAAAGAAAGGTAATTTTGCTATAACTTATCTTTCACACAGCATCATGTATGTTTTATGTGTTATGTAATGACTCCTGCCACTTTGCTGTTATTTGCTGGAACTATAAAAGAGTTCAAAGGCCTTATCTGAGATCAAGATCCTATTACAACAGCACTGCCAAAGGGCAAAAGAACTTCGCCCTCTGTCTCTGTGAAAATAGTGGAATTAAGCTCAGTAATAATCTCAAGCATGTCCAGGCTAGGCATTGACAGGGGAATACATAGATTAAAGAATGGAAATGTTGGTACCCCTGCTTTGTCCGTGGGGTAGAAAATGACAGCAAACCTACATGATTTGTCCAGGACACAGAAATTCATGGCACAGCCAGACACAACTGTTCCAGTCAGTAATCTGAAGGATCTTTATTTTTTTGCAGCTTATTTGTCAACAGAAGGAAAAAGTTGTAAGCTAAACCAGCATAGAAACAGCAGTACTTTTAGTTGCAATGTATTAAACAGCAGCATAACAAATAGATTGGTGAGCATACAGGTATCACTGAAGATGTAACACCATGAAAATTCTGCAGAAAAGGTTATTTTGAAAGCCACTCTTTATGCGGTCTTTCTGTGGAGCCTGAGGTTTGATTAGGGACTCCAGAGGAGAGATCAGGTTGAATGAGAACTGTGATGAATGGGGAGAAACAGGCTCCCCAAGGAAGCAAGGACTCAAAATGGAAATAAAGGAACAAAACTGGGTGTGTCATAGACCAGAGGGAAAGTACCAAAAAGGGCTAAATGTGCAAAAGGGACATGAGCTCACAGTTGCACAATCTCCTTTAGAAATTTGATTAGAACTTCGAATTCCCAAGTCTCAGATTTCCTGGACTATCAGCAAATCCTTCACAAATCCTCTTTACTATCAGTTAATTTTAAGAGAGTCTGTTGTCACAGCTCAGCTCTGAGCTGTCTAAAGGCTCAGCATGATCCAGGTGAGTGTATGGTGACCTACAGTTCACAGCTTTGCTTTGTTGTTTGTTTATTTAAAAAAAACCCTAAAACAAACGGGGGGTCACAAGCAAAAATACAGCTTAAAGCATGTTTCCTCTGCAAACTTAATAAATCCCTCTTGTGTCTTTGCATTATAATTTGGAAATTTATTTTACACAAGATTTGTTCCTCATGCAGTGGTTTTTTTTGGATAGGCTTGCTCTGGGGACAAATCAGAATTATACAGAATAGGACGCTGTATAATCTTTACATTAATTTTGCAGAAGTTGGAAGATATGCAGCAGTGGATGCAGCAGAAGAAACTAGATGAAAAACAGGGATGGACTGAAAAATTCGAGGAAACGGAGCAGTGTCCTGAATAATGTATCCCTCACTCCCTCATGGATCTCTCTCAGCCACATCACCTAAACAGACCTTTTGGCAAGTGGTCACTAGCTCTGTTGTCCTCCTTCTTGTGCCTCCAGGCCCTTGCTGTGGTTTGAAAACATTATGTATCTATACCTGCAGCATAGGAAACAAACACCGGATTTATCCTGTATCACGTCTAAACTAAAATGTATCCTGTATCTAAACCATCTGAAATACCAGCTGGTAAGCACCTCAAATAGACTGTCAAAATGAGTGGATATTTCCTAATTTATTCTGTCTCAGTTCTCTCTCTGTCAAATTAGAATAATAATTCCTCTTCAGTGCACAGAAGTGCTGCGAAGATAAATTCATTAAGATTTGTAAAGCACTCAGACACCGCAGTGATGAGCACCACAGAAAAGCCCAAGAGGAAATTAAAAATTCTGTCTTCAGAGCAGAACTTAAAAGTGTGACATGGGACCATACACTGAACAGTAACAAAGAAACAAAATGATGAATAGTTGCTCATTCAGGGAACATTATCTGTGTATTGTGCACAGTAGGAAACAAGAGTGTGGGTGGGGAGCAGGAATTTATGTGATCAGTTAATTAACACCAGGCTTATAAGGGATGCCAGAAGATGGAGAAATAAAGGTCTGTGGACAACCCAAATTCCGGCACTTCCAAGAGTTGTGCTTTTGACTATAAACACTTGGCAATTTTTTTTCCAGTGTCCTTTTTATGTTTACTATGGAATAAGCTTAAAAGATCTCTAACTACCTTAAGTTCCTTTCAGTGAGACATGACAGTGGCCATAGCTTTGTCTAATGTTACAACTGGTCTCCTAATTCAGTAGGTTTGCTCTAGTCTTTCTCCTGCCTCTCTCAAGGCAGTTTAATGCCTTCTTTGAAATGCGCAGGATCCTACCAGAGACACCTGATTTTTGTAATGTAGGAGAGTTACATAAAATGAATGCTGTTTGAAGAACATGAAGAAAAATTTTATTGTACCAATCCAGTATGGGACATATGAAGGAAACTTAAAGTTTGGTGGTTGAAATATTTGAAAAATATTAATTCTACCTGAGATTAAGTTATGCCTATCTACAGTAGTGCCTTTTTCAATTTAAATACCCATAATTAAACAAATGAAAGGCTGCTTTCCAAGTATAAAAACTAGATTAAAAATTCACACTGATAGTTTGTTTCTGCTTTCAGAAAGTCACCTTTCAGTGCCAATGGCAGTGCTCTGATTGTCTGTTTTTCATTGCTCTGATTGCATTCTTAATAAGTCAATCAGCACACTGCAAGTTTCATAGTGTCCCAGTAGCCTCTTCTCCACAGGAGGTTTTTATTGAAACATAGACTAATGATCCTTAGACATACAGGATAATTTTTTAGCAATAAGTGTATCATATTTACAATTATATAAAAGAACTTTTAGAAGGGGGAAGAGCTATTACCAAGATTTCTATAAAACAAAGAGATACAGGAAAGTATTTTTAAATATTGTTCCTTAAAGTTTTAGATACCCTCAGTTTTCCAGAATACCAGGTTTATTTTGGGGTGTTTTGGTGTTTTTTGGGGTTTATTTCGAGGATAATGTAAACTCTGGGATGCCAGTTTTCCTAGACAGTACTGAGCAATCTTAGTAGTCTATAATTGTTCATACACATGAAAGAAAAAGGAAAGGCAAAAGAGGTTAAAATACTAGTTTATTAGCTAAAAGCACCCCTATAGTATTTTTTTGTACTATTGCACTGAACTTCATTTCACAATGAAGGAGAATTGACGAGGTATAAAATAGATCAAACTTAATGAGGAAAGAGTCTATTTTAATTTATACATTGAAGTCTTCTAGGCTTCCTTTCTATTTGGATATGATTGTAACCTATGAAGAACAAAATTATAAATGTCAGAACTGTAAGATTTTATGTCATAGAAACACAGGTAATGGTGAAGTTGAGTATGTCTGTCACACTTTAATGGATAAATGTTCCATTTTTGAAAGATATCAAACAGCATTCCTGATACAGGGCAGTGTATTAACCTTACCTGAATCACTGGGCATCATTTCAGAAGCAAGGGCAGAATGAGACAGACATAAAACCAGCCATAATTGTAGAGCTGGAAAGAAGAAAGAGTCTCTGTGGAACCACACAATTAATTGTCTGAACTCACCATCCAGTCCGAGGACAAACAGATGTGTCTAAGAAGACACCATGTGACATTATATAACATGTCATTTTGTGTTCAGGGTGCCAATTACCGTAATAGAGTTGGAAGTTCTCATACTTTATCTCCCTTACCCTGACAATGGATTTTAGATTTACCATGAGTTTTAGAAATCCTCTGCTCCAGGTAAAATTAAATACTTTGGAGAGGTAGAATGAAAATACAGCCCCTGGCAGATGTTTGCTAAGATGTTTGCCACATATAATGGGGGAGTTTCAGTGTCCCCAAGGACTTCAGGAATCTCCCTGGGTTGGCTAATTGTGACAGAAGGCATAATCCTTTTAAATATAACAGCGATTAACATCTGATTTTTCACCTTTAGTAAAGGGGAAAAGGAGTTTCAAGAGATCTCAGGGGAAACCTTAACCTGTAGTGCAACTCAAATGGTTGTAGGTTTTAGCCCACAAGCAGCATTAGTAATAACTGCTGTACTTAGTGTAGTAGTTCCGTATATTCCGATATCTGGAATACAATGAAAAGGACATCTAAAAAGAGATCCTGTCATTGTCTCTTTTGCACTCAGATCTCGCATTACTGCTGTTGACTTCATCATCAAGCCCATTTGCTGAATAAAAATGCCATTGTGATGAGGTGTAGGACAGGCTGCAAGACAAAAAATGGAGTATTAGAAAATAAATTGCTCATCTGAGTCACAATGATGCAGCATTCCCAACTTTCTGTCACAACCACCTTAACAGGAGATTTAGTTTTGGTGAAACTGTGTTCCGTTGAAACTGGAGAATTCACACATTTGAGTCTCAGAAATAGGCAACTCACCATGGAATGATCCAGGTTTTAAGTCCTGTTTTGGTACTGGTTTAATCTAAAAATAACTATTTCTAGTGTATTTAATACTAGAAGTATACAAATGTATCCCGAATTTCTAAAACTTGGTGAACTGGTTGTTATTCTAGCCTGTTTAGCAGTCAGTGAAGAGCTACCATGAAAAAAGAAGTCTAAAGTTGTTGAGTCTAACCTTGTAGAGTCTGCATAACAGAGGCAAGGCAGCCTGGGTGGTCTTAACAGAGGGAACAAGCACCAAACAGGCACAACACTGGTAATTTAATCTCACCTCAGAAAATCTGAATGGCAGGTCGAAACAAACAGAGGAGAGGGGAAATTCAGAGTCCCTTGTTTTTCCAGGCCTGAAGATGGATAAAAACCACTCCAAATACCTTCGTCCTCTTTGTCCACCAGTAGGTTGGGACAACCATTCAATAAATATTTTAAAATAAATAGCATGCAAACAAAAGTTCATGTTCTTTCACTCCTTCCTCTCAGTTCCACCTCTGTTATCTGAAAGTGAATAGAAAATCTATACCTTTTTATGATCCTGTTACTAATGCCCTGCAATCACTCCTCTATGTTGCAGTAAAATAAATCTAACTGTATTTTAAACAAAATTGTATAGAGTTTTTCAAAAACCTTGTGTAAAAGAGGTGTGAAACACAACTGTGTTATTAAGCTGAATCTACATTTTGTACATAAAATGAAAATCTGGTCTTTTACAGTGCCTGTTACCTACACTATATAGTCTTCAATCTTATAGCACTTTGAAACCAGAAGAATTTGGATCAATATAGTAAAAAATAATGGATTTATTGTAAGTAAATTAAAGGGAAACTCCTAGTCTACCTGTATCAAATCTTTCCTTGTCCTGTAATTCCATAAGGACGGAACTGCACTAACTTTAAAAAACTTGCTTCTAATTAAAGATTTTATGCACAGGTGATATGCAAAGAAATCCAGTTGGAAGGCTGCTAATACATAATTTAATTTTTACAAACAGCTAAGTCATATATCAGGCAATTCTTAAGGAAGACATTATGATAAAGAAATTGCACCCAATTGCATCCTCTTTCCATCCAGTGCTTCTGCAGAAAATGTGAGTGTTGTTGGTGTGTAATTTTGCACAATGGCTTCCCTTCAGAGAGTCAGTGGTCTAAAGGAGACCAGACTTAGCAAGTTTTTTCAAGGGATGTCTTTCTTCATCTGATTGTCCTTGTTTTTTTAAGATCCTATGACCATAGAGACTTTTGAGTACCTTGGTCATGCCTGAAAGGGGATGCCCATGGCTTTACTGAGGGTCTTCATTAGTTTGAATTCAAGGACTGGATTCTCCCTTCATAAAGCCACAAACTTACTAAAAGCCACAGAAACAAATTTTTAAGAAAGGAGAAGTTTTCTAGGGTCTCCTGGACACTGATTTCCTTTATATAATGTAGCTTCAAAAGCCCAGTAGCATATAGATTTTCAAAAGGTCTTATGTCTTGTGAGCTGATTCAAAAACCCAGTAAGTTGTAGTTTGATTGTGAGAAATTTTGATCTATTATACTCGCTTTTTTTTTGTTTCAAAATACACTATTATAAGATAGATGGGAAATTGCTTGGTTGGAATTCCTATATGGGAGGTTCTTGTACAGCAGATTACAAGATTAAGCATTGTACACTAGTGATAAAGATAATACATAATGAGTTTCATAGCGAATTTCCTTCCTGCTATTTCTAATGCTTACAAGAGCTGTAATAAGATAGATGTCTCCTTCATATGATGGTTCTGGGGAACAGCAGCACTCAAATTATATATTTATTCCAGTAGGATTAACATGCAGCCCTTCCCAGAGATCAGCAATAGCAGCCGTCTAAATTTGTCAGATAACAGGTGGCAGCCAAGGAAAAATTTTATAATTTGATTTCTGAAGTGTAACATGAGGCATACTGTCCTGAATCTATCATTCAGAGAAATCTAAGTTTTGCAAACACACATCTACAAAAACAGTACACATTCTGATAACTATGGATGAAAAGTACATTTCTTTAAAAAAAATAAAGTCCACAAGTGACAGGAAAACTAAAAATCCTCTAGCAACCATAATATACTGCTAATTATAATAAGAATGGGAATGAACAATATCATTAGAGTGCAAGGGAAAAAAAAAATCAGTAGGAATTTAGTACAAATATCAAGCTTAGAAAAAGTGAAGCAGAAGGTTAAAAAAAAGATTTCAATACAGTAGAAGATTAAGGAAAAAAAAAAGATTTTAATAGGATGGTAGTCAGTGGCTGGAACAGTTCCATCAGCAAAACAGCTTTGGGTATGTTATGCCATCAACAGGCATGGACAAACAGAAAATAAATCACAGCAGAAAAATACTCTTATGTAACTGCCATTTGGCATTTCTTTGCTGGTCCTTACCTTTCCAACTGCAGCCAAAATATTCTTCTTTTGTATTAGGATTGGAACTAGAATATGATATTCTTTACTAATTAACTGTGTGAGAAACAAGAAGGGTTTTTCTTATCATCAGGAATAAGAGGACTAAAATGCGTATGAAATGAAAGGTTATCAGAGATTTTGAAAGGGACATTTAACCTCTAATACATTTCTGGCCACATGCTGTAGTGCGAAATTCAAAGGAAGATACAGTTTCAAGGGCACAATTTTTGAAACAGGGCCCAACAATTTGGCCTGACAGGTTACAGTCATTAAAAGATCTCTGACATTTTTCAAGAGATCCATTATTAAAACCTATACCAAATGTATTCCAATTTGGAGTGTTTCTGAAAAGCAGATAGCCTTTACATTTTGAATAAACCTACGCAAATGATTCACTTCTTTTCCTGAATCATTACTGACATGTGTAGCTCAACTGTTTTTGTTTAAAAGGAGCCATATACAAGAATGGACTAAATAATTTATAATTATAGACTTCATTCCCCATGTGTACCATGATAAAAACTTCTTGAATTGGATCCTTCTCTGCTAAAATGACCTTGGTTAAGCCAGCTGCATAAATAAAGATTAAATGCACCCTTAGCAGATATTCCCAGTGCTTGGACACTTTTCTTAACAATCCCAGTATGTGGCCATGGGCAAAGAGTGTTCATGTGCTGGCTGCTGGGGCAGTCCACTGGGACTGTGACCCAGAAGCCTCATTAACTAAAAAGGGGTGAACACTGCTGCTTTAGCTTTGTCCAACCAAAACAGGCTACATTCAACTCTGTCATCACAATTAGTATTGTCTGCCCTCAGTAGAAAGCCTGTAACACATCAGAGCTCCTGAGCATCATACACATTGTGCAGGATGAATGTTTTATATAATGTTTCATGTATGAGTATGAAGACAACATTGGACAAGAGGATTTCTGCTACCTGAATGATACCAACATGCTCACGGTTCTTCATTTGCTGCAGCTTCAGGAAATAATGATAGAGGGCAATGTAGAGAAGTCTTATGGAACTTGCAGCCTGGATATATTTAGGGAATTAGTAGCTGGGAAATACTTTTATACTGCTCTGTAGAGATCATTCTGATGAGGGCACTTTTTAGGTCACTTAAACATGCACAGAGATGTCCCTTTTAGAAAAAAAACCCCTGTGAATGACAAACCCGTTTTCTCCCCGTTTCCCTGTCCTATAGATGTGAAGGCACCCTGAAGCACCACTGAATACTACTGCAGGTCATGACAAGCACACTCAGAAGCACCAGCAAATTAAGGGTACCAGGAAAGTGTTAGTGAAAATGGAGGCACAGAATGACTGCAGCTCTTCTAGTTGGGTCTCGGGTAGGTCTTCAGAAGAGGAGTTGTAAGCAGACTACCTGTCAGAGGTGGAAGGCCCCTATAAATTCTGATTCCCAAATCACACCCATGAATAATTCTGGGTAATGTTAGGCAGCAGACAAAAATATGCCAGGGAATATACTAAGATAAGCATATCCAAAGAGTTTACTAGCATTTGGATTGAATAGCTGTTGAAGTTCTGTGGCTTATCACAAGTAACTACATACGCAGATCTGGATTGCATTGCTATTCCTGCAAGTCAGGAACAGAAGACTCCTCATTTTTAGAGCATTGTTGGTTTCTGGGGGGGTGATCAGTGAAGTTTGGAGACTTTATCAGTTGGCATTCCCATCTTTAAAGTATTCTAGAAAGGATTGCATGATTTATGCAGTCTTAATAAGAGATTTATTGCAAAATTCATAGCTATCACGATCTCAGGAGCTTGAGAATAAAGTTTAAAAATTTAATACACAGATGGAGTGTGGAACATTTATCCTTCTTTTTATCCTTAGGTGGATTCTAAACTAAATTTCATCCTCCTTTTCCTCAATAAAAGTGCCGGCAATTTTATGTGAAAATTAAAACAATGGCTACCAATTAAATGAAAATAAGCAATTTAGTAGGTGAACAGCTGGACTTTGATCGTTGCCTAAGTCGGTGACCATTTTACAGTTTCACAATCTTGTTGTCCATTAATTCTATACTCACTCTCAATCTGCCAAGTTACAGTTAGGACAAACACTCCTGGGTTTAGTTTTTATTAGTCCAGTTCATCAGATAATAATTTTCAATTGCAGATGTCTACCATATTCATCCAGAAATAGAATAAGACAATTAAAACAAAACCCAGACTTTCACAACAGCGACTTAACACTTTAGCTTGCCTGCCGATGAGACTCAACATCCATTATCTTACAGAAATCAATTTGTGCCAAGCAAGTGTTGAAATTCAAGATGAAAGGAACAAAGGATTTATTCCTGAATTTGGCTATAGCTAAATCTCTAGACTATCAAGTCAATTTAGATTTAGGAATGGGTATGACCCTGTAGTTTACATTGAAGTTATACCAAATTCCTTGTTGTGCTATCCTGTGGCAGCTGGCCATAGGCAGATTTGACACTGGACCAGTCATATGGCATTTGAACATGAATATGAGAAATGTTTTTAGATACTGCTGTTATTTAAGAAAACTGAAGAGTGTCAAGAAAGACAGAAAAGACACAGCATTTACTGCTTAAAGTTAGAAAACTACTTCTGTACTGCATGAAAAACAGACCTGCCATGAAGAGAACTTAGTGAACTTTAGTGAACTTAGTGAACTTAGATGAATTTTATTTAATTGCATATGAAAACCTATCTTAAAATAAGCTAATTAAACTTGTCACATCAAGTAGTCTAAGACAAGGAACCAGTGCAGGGCCTAGGTCTGTATAATACCTTCACCAATGACACGGACAGTGGGATTGAGTGCACCCACAGCAAGTTTGCTGATGACTCCAAGCCTAGTGGTGCTGTTGACACACCGGAGGGATGGGATGCATTCCACTGCAACCTGGATGAACTCAAGAAGTGGGCCCATGGGAATCTCATGAGATTTAACAAGACCAGTTGCAAGGAGCTGCACCTGGGTCAGGGCAACCCCAGCATCAACACAGGCTGGGGATGAACAGCTTGGGAGCAGCCCTGCTGGGAAGGCCTTGGGGGAGCTGGTGGGTGAGAGGCTGGACATGAGCCATCCATGGGCACTCACAGCCCACAGAGCCAAGTGTGTCCTGGGCTGCATCCCAAGCAGGGTGGGCAGCAGGTCAAGGGAGGGGATTCTGCCCCTCTGCTCTGCTCTGGTGAGACCCACCTGCAGGGCTGCCTCCAGCTCTGGGGTCCCAGCACAGGAGGGACTGGGACCTGTTGAAGCAAGTCCAGAGGAGATCCACAAAAATTACCAGAGTTGGAATTGTTCAGACTGGAGAAGAGAAGGCTCTGGTGAGGCTTTATTGTGACCCTTCGATACTTAAATGTGGCTTATAAGAAAGATGGGGAGGGACTTTTTAATAGGGCCTGTAGCAATGGCACAGGAAGTAATGGTTTTAAACATAAAGAGGGTAGATTAAGACCAGATAAAGAAGAAATTTTTTGTCATAGGGTGGTGAAATACTGGAATAGGTTGCTCAGAGATAATGTAGATGCCCCACCCCAAGAATTATTCAAGGTCAGACTGGACAGTGCTCTGAGCAACATTGTCTGTTTGAAGATGTCTCTCCTTATTTGAGGAGGCTGCAGTACATTATCTTTGAAAATCGTCTATGATTCTTTTATTCTATGAAGTATCAAGTTTATGATTTTCAGACCGGCTACTAATATGCAAACACAATATAAGGTCTGCATAACTAAGTGGCCAACACTAATTTGCCTTAATCTTTAAATATTTGAACTATGTTTTACCTTTTCATTTTTACTTTCATGTACTGACTATATTGTGAGCCTTGTAAGGCTTTGAACAACATTCTTGTATCTAGATTAGGATGTTATGGGTGCAATAGCAAAGAAACAAACTGGGGAGCAGCTCTGCTTGAAAAGACCTGAAGGTCTTGGTGTACAGTATCTTGAGTGAGTCAGCCAGGTGCCTTGAAGCAAAGCCAACACTGTACTGTGCAAGTACTGTACCCAGCCTGTGCTAATGTAAGCACAGGTTAAAGGAAGAGACCGTCCTGTTAGACCACATCTAGAGTACTGCTACATCCAGTTTTGGATATTCACTAAAACAAAGGTTAACAAATCAAGCAGAAGGTCACCAAGAGAGTATCTGTCTCCCTCAAATATCCCTTCCTGGTGATCTTTTGATAGGGCAGTACAGTAGCTCTGATCAGCCTCATACAGGACCCTCACCCATGAGATGAACCTCCAGCCTCTCCCTCGGGCACAGGGGCTCCATTCAAGGAGTTCTGGTCTCCAGCCACACATGCCCATATGCTGATCTGCAAGCTGATTTCCAGGCTTGATCTTGGACCTGCCCACTCACGCCAGATTTCAGAGATGCCCCAAACTTGAGGGCGCTCCTGCCTGCATCCCACCTGCACTGGGCACCTGCCCTGCCTTATTCCTGGGGTGCTGAGATTTCTGGCTAGGTCCATGTCCTCCTGGATCTGGAGTTCCCCTTGTCTCCCTGGGTCTGAGGAGACACTGGCCCTTGGGGAGCACCTGGTCATCGCTGTGCTCTGGCACCTGGCTAGTCTTGATTATGTTTTGAGTCATCTGGTTCTCAGCACTCACAACTGAAATGTTTAGACAAAAGTCTGGAAATAAGGCATCTAACCTTGTCACATGGTGACAAATACTCGTGGGGGTCACAGTTCTTGTAATTATCATATAGAGGGTTCAAGGTAATAATTCTGCTGCATCTTGCTTGAACCGAGAACAATAATGTGAGATATTGACACAGATACTTATTTAGGTAATACATAGAAAAGGTGCCAATGGATATCTTGAATTAATGCAGCAAAACCAGTCTTGCTACATTCACTCTTCAAGGTTAGGCATGTTGTTGCATTTACAAATTATATACCAAGAGATTCAGGTGAAAAGAAAAGAATGTGTCTTTAAACTTACTAGTTTTATTATCTAAAAGTATCATAATAAATTGGAACAAAACAGTATTCCCTGCAGTTGGAAAAGATTACTTTTTAGATAAGCATGAATGCTGTTCCAGTTATTTAATATAAACTAGCCAAGCAACTTCTGTAATTTGATATTAAAAGTGAGGTATGCTGATAAGCTACAGACTTTGTATTCTGTACACTTACATCAATAATTTTAGCCCAGTTTCTACTAAAATGATAATCCCAGAATATCTATTAGAGTGGGAAAAATCCTGTGTTTTACAAGAAACACTATTCATAATTACATATAATGTCAATAAAGGAGAGATGTTATCATTTATGAAACAAAGCAAATTATTTCGATAAATGTTTCATTTAAAATAACTTTTGCTGACTTTTTTAATTAAATAATGAAATTGAATAAAGTCGGGAACTTGCCTTATGCTGCTTTGGATTCTAGAGGGCACAATTGATTTACTGCAGCTGATTAGACAAGGGCAAAAAAAAATAAGCCCCAAAAAAACCACCCCCCCAAAAAAAACCAGTAATCAATTTGTTACAGCTTCACCTGCAGGTGTTCAAAGCTGGAAGTGGGATATCAGCCTATGTTTCATTTTGGTGTATATTGCTGCAAGCTGTGGAATTTGTGGTGTTGGCTGTTGGATGTGCTCCCTCTCCATCAACGCTCACACACACAGGCTTCCCTACGGGAGGTGTCTGTACTTCAAAAAAACCAGGAAAAGCTTCTTGTTTTCTGCAGTAATGGTTGCTGTTGCATGAAACTCTTGTTTGCAAATCCTGCTGCTGGTTTCACTGTGATTCACTTGCCGAAGGCCTCATGGAAAAGACTCTGTAGGCCTGCTGGGGGCTACCTAAACTGTGCAAATGTGACACAATCTGCTAAATACTCCTTGCATGTCCAGTGGCACAAGGTGTTAGATATGTCAGCAAGCACCAGGCTTTCTATAATTTTACCAGTAGCATCTAGTAGTAGAAGGGTTTGTATTAAAATCTGAGAAAATTGTTGATCCCTTTTCTCTCTTTTTTTAATATATATTTTTTTAATTCCTCCCCTCTCCCAGTTCACTTTCTGAGAGAATCTATTTGTTAATGTGTATGCTTATTCACAGACTTGACTAGCTGGTCTTTCCAGGCAAGGATGTGTGAGCTCTTACATAGTTAGAAGCACCTTGGTATGGACTCTTTGAGTGTCAAAAACTGTGTGGCAGGTAGATCTTTGTACCCAGTTCTTATTGCTGTGCTGTGTAATACTTAAAAGACAATTTTAGTTGTGAAATACATTCTACTTCAAGAAAAGTAATGATGTGTAAATTATCCCAGGGGACTGAACTCCAGAAATCTAAAGCAGTTTCTGATAAGAAGAAATTCCATTTTGGAGAACTTCTGAAGAGATCTCTGTGCCTCTCCATGAAAGCTTCAAAGTAAATAATGACAAAATTGACATTTTTTTTGCCTTGGGAACTCCACTGTTGTCTCTTCCTAAATTCTTCAGCTCTGTAGTTTGCAATGACATGGTGTCCTCCAGGGTACTCTCTTGCTAATAGGTGCTGAAAAAATATTGCCAGACAGGACAGTTCTATTACAAGAAGACATAGGATTTTATTAAGATGTTTCTGACATCAGGACAACAATAAAACTTTGGCTTTTCCCTCGAGATCTACTGAGGTAGGAAAACCAAAATTATACAGGGCAATTTATACCCCACTGGGGAAAAAAACCCCTTCAATGTGTGGAAATGGGAAAGTGAGGCAAATAGTTTTGGAGGTCTTAATATTGAAATTACCCTTGGAACCAGACAAAGTTTAAAATAAAAGAAGAGTAATCTAATTTCACAAATCAAATTTGTGCAACTTTTTTGTTATGTCTAGGGAGAGGTTCAGAGGTACACTGACTCTCCATCATTTTCCTATAAAAATGTCAAGTTGCTTAACCAGCCATGGTGCTCTGGATAAAGGTTTATACAAACCTTTCACCCTAAAAGGTTTCCCTTAAAGGAACAACACTTAAGAAATGCATAATCTTATAAACTCTTCCTTCTGTTTTTTGTATGCTTTCTTGGGGTTTTTCAAGCTAGTGAAGATGTTCAACTCTATGTTCTGCTGCTGCTCACATTTTAGAAAGACTTCAGTCATTTTCCTGGGTAGGTATAAATACAACCTGTTGAGGTAGGTTAACCTGTTCTGAAAAATATGCTGATGTCTCAAGGCTCAAAGGCTCAGCTTCTAGATCATGGATTCACAAGTCCTGTTTTAAAGGGATTTTTTATTCGTCTGTTTGCAGAGTTTTATTTAGTTTTATCAGTTTTGTTCACAATGTAATCCTACCAACAGCTGTATCAGCACAACCTCGACTATTGCAGCATGGGAGGACGAATGTACATTGTGGGAAAGAAGCAGGAATATTTAAGCTGGAATTTGCCTTCAAGGTGTTGTGGGTTTTTTTGTATTTTTTTGTTTATTTGTTTGTTTTTGGGTTTTGGTGTTTTTTTTTTGTTTTGCTTGGGTTTTTCTGGTTGTTTTTTTTTTTTTTTTTAATACACTGAAGACTGTTTTATACAAATATATACACAGTGAAGGCCATGATTTATTTAGGCATATAAAGCAGCTTAGCATGTGCATTACACTACTGTCTCCTCCTCAGAGCTGAAAAGATCTGCTATTCCAGGCTTGGAGGGGCCAGTATGGTGCCACCAAAGAGGTAATTTCAGCCTCTCACTTGAGGACCTGCCCTCTTTAGTGGCAATAGTAGACCGAGGCACTGCCACAGTCATCCCCCTTCTGTGACTGCTCATATGTCGCCTTGTGTGGCTGAGTTGTGCTGGCCCAACTATGGCTGTAGTGTTAAGCAGACAGGGAACACACCTGGTTTAAAAAAGCATAACAAGACTTCTATAATGAAATTATGTATATTTTAAAATATCAGGCCAGGCCATCTCCTTTATTTCTTTTGCAGAACAGTTGCATAAACACTTCTGGAAGAAGAAGTGAGGGAAAATACTGGGGATGGAAATGCCTCTAAGGTGGAAGAGCAGCAGAGGAACCAATACTGACTTAAGGCATTGTATTCCAAGCTTTAAAGTCATGAATTTGCAGTCTGAAAGAAAGTATCAACAGAAATCTCAGTGTGCTTTTACCTAGGCATGTCAACATACAGCTGTCATGTTTTCTTGCAGCTGGAAAATTAATTTGCCTTTACATTATTGAAATCTTTTAAGTGGCTCCTGTATGAATGGTGAACATTCCAACCATTTTCCCACCTAGATAGGTAAGGACCAAGATATAAATGGCATGATCTCCAAGAAGAGACATTTAGCTGAGAAATTATTATTCCTCAAACTTTAAAGTAATAACTAGCTGTGCAGTCAGCAAATAAAGAGAAATTTGAAAAAAAAAATCATAGCAGATAAAACTTTTCTTTTTTTTTTGAATGGGTCAGGGGCATGGTATGGATTAACAATGCTTGTTCCATAGAGCTAGAGGTGTTGGTATGCAGTGCCATCTGAGGGACAGGATAAAACCAGGGCTTTGTCATATGAGGAATGTGGGACCTTTGTTTGTGATGACTTTGCATAAACTCTGTAATTATTTTTTAAAATTATCTAAGCGCTCAGGAACTTATCTATAGGCCTTCTGTCCCCTCCCTTATCACTAATTGACACAGGGCACTAATACAATCCCTTACTTAGACTACAGTGGGTCTGTTCCATGTATCGGTGGCCACCTATTAGGCTGACGCCTACGATTGTAATTAATTGTAACAGCAGTAAATTTCTCTGGAATTTAAGCAGTTTTAGGAAATCAGAAAATTTTATGTTTGTCCTTATCTTAGGATTATGAGTTGACCCTCCATTACACGCTTGGTTTTTTATTCAGGCATTAGCAAGGATCAGTAGCATCTTTTAAGAATAAATGCATGATTTGAATTCCTTCACAAGCCTGGCAACCTTTTCTAATGTCTGATGAGTTTTAATTCATTGTTAAAAAAAAAAAGCTGTTTTCTTTTACTTCTCTGATAAGCTCTGTGGCAGATTCCTGTTTATACAGATGAAAACCAAATTGTGTATGTGCACAATGTGACTGCCTATTTTTCTATGTATATACACATGTATGTGTATATATATATATTTGTGGTTATATGTTTATTTCTGATAATTCCACCACCATCTACTTAGCCACCATGCCCTAGAGAGGCAAATATTCAAATTAATGTATTCAGGGATAGGAAAGCCTTGGCAGGTACTAGGATTTCAAAATGTGTATCTGCACCATAGCTTATGATTGGGAAAATCCTAATGGGTTATTCTAAGGAAATCTCCAGGCCCCTTAAACATAAAATGTGTAGTTTTAAATAGCACAGCACAGATCTGAAAAGAGTCTGAAGGCAGCACTAGTCAGATCTTGGTGTTGTCATAGCAACAGGCATTGAAATTCAAAATATGAAGTACAAAATGGGGGTGGAAGAAAAAGAAGGGTGGAGAGCAGAAAAATAGCAAGTAATAATAAAAGTCTCTAAATAGAATATGAAAATTAGACTTAAATAATCAAGATAACTATAATACCCTTACTTTGCTTACTATTATTTGCATTTTTTTACCTTTTCCATATAGCAATTTGAAAATTCTTTATAAATATTAACAATTCTACAGACTCTAACAACCCTCAAGGAAAGTATTGATGTTGTCATTTATAGATACAAGTACTAAGGCAGAGAGAGCTTTGTATAAGTAGAAAACCTATGGCAGAGGTAAAAAGAGACCTCAGCCTTTGCCTAGCTCTGTATTCACATGCTCTTTGCTTCTTTGCTCTAACATGTCTGATTTTTATTATGTTATTATCTGGAGATGTAATAGAAGAACCAGAGTAATTTTCACAATAGTGGTAGCACCATTATTCAGTTTCTAACACAAAAGTTCGGGTGCTTTAATACACAGTTTGTACAGTTATTGAAAGGTTTTTTTCTGTATTTCTTTAAAATAGGAGTGACAGAAAATAAGAAAAGAATGAGTGAAGTGGTAAACTTCAATTTATTTTTTCAAAGACACATAATGGTTTAGAAAAATAGACTCATTCATCCCAAACTCATCAAGGAACTGCAGCAAGTTCAACTCAATAGGAAGGAACTGATATGCCCATGTTGGCAATCAAGGAAACATACTGCTGGTTAAAAACCTGAGATAAAAGGATTTTTTTTTTTAAATATTATTTTTATCCTTCACAGACATCCCTTTGCAAACTTTTCTTCTGAGTATACATCTATACTAACTTTTCTCTATTGCTGACATGTGTATAATAGAATAGTAAATCCAGGAGATTCTTTTAATGTTGAGTTTTGCAATGACTCCCATTTTACTTTAGCATTTTGAAGGAGTGATATTGAGGAACTTTTCAGCTCTCTATTTCCTACATCTGTACTTCCTTTACAGGCATATATTTTAACTTAGAATTGTTACCATTCTTATAGTAATACCATTCTTATAGTAATATAATGCTACAGTATCTGTCCCCTAAGAATAACTTCAAGCTTTGTCAACATGAGTACCAGCAGTACAGAGCAGAGGACTTGCTTGTTACATCCAGGAACCTTAGGCAAAGAGCCATAAACAAAGAAATTAGATAAAGGTAGAAAGGGAGCATTAAAAATGATGAAACTGTACTGACTGAATTATAGACTTGCAGTGTACCAGAAGAGTTGCAGCAAACAGAGGAACAAAAGGAAAAGGATTCTTGAAACATAGAGCTTAACTACATAGGACAAGAGTTTTACTATTTAAGAAGCCAGTCTCTGGTATTTTTTAAGGTCACAATGGTGGGGAAATAGATTACAATAGAAAGACTAAAAATTGTCTGGTAGTTGAGAAGCTGGAAGAAATTAAATCATGAGGTTATGGAAGATGGATTGTGTGAGAGGTGAAGAATGACCCAGGACACTAAACTGACTTCTTAATGTATTTTTACTAGACAGCTGCTATTGTTTCAGCTAGTTGGGCCACTGAATACTCTGCCTGGTAGCTGCTGAGGTGTTACACCACAGAACTCGGCATGTGTCCGGGTGCTTGCTGAGTTTCTTGGGAGGTAGTTTCTTGGGAGGTATGGTCTGAAGCAATGCTTCAATACCACCACTGTCCAAAACAGCAGGTTGAAAGTACTGGTGTTGATCATCTTGGGTTTGGCATGAAGATAAAGGATGTGTAGGATTTGACATGTATGTACTGTTTGGGGCAGAGTGGAAACTTTCAACCAGGTTTATCCGGGAAACCCTCCCATTGAGTCATGAGATTCAGAAAGGATGCTTCTCCTCAGAGAGGAACACAGGTGTGGTTGGATCCAATCCCAGTCCCAGACTTGGTCAACAGTTTATGTCTGGAGGTTTGTGTAGATGTAACTGAACCTTTACACAGCTTCATTCTGTCAAGTTAAGGACAGCAAACCGATATAGGAAAATTACTTATTTAAACTGACTATAGTAATGCTTAGACTAAGGGACCTTAATCAAAATTCATTACTATACAGTGTAGAGGGTTATAACTAATAGTATAGTGTATGATTTATTGAAGCAATATTGAAGGAGTGATATTAAAGCTAGCAAAACAATTTTTAAGTAGAGATTGATGTTACTCACTCATACCAACAACCCTGGGCAAATCTCTTGTTCTGAGCCTTGAGGAGTAACCCTGAACGCTGCTCCCATTCAAGGATGGAGTCTCCACACACGCTCCAAGGAAGGGTGTGTTGGAATGCCTTGTGTTAAAAAGAGAGGCTGGGCTTTTGTAGTTAAAGTGATTGGCTGCCAGTCAGATGTCTCTGGGCTAGCTGTGTCAGCTCAGCAGCATCAGATAAGTTATCAGCACTGTCCCTTGTTGGCTCCTTTACCAGGAGCTTTGTCTGCCACATCCTCACCTGTGCCAGTTTCTGCCAGGAAATACCTTTCTTCACGGCCTCAGAGTGTTTAACTTTGGGACTGGTGATCTCAGGTTGATCTCTGTGTTGTTCAACACCAAAAGCAGCGTGAGGCCCCTTCATCCACCACTGATACCTTTTGCAAACAGGGTGAAGTTCAAGCTATTTTACCCTCACTTAGGCAGAGCATCCCGCTATGGGAGCAAAGGGGAAAGGCTGGAAGAAAGTACATCCAGACATTGACAGAATGTGCTGAAGCAAGAGCAGAGCCATTCCCCCAGTCCTTCTTGTCTCCTGCGGACACTTGTGGGATGTAGCCTCTCTGGTTTTGGTGTCAGGCAGTGGGCTCTGGGTCAGGCCTGTTGGGAAAGGGGCAGAGGAAATCACGTATTGGGCTGAGCAGAATGAATGTGTGCAGAACCAGAAGACTGGGATAGAAGGGAGGGGAGAAAAGGATGAAGATCTGTGTCCTTTTAGAAATAAAGTTGCTGATTTGGATTTTAATTGGAATACTTTGATATACTTTTAAAACTTTTGTACTCAACTAATATCTGCATTTACTATATAAAATTAACAATTTGATTTTCAGGATATTTTACGTATGTCTACACTACACTGCAGTTACCACAGTCTTTTCTAAAAAATAAACAAAAATCCCCAAACCCAACTGAAACAAAACAAACAACCCCTCCCCCCAAACTAGCACATGGTATCCTTTCTTCATCAAAAATCAAGTCGGTCCTTCAATGAAGCTTAAAAAAGACTAATGAGGATTTTCTAGCCTCATATCATTGTCTAACAGTTTTTACCAAGTTGAAGGGTCTCAAGGCTACCTAAATTACCACATGAGACAAAAGTCATCCCACATCTTCTATAGGCACATGAGACTGACCAGGTATTTCCCCAGTAAAATGGTTTATAAGTCAATATAGCTGAACCAAGACTGAATCAGGCTGTTTGCAGCTGCATTTGTCATAAAAAGCCATAACTGTTGAGGTTTCATACTGAATCCAGCATTTTTCTCCAAGATTTTTACACCATATCTAATATGATTGGAAATATCCAAATGTAAATTACATCTGAAACCCCCATTTTCTACTACAACTAAATAGTTTTTTCCCTTTGGTTCCCCCTCCCCATATTATGTAAACTTGTTTCTAATGGTACATAGCTCTCAGCTTGTCTGAAGGTGCATAAAGATGAGGTACAAAGGAATGTAATTATTTTCACATTTGATAAGCAGGTAAATAAAGGACATTATTCCTATATGCTGTTTTGAAAGAAAAAGAAATGAATGGCTAAAACAGAGATGGAAAACTGCACATGGAAAAGCCCAAAGTTTCACTAGTGCTCTTTAAACATTCTGGTCTAAAAAGAAGCCATGGATAGTAATACAATTGCTCTGTGTACATCCTGTTTTTTAGACTCCTTCCTAAATATCAAAGACTGGCAAACTCTCAATAAGGATATTTATCTATAAGTCAAATCTAACCTGTTAAGGGGCTCTTCTGTATATATGAAATGGATCATGGTCCCAGACTTTGCTATTGCTACTTCATTAAATTGATTTGATTCATTTGTTTTGAACACAATCCATTACAAAAGAAAATATAAAAAGCTTTAATACTCATAGATTTTCCCTAAACCTATCAAGGTAGTGCCACAATAACAGCTTATTTTTCCATTTTTTTTTATTTTTGAGTTGCTTTTTTCCTTTTTTCTTCTTTAACTCTTCTCCCCTTCCCCCCCAAATTTTTTTTCTTTCCCCTCCTTTTCCTCCTTTCTCCTTTTTTATTCACTGGTTTTTTTCC
>JAWWMP010000093.1:13198747-13215101 GCA_035047865.1 Dendrocincla tyrannina | reverse complement strand
TCTGTTCCTGCCAGGTTTGGTGCTTTGTGTGCCCGTGTTTTCGGTGTGTGCAGGGGTGCCAAGCACTCACATATTCCGTGTTTGAGAATGAAGTACGTAGAAGGCCCTTAAACATCCATTTCTGTGTTGGAGTGTGTTTGGTTTGAGTTCATGTCGGCATACAGGTCTGGAAGTGGCACAGCGCTTGGGCGCACCTGGGGTTTTGTTAGAGTTTTAGACGAGCTGACTTGTTTTTGGATTAAGGGAGGTCATCGTTGCTTTTCAAGTAGGTGTCATAACTTTCCCCTGCTTTGAAACTCAAAGCGTCTTTGATGCTCTGCTGAATTCTGATGCAGGTTCCTTTGAGAAGCTGCAATATGAAAAAATCCCCTGGGTGGCATGTGAAACTTTTTGAACAAAAAAACGTATGGGGTATTATTCTAAGTTAATGTTGCATGGGAAATAATATATGGCAAAGAATTATTGGTGATACAGTTTACTGGGTGTAAGTGCTACTCTTTGGAAGACTCAAGGAGGTGGAACACTCACACTTACAACCCATTCACAATCAAAGCAAACTGCAAATGATGAACACGTTCTAGGTTCAGTTATAGTAATGATTATTGTTGGTGACACCAATGTATGTTGTGTCCTTTTATAAACTCTTTTTCCATGTGTTGACAGAAATTGCCAGTACTTCTACAACTTTAAAATATACACATGTGGAGTGTTAGCCCCAGAAGAGCTGGGCTTTGGATATACTTCTTTGAAGGTGAATATCAAGTCTTGTATATGCAAAGTTACTCATTAACTGAGCAAAAGCTCAGTTATCCATCACCTTTCCTGACTTTCTACTGCTGTCACTTCATGTCACAATTGAATCTTTCAGAGTGAGGTCCGTCATTGCTTGGTGTTTGTATTGCCAGAGAAATACAGTGATCATGTAGAAATAATTCTGGTACTTGAAAGTAAAGACAGGCCATGGAGGGGTCTGAGGAACTTTAGAGTGATACAAAAGACGGTAAGATAGGTCTTCATTGGGAGGGAAGGAGAGGTGACATTTGTTTCACTGGATTAAAGAGATTTAACCAAGAGAATAACGGGAAGAATGGTTTGGGTACGTGGGGGTCACACCGCAGGTGGGTAACATAGGATGTATTTCCATCCTTGCAAATGTTCTTAGTTCAGTGTGGCTCTTCCTGCAGTGGAGAGCAGAGGTGCTTTGGTGACACAAGGTGGGTTTGTGCCAGACACGAGTGTGGGGCAGGCATCCAGTGGGCCTGTTCCTTGTCCATGAGGAGACCCCCTCTCCCTGCCCTGTTTGCCTGTCCTCGATGGGATGTTCCCTCAGCTGGGAAGCAGCAGGGTGAAGGAAGGTATGTTGCCGTGTCAGGCTGAAGGCGGAGAAAGCTGGCGGCAAGCCCGGAGTTGCTCCATACAAGGAGATGGGCTAGGAGCATGAGGTCATCACTTCACAGGGAGGAGTTCTTTTCAGTGTGTGGGAAGTGGGTCTAGGAAAAGGAAAAGATATTCTTTTGCTGGGGGGGAAGAGGGGGGAGGAGAAGAGAAGCAGCAACAGAAGAGAGGAAAGCCTAAATTCATTCCAGCAGGAAGTAAACTGCATGTATGCTCTTAGCCTAAGATAAAACTGCCCACTTAGTATTGTCCTAATTATAGTGTTGATGTATTTGCCTTATAAAAATGGATTTTGGAAACTTGGAGGAGAAGTTTATTATACAATGGAGATAGTCTTGGTATTGTTCAATATACACCATTTTATTAGGGATTTAAAGGGCCTAAAATACTGTGCAGAAAGTTTCTGCTGTGTAATACCTGTGTTAGGTAACTGTAGTATTTCTTTGAAAAGGTTTATTTTGGAAACTTTGTCTCAGTAGTGGATCAGTGGAATTGATAGCTTTGTTTTCAAGGTTTGAGAGAAGACAGTTACGTCTCTTTTTAAGAGCTCTGTGTGTGGTCACATACAGTGCATAGGAAGTTTTGGTAAGAATTCTTAAAAAGCAGCAGTAGTGCTTCTGAAGTGGCTTTCTTTGTGTGTGTGTGTGTTTGTTGAGATTTTTTTTTCTCTTGTAGGACAACTTCATTGGATGGAGAGTTTTGATTGCTTTCATCTTGCAGCATGAAATCATATTTAAGAGCGTAACTGTAATTTTTTTCTATTTCTTCCTGCACGTTTAAATGCAGAGTCAAGTTTGGTTTTGAATGTACTCAGTAGTGTGTCTTTCCCTGATGATGAAAAAAAACAAGTTCCCAATGAATTAGGAGTTAATGCTGTTTTTAACCTGAGTGAACTGTACTTCAGGACATCATTCTGTTTTAGATCTCAGATTGCTGTTTGCTCTATCATAACCTGCCTCCTTTGCATTGTTACCTTCTACCCTAGAAAGAAACTACCAGGTGGTTTAACCACTTACAATTTTAAACATTCTTTTTCAGATCTGGGTTTCTTACCAACCTGCTCACAATATAGAGATGTCTCACAGAAGTTTATATAGACAATTTTTTATACTTGTAACTTTACTGTGCTTCAGCGACTGATTTCTGGCCAACTGTATGGGTTTGTCAGAATTGCTGATCTTTGTAATGTGTTAGTTGGCTTTTTAGAATTTTGTTTATGCTGCGGACTCACACCTTGAGCAAAAAGTGTATTTTGTTAGGCTTTCTGATACAGTTCTTATTTTCTGCTGAGGGGAGAGTTGGTACTTGGTACTTGGACTAGGTCTTTCCCTGGCATTTTTGACAGGGTGAATGTGGAGCAACAGCAGTAATTTTGCATCCTGTGAGACGTTTCTGTGATGTAGCTCTCTATTAAGACAATCACATGAAACTTTTAACTGTTGAGGTAGAAATGAACCCATCGTGTGTGTTCTGTTAATCTGTATGTAGGTATGCTGGACAGTGTTGCTTGCACAATACTGTAGTCCATTTGTGACCCTGTCTTAGTAAGTGCTAGTAAGAAAATACTTAGTAACTACTTAATAGTTTTTCACGTATTAGTAATTTTTCTATATGATGGTCAAGTCTTGGTCTGAAGACAGCTCGCAGTTGTCACCACTTGATCTTAAGGGTCTCACAGCCTCTTCATACTATGATTTTGAAAGTGATTTATTCCAACATGAGAAGCTGAGACATTAAGAAATAAAACTTAAATATAAAACTAAACTACTATCAGTAAGACTTAGTGAAAAGTTTGTGAATTGTTGCATATTCTGTAAGCACTCCTTGCCAGAAGCAGAAGTAAAATCCAGAATAGCATTAAAGTGCATTAATCACAAGCTCTTTGTTCCCTGAAGTTGCGTGTTTAGTAACTGGGAGACATGCAATTCCAGCAAGGAGTCTGAAAGGGTCGTGAAGATGACCCCCTCTGACAGAATGCTGACTCATACTCGGATCTCTCCATCGTCTCTAATAAATGAATTGGGCATTTATGGAGAAAAGTACTGTGAAAATAATTACTCAGTCACATAATGCATGTTCCAAAGAGGGTGGCATTTAGGTTTTGATCCTCCTTTTTGTGACTCTCTTAATTTCAATGCTTGGTTTGTCAGCTTTGCTGCTTTTTACCAGCTGTGTTTGTGTCTAACTTTTTGCTTTAGAAAACTTGGAAAAATCTTATTTCATACACTGGCAGCATATTGTAACCTATGTGGTTCATCAAAACATTTATAGTGTCTGCCATTTGAATTGAGAGTGGCAGTTTTAAGTTGTATTTCTCAGTACAAAACAGAGTTGGAAAGGACATAAGTTTAATGGTTATTTAATAAGGCAGGAATAATTTTATTGAATATTTGATGCTATTATGCTCAGGAAAATAGCATATTAATAATGGCTCAGCTGGTGGAGGTTGTTAGCTGCTTGGCTAGTAAATCACAAAATTCACCCCAGTGAACCTATAAGCAAGTAAGAGTAGGATTGTAGGATAAACCACAATCTTTGAACACATAAAGCTTATTCTATCTGCCGTTAATTTGTGTAAAGTTGTTAAAATCTGTGCAGTGTAGTGTCCTGTGACTGTGTTTGTTAAAGTTCAGCTTTTTTGAGTTATGCTAAATCTTTCTTTAATGTTTTGGGTGTCTTTCAGATAGCATCTGACTTTCTAGTTGTGGCTTCTTCTTTGAAATGTTCCTGAGTGTAAAATAATCCCCCATGTTATTCTTATTCCAAGTAAATTTCAGGTATTACAGGTAAGGGGTGCAGTCAAGTGAAGTGGTTAAGTTTAAAAATATGACAGCTTAAGCACTGTAAAAAATGGTATTTTCAGATTGAAGATGCTATCCCTTCAGCAAAACGTGAGAATTACTTTTGTAGCCAATGTTAAGGAAAATCATACAACTTTGCAGCAGCTTTTTACTGATTAGGAGGCAGAAAACATGGAATCAGAAAAACAGATACTTTTTTTTTGTTGGTATGTCTGTTGTATGTTGGTTCTGTGAAGGGTGTGTTTCCTCCCAAGGAGAGTACCTCTTCTGTAATTTCCATAATATAGTTGTTTACCGTTTCAGCAGATGTGATAATTGAAGTTCACCAGATAAAAGAAAATGCCTGATTTGCCAAATACAGAAAAAAAATATTGGCAATTGAAGTGTGCATCTGAAAAAGCAAAGAATTTAAAGGGTCTGTAACAAAGATAGAGGAAGGCCATTTAATACCCAGTTCTAGTTTTTGCAGTAGCTGAATGTTGAAACTGAAGTGGGAAATCTCTTGTCAGTGAATGTGTTGACTAAAGCTGAAGCTGTTATTTTAACAAATGTAACTGGCATCTAGATTATCTCATTTATCTAAATGTTGGTTTTTTTTAATGTCAGAAGGTAATTACATTCCATTACTGAGGTCAAATCTCAGTTGGATTCAATCCTTGTCTTCCTCCATGGCCCTATAGTTTTCTATGCTGTGTGCTTTCTAGCTCTGCATCTCTGGGGCCAGCTGGTCCCCTCTGAAGGGAAACCTGCCCTCTGCTCACGGGATGGTTTTCTCCGGGCTCTGCTTCAGCACACTGCAGCAGATTTGTGTCCTTTACAGAACAGTCTTCCAGAGGTATCCTATCCCTATATACCTTGTGTCTTAAAGCTTCATGTTTCTGTGGAGCATGCAGTGCATACCGTGTGCAAACAATCAGTCTGGTGGACAAGAACACAATAATTTCTTGTACTCTGGTATTTCATCACTAAAGTCACCCAAACCTGGTTTGAGGAGCCTTAAGTGGAGATGCAGGGATTAGCAGGGTGGGTGTGGATAGTCTGCTTTCCAGGGGGTGGGAGCTGCCATTTTCCAAAGCAGTGATTAAGCAGATAGTTGTTAACATTAGTTTATTACAGTAGTATGGTTTGTGTCCCTCTACAGAATTTTTCTCAGGTGGAGCTGGGATTTCAGCTTTAAAGATGAAGTCAGTCAAATTCCCTTCAACTGTCTCAGAGTACAGAAAGGCAAGAATTCTGAGGGAGCTAAATAACCTTTGCCTACAGTACGAACATTATTATCATCCGTAACATTTTCGTTTCTCGAGAATATTCTTGGATGGTGCTATGTTATGAGGAACATTGTACTTTTAAATGATGTGTTGGCTGGTTGATGTAATGTCTGGAAGGAATAATTTTTCGATACAAAGCTGGGGGATAATATAATAATCTATTTCAATAAAGATCACAGAAGCTGACTCTTATGTACGCAAATAAATTTCCTTCTGAAGAATCCAAACATGCATTTTTTTTCACCTGTGCACTTCAGTACCACTTGTCCAGACACCTGGAAGATCAAACATCCATGACTTTTTAACTGTTTGTTATCCATTAATTAAAGCTTGATCCATTTATACATTTTCAAATGAGAATAATACCCTTCAGAAGGAGTATTTTTTATAACTGGGAAGGCTGATGATACCCAAACAAAATTCTCTGAATGTAAAAAAGATAGGGTAGATTTCTTCATGTATCTTAAAAAGTTAGCACTGTATATATTTGTAGAATATATGTATTAAAATTTACTGCACCCTTAAAGTGTTTAAGAAGGTACAAATGCATAGTTCAGTCATCTGCCTTTCTGGTGACTAAAGTGAAAGTAAGTATTCCATTTACAGAGAGAGTAATCGCAGTATCTTCTAGGATGTGGAGCATGGGAAGGAAAAGTTGTTCAGTTCAGGAACAGCAAACAAAGGCTTGAGGCAACACCTCTCCCTGAACCACATGATATGTTATATTTCCTGTGGTGTAACAGCCTGGAGTATCAGCTGTTGGGAAGGGAGAGGTCTCTCATGGACCTGTGTTCCTCGTGACCAGGTTTTCTGTACAAACTGCTGTGTAATCAAACTACGTTAAATGGGATACAGTGGTGCCAAGGAAACAAGTGACCTCGAGAAGACTGAATGAACAATGAGTTAACTAAGTGGAGGATTTAATGAACCAGAAGGATGTAATTAGTTTAATGAAGGGGAAAGAAGAGGAAACATCCTGATTGCTCTTTGAATTTCTTTTCAAAGAGCAATAAATACTTGGAACTAGATTATGTTTCTCCTGAGGAGACCAGTATTGCCATTTATTACAGGCTAATGGCAGATTTGTTATCTAATTGTTTTGTGTGAAGTGAGAAAATCTGACTGCTGTTGGGCCATAAGAAGAAATTAAACTACCTCTAGACTCTTAAGTGCTTCACATCCTATGGATTTATCTTTTTCTATGACTGTCCTTAAATCTTGAGAGCTAATGCAGAGCTTCTGGTAGAAGCTTCTGGTAGTATTCTTGATTGAAATGTGCAGTGGCAGCAGCTAGATGAGTTTTGGGTTCTGAAATCTTTCCAAAGAGGAGTTTTAGGTGCTGCTTTGTGATGATGTGAGACACTGAGTCTACATCACTGAGTACTGTGTGAGTCTTCTTCCCTCCTGTTTTCCCCGAAGAGATACTTGTGAAGGTGGCCTTGGGACTGAGGGTTTGCACTTGGGTTTTGTGTGTGTGCTCATTCTGACTTGCCATGTATTTGTCTCAAGACAGATGTTTCATATCAACATATGAAACACTTCCTTCAGAGGTTTGGTTTGGTTTTTTTTGTATGAGGAAGATTACTTCCTACCCTCAAACTAGAGAAGTTGGCATCTAATTGAATGTAAGAAATCTGCAAATAAAGAAGTTAGCTGTGCATAGAGTAGCTCATTAGTCAACATGGTTACTACCAGTACTTTTTAATTTTTGACTCTTGCCATCACTTTTCCAGAGGTTGTTTCTGCCTTCACTGTTCATCTAAGACAATAAACCTCTTGAAAATGGAATACTTTGGTTGTCTTTTGCCTTAATGCACAATATAATATGAACTTGAAGCAAGCTTGAGCCGCTGATGTGTGTGGGTTTTATTTTATTATCAATTTGTGCCAACTATTGGACATTTTAGCATTGTATGCTTCTTTGTAATTCTAGAACAGTCTGGTTCTTTAGCTGTTGGACTTTGTTAACAGGGTTGCAGATAGTAATGCACAGTGCCTGCCACATGAGAATAATTTTTATCAGCCTTTTGCTTCTCAGTTGAATTTTGTTGTTAAGAGCTGTTGTGGACATAAATGTTGCAACGCTGCGGAATTGAGGGTTCAGTGAAAATTCGTTGGTCAGGAACTCTCTATTGAGGCCGTGCTTTTCTTTGGCTTTCCTTGCATCCTGGAACTTAAGTACAGTTCAGTTCGTGGAAAAATGGAGGAAGGAAAGCTCTTTCTTACATCTAAGCACATGAAAGGTATCAAGAAACTACACGTATTTATCCTTTGGAAGGAGAGAGCATGTGTGTGACTTATTTTGTATGCTGCATCACGTTTTTCAGAGTTAACGAGACAACAGCGCTGCATCTTGAGTCATGGTGGCAAGGTCTGACTTCTGTCAGCTAGCCTGGCTCTTCTCTTCCTAGCCTGAATCTGCCTTCACTTTCTTGTACTCTTATGTCTGGTGAGATTCAATCAGCCTTGCTGTTTACCTGTGAGGTAAAAACTTCTGCAGCATGGAAGCAAAACTGGTTGAGTAGCTGCACCTAAAAAACACTTGCTCTGTGGTTCACTACCAATTGCCAGCTCTTCCCTTTTCATACTTTTTTCACAAGCAGCCTGAAATGATAAAGAGCATGCTGAGAAAGTTACCAGGGCAGTAGCAGACAGCTGCAGGTGTGGTGGAGCATGAGATTACTATTTAGAATAATGCTGGCAAATGAGAGATGTCGTCTGGAACAAAGCAGGTGTCAGCGAGCATGAAAGCTCCCTGACTGTCTGTGGGCTGGACTGCATGGGTATGAGATGGGGAGGAAACAGGGAAGCGTGCAGTTCTGTGGAGAAGAACATGAAGTTTTAGGTTAATAAAGACAGAAAGGTACAGTATCATGTGGTTGGGCAGACCTTAAAGTGCTTGGGCAAGCAGGTCAAAGGTAATTTGAAGTAATCCCGCTGCTCTAGTCAGAGTTGGTAGGTCCTCACTGTTTCAGCTTCTGAACTCTGAGGAAGATGGGGACCAACTGGAGGATAGCAGTGCTCTAGAAAATATTAAAAAATTGAAAGAATTAGAATTGCTTAGTCAAAAATTAGCATATTCATGTTGTAGAGATATGGCTAGTCTCCTCTTTCTATATCTCAGTTATGGAGCAGGCAAGGTGAGATTTGGTCATGGAGAAGGTTTTTCCTAATGCTGATGGCAGAGGAGTACTAAATCAGATGGTCTGACAAAACTAAAGTCTTGACAAAAATCTTTCTGCGATAGGTATATATATGTGGCTTTTTGGTGGAAGGCGAAAGAATTAGATGGTGTCTTTAGATTATAATAAGCCTTACACTTGACTGTTAGTGACTTACTTCCATAATGTCTATTACTATCATTTGCATGTGTGAGAGCTGTTTTCTGGTTTGTTTTTTTTTTTAGCCTGCTGACGAGTGTAAATCCTATTCTTTGGTGGATCTCACTGCTTCTTATTTGCATGTGTTTTTAATAAGAATACAGCTGCAGGAGCTGCTTGGGTAAAGTATGGTCTTCATACAGCTGCAGGCGTAAGAGAGTGAGAGGTCACTGTTTGAGGATGTTCATACCCAACCAAGTAAAATCCAATACTTGTTGAGGTGGAACTTCTGCTGTTCTAAAGGTTTGGTTTTTTAATTACTTTTTATAATAGTTTTTGTACCTGTTTGTTTTGTGATCTTAGAAATGTCCTTAGGCATTGAATTATCTCATTTAGTTATTCCATAGGCAAAGAAGTACTAAAGAGCAACTTCATAAAATTTCATTTGATGTTCTTAAGTTCTTCTGGGAAACACTTCAGGCATCTGACATACCTTGTCACTTTGTGGGATAATGATTTTTTTCTTTCCTGTGTACTTTGATCTGCACCCATCATACTTGCCTGTTTTGTGAAATAAAAAATTCTCTTTCTTTGTGTGGAAGCTGCTCCATGATCAATATTACCTATATTTTTTGTGCGTTTTATGTTTTTCATGAGGTAGGAGAATTTGAATATGTAGGAAAACCATGAATGTTACCAGCAGTGTAAGAATGCGTTATGTTCTCTCTTCACTTCATTGAAGTCTAATAATCTGGATGGTTTCTAACCTGACCAATTCAAGGCACTGAGCAAATGTTTTTGAAGGTGTATTTTCAGAGACTACTAGAACATTTCCTGGTAATGGCATTAAATAACTTGCACCAGTGTATGATGTTGCATTTATTGATATGTGAGTTCGTATGCTGTTTTCTATGCTTGTTGCTTGGTGTTCTGAGGTTCTGCAAATTTTTTAATGACCTGTCCGTTTTGATTGATCATAATAATTTTGTATAAAGCATGGATGCATATGAAATGACAGATAGGCAAGTAACCATTCTGAAGAGCAGCTCAAGCCCTGGCACAGGTTCTGGCTCTCTTGCCTCTCAGTCTTTGTCTCTTAAATCTTACCCTGCAAGGTCTTCAGTTCTCTAACAGCTTTCTATCACAGATATCAGCAGAAACGTCTTGGACGACTTTCGTTCACTACCACTCCCAACACCTTTTGCCTCAGAATCCTTGACTGCTTCAAAGGACTTTTCAAGTTGCGAATTATGACTTTCCTCTACAAAAGCTGCGTTTGTTTTTTTCACCATATTATTCTAGTCTACAGATTATTAGATATTATTCCTTGTCCACTATCAAAGTCAGACTGTTTTCGTTGTGCTTCCACCAATTGCCTTGTCAGCTCTGAAAAGATTTGATAGATTTTCCACTCTCTGTTCCTCTTTACTTAGGTCATCTTAAGCCTAAGTTTTTCAGAATTACCAATTACCAGTACCAATTTAATAGTTGGTACTGGTTGGTATCACTTTGGCTGAATAGCATCTGATGGGTGGATATTTACTACTGGTATTTTTCAATGCTCATCTGATGCTTCATTGTGAGAGAATGCCTTATATATCCTCAGTCTGGAGAGGATCTGGTGGGGGAATGACTTTGACTGTCTTGGTAGTAATTTCAGGAAACAACAGGTCATCTAGATTCTCTGCTCTATCCTTATCTTCTTATAATTCTGTCTTTTATGTCTTCATTATCTAGTGGATTATTGCATTGGGGTAGCAAGCTGTCTGTAACTATCAGATTTTACTATGTTTGAGCTCAGAAATAGCAGTGAGAATTTTGTAACATTTTATTACTCTCTGACAGATGGCTGTGCAGTTCACTGGAAAGCGTTTATTATGCTTCCGTGTACTAGCTAGTGTATGCCATCAATTAGACCAGTGCTGAACTTGTATTACCAGTTTTAAATTCTACTGATGACCTGACCTGTATGCTGACGAAAAGATGTACATAGACAAAAAGTCAGTAGTAACTGGAATTCTGAAGAAAAGTTGGGTTTGTATTTTATTTTTATACTGACAAATGAAATTATCATATGTGATAGAGTAGTTCTCATAGAAAAAAAAATTAAAAAAGTTTCACTCCTTGTCTGTGTGCAGAAGATACAACTTGTCTATGTTTAAGTTGTTCCAATTTGTTATTTCATTTAATAAATTGAATTTTCATAAGGACTTTGTTTTGCCACATGCAATTCTTTAACATCTGCTTGAAAGCTGAATGTGCCCAGGTGGTTGTGGTAGTGTGTGTTCTTCTTTCGTGAGTGCCTTTGGAACAAGGATTAAGATTTACCTTCCTGTCCAGTGATATTCTGGTTTGTATTTGTGGTGGGAAGGCTGGAGCCAAATTTACTCTGGTTTACTCCTGCTTGTAATTTTTTGTTGGTGAAGACTTTTCTTTGTGCTTTGCAACTTCGAAACAAGTGATTTTATATGTTTATAAAAAATGTGAATTTTATAATGCTTATAGTCTCCTGCATTTTTTTGTCTTTTTGTGTCTACTTTCATAGCTGCTGTTCCTTTGCAGTGACTGATTGTTAGCATCACTTAGTCTTTTCTATTTTTGGTCATGGAGAATGGAAGTTTTGTATTTATATTAGCCAGTTCTTTGTTTCTAGAATGTCACTAAGTAACCAGAAAAGAATACTAAATAATGCTTTCTTGAATATGAAGTAAGACTATCCCTTCATAAGATTCTATAAATGTTTCCATGACCAGAGCTTTGTTTTAAATAATGAATATTGAAAATAGTTCTCTTTTCTTTACCCTTATGCACTGTGTCTGTCTTTCAGTTTTGCTTCTTGTGTCTTTTCATACAAGGGCATTGCTGAACTATTATGGAATGTTTCATCTAGAGCTGGACATTCTAGCATGAGATTGTGAGTGAATATATGACATGGGTTCAGATGCAGATTGTACAGTATAGCTTGCACTTGTAAGCTGTATGCAAAGCTTGTTTCTGATTATTTTTTATATACATTTCTCTTATTATAAATCCTCAGAGACCTTCTGTGTTAGTTTGCTTCACCTAGATTGAAGTCTGGAGTTACATATCGAAACTTCAGTGCTGAAATCATCCTTCCTGACCTCTTAGTGTTCTAGATATTCCTGTAATTAGAGCCATGTGAGAAATTTATGTGTCTTGATTGGGCCCTTTCTCATGTGGCCCCTTGTTTTCTTTCACTCTTGTGAAACACCACTAACAGTCTTTCATATAACAAACTTCGGCCTTCCATGCTTTCATTTTTTTTTAATGGATTTCTGTTTTTGTTTTATCAAGGGTGAGGTTCAGAAATAAATGAGCTTATCTAATTTTTTCAACTGCAATACACTGTGTCATAAGAAATTCCAAGAACTTAAAAAACCCACCAGACTACCTTTTATGTGTAGAGACAAAATTATTTCTTCACTCAAAGTTGTGTGTATTAAGTGATGGCGTACTACTACTTGCAGTCATTTGAGAAGTCTTTTCCTACTCTTTTTCTTGAACTCTGTCCCTTTTAAAAAAAAAAAAAATCAGTCTTCTGGTAGTAGTTTGAAAATGCAAAGCAACTTACCTAAATTTAGGTTTTGCAATGTATTTTAAAATGCTGAAATAATAATAAAAGAAGTTTGATATGTTTTTCTTTCACAGAGTCCCCAGAAAAGGACAGAAAAGTGTATTTCAGAAAGTGAAAATCAGAGGAAGTAACTGCTGACATAGGAAAACTGTACTAAGAAACATTTTTTGAGCAAAATTTTTAAGGTATGTGAGTTTAACTTATGCTTTGCAGAAAAGCCTATCTGAAAATGAGCTCTCTGTTTTACTTTGAGTGGACCAATATTCATAAGTCAGTTTTGAAATAAACGGGCTATCTTAAGTTACCACTTGTGATGTTTATTATTGGCAGTAGCTGTGTGGAAGCATGAATTTTGCTAGTTCATATTGTATACATTTAATATCAAATGCCTAAATAGATAATCTTCTGAATATGTGCTTAGTGCAAACAAATGCTACATAAAGTATGTGTTTTGTGTTTCATGGTCTTGTATGTTCCAGAGGTAGATCCTACACTAACAGAAATGTCAATTCTTTAACAGTCTAATTTTTATTTAAGGTGTGGGTGGAGAGCTAGGAATGATTTATTTCATTATTTTAGTGGAACATAGCTGCTATAAGCCTCACATTCAGAAACTGAGATGGACTGTCTAACAAATTGATAACCTATTATAAAGTTTTTTGTGAATTAGTACAGAAACCTTGATTTTGAGAATTTGTCTCCTGAATCCAAATTCTTTCTTTTTAGATTTTGAAGTATTCTTAATGTTTTTAGATAGTGTTTTCAGAATATAAGGCGTTCTATATGATTTAGAGCCCATGCAGATTTAGGAGCAAGTTGACAGCATTTTAAGACTGAGTGTGATGCTGTGCTCATTCCATATTCCTCTTTATGGTGAAACCACATCTTTGCTGTGCATTCCTGTTTCTGAATTTGCTTCCTGAGTTCGTGGTTTACTAATTGCCTACTTGTTACTGATACTGTGAAACCACAAGTTCCAACTGATGCTTGTAGATCCATCATTATTTTAAGATTAACATCTTGGATATAGTTGATGGAAGTATGTAACAGAAGGCCTTATAAGGGCAGGAGAACATCCTGTGAAAGCATTGCTTTGTATGTGCTCTGTTCTTCCCTGCTCATTTGATTTCAGTGTCAGACATGCAGGACCACAGATCTGACACAGCATGGACACTCTCATATGTCACAGACAGGTTGCAATCTTTAAATTAAATGCTGATTTGCTATGAAAACTGCTTTCTTCAGAGTTCTTGCTGGAGTCCAGGAACTACCAACACTGGAATACCGGCTTTATTTGCTGAGAGGAATGTTGTAGTGTCATTGAAGTTTCTCTCTGTTAGACTGACAGAATTTAATTTTGTTTTGTTTGGATTCTGACTGCACTGCTGTGGTGGTGATTGAGACAAGTTGTACACTGTCTTCAGTAACTCTGCTTAAATTTGGAACTGTTTGCTCATTCACAGTATATTATTAAATGTACATTGAATATTTACTTCCTGCAAGCGATTAGTTCATTGAGAGTGACTGTAAAGAAAGTAAGTCTTACTTTCTTGGAATTGACTGTGATACATATTTTAGCCTGTAAGCTTACCAAATATTTTTGGACTAATTTACATGTCCAGTAATGTTTTTTTAGCAGTATGTATCTGTATCACTCCTACATTTGAAAATAAGAAAAATAGTGAGAGAATAAGCAGTACACAGGCTGTGGCTGCACTGCAGTCCAGAGATAGAGTTGCAGTATGGAAATTACTCATGTGTGTGGTTTCAGGTCTTCCGTGATGTGGCTGCATGTTTATCAGCACCAGATGCAGGTGTTTCAGAGCTAACAAGTGTCTTTGACCTCCAGTTGTGCTACGTATCTTATCTGTATATCAGTTTATGGAACTCTGACCCAGGGGACCAATATTATGGTTGCATGGGAAACCTGGTTTGGGATATTTTCTGATTCTTGCGAGGCTGAATCTGCAAGTTTAGTGGCCTGCTAACACAGGAGAAAAATGGTTTCTAACTAGTTACCCTGTTCCCACAGGTGCAATGCCTTGAGAGCTGGTGTTTTATTTGGATTTGTCTGTGCTCTTAGGAGAGTAAACACTGGAAACAAATGTTTCAGGTCACCAGGAGTGGAAAAGCGCCACTGGCAGCTCTTGTCTGGAGATACTGTCAGCTATGGTTGTTTGATAAATATGTGGATTCATCTTTAGTATCAGTCTAAGATGCTATTTATGTTTTCCCTCATACAGTAGTTTAAGTTAGGCAGGTATGTTTTTGTAGAAATGGAAACTGGAAAACAGGTCTAAGCCTGAAATCTCTTCCAGTCTTAGTTTTTCTTGTTTTTTTTTTAGTTTTAGTCTTAGTGTTTGAAACAGTGCCTAACAGTGTTTGAGCCTCCATTCAGTTTCTATTGTGGAGGTATATGGATGTGGTTAATCTCATGATGAAGTTGTTTCAGACCTTAATAGTTGCTCTTTGTCTCACTAGAAGTTTTTCTTTTGATAATTGTCTCATCAATCTTGTTCTCCTTTCAGATGTGGTGAAGGGCCTGTGTTTTCCCCTGTGTGGTATATAGTGCCTTAAAAAATGGGGTTTGGAGGTGACCTGAAGTATTCTCATGACGCTTTATTAAAACTTCAAGACTGGGAACTGCGACTGCTAGAAACAGTGAAGAAATTTATGGTAATGAGAGTAAAAAGTGACAAGGAGTATGCCTCCACTTTACAGAATCTTTGTAATCAAGTAGATAAAGAGAGCACCTGTCAATTGGATTACATCAGCAATGTGTCCAAGGTAAGTCTGAAGTATTTTGAATTTGGAATATTCTTGGAAATAACAGTGCTGGGTTTATTTTTGTTTGCTATGGTTTTAGAATTCCTGTTCATTCAGGTTCCTGAGAACTAATGTTGCCAAAGTCTTTAAAATGGACTCCTTTTAGTTCCTCAGTGGAGTATGCAGAAGTTGAGCTCTAGTCTTGCTTTGAAAATAACGATTGAACTAGAATCAGTCCTGATTTTTGAAATTCATTATTTTACATACCTGTGTTGAGCCTGATACTTTTAGAGTTTTGAAAATCGAGTATGCTATAGTAAGCTTTTCTTTTAAGACAGTTAAATAGGAACTATTGTTTACGTTGTATAGAATTTGCGACAGAAATAGAAAAATGCCAGGAAACCAAGTCAAACCCTAGCATTCCAAGTGTTATTCACACTGCAGCGTGTGTTGTAAAAACAAAACATTAATTCAGGATGTTTCTCATAATTGTGAAGCTATTTTGTATGCAATGTGAAATAACTGTGTTGACTTTTTATGAAGGTAAGGCTGTCCTTCCTCCAAATAACTAATTTTTGGATTTAGAGCAAGTCCAGTTAATGTTCTGATGAAGCAAACTTCCTTTATCAGCTGTTTGAAAGTTTTACTGACTTAGATTCCCTCCTGATAAGAGAAATCTCTTCTGTTTTAATGGCATATTCAGTTCTTGGCCTTCGGGCTTTAGCAATGGTTACACAGTCCCTTCAGTCTGGCGTGAATCCTGATCTTCTCTCTGCAGGAAAACACCCTTTTTGCATCAAGTTAAATTTTAGACAAAGCAGTTTTTATGTAGTGGGCTTATGGGGTGGCTGCTTGAATACTAGCACTGGCATAGTGTTAGGAACAGGACTGCTCCTTGTGCAGCAGGATAGATTTATACTGGATTGAAGTGACAGTGTGTGTGACTTGTGAGCTGCTTCAGCTGCCCCAAAAGTAGCACTGCTCAGTGTTTATCTGTAACATTCTGTTGTTGCTTCCCTCCCACACAATAATTCTTGCCGTGTCAATTGAAATACTCTCCTATCTCTGTGTTTTGGTGGTATATTTGAAATGCTTGTCACCCAGTTATGTTTCTTATGCACTGTTATAGGTTTGTTATAGGTTTGTTATAGG
Source organism: Dendrocincla tyrannina (assembly GCA_035047865.1). Taxonomy (NCBI): domain Eukaryota; kingdom Metazoa; phylum Chordata; class Aves; order Passeriformes; family Dendrocolaptidae; genus Dendrocincla; species Dendrocincla tyrannina. The sequence goes on along the minus strand of JAWWMP010000093.1, from coordinate 13,198,804 downwards.
TTTGTTATAGGTTTGTTATAGGTTTGTTATAGGTTTGTTATAGGTTTGTTATAGGTT
>JAWWMP010000093.1:13174209-13186350 GCA_035047865.1 Dendrocincla tyrannina | reverse complement strand
TTCTTGGGTGCACCCAGAGGGGGCAGCGAAGCTGGTGGGAGGGCTGGAAGGATTGTCCTGTGAGGGGCAGCTGAGACGTCTGTGTTTGTCCAGTTTGGAGAAAAGGAGGCTGAGGAGTGACCTCATTGCTCTCTGCAGCTTCCTGAGGCGGGGAATGGAGGGGGGGATGCTGGTCTCTTCTCCCAGGGATCCAGAGATGGGACACATGGGAATGGCTCAAAGGTGTGCCAAGGGAGGTTCGGACTTACGATTAGGAAACATTTCTTTATTGAGAGAGTGCTTGAACCCTGGACAACTTGAGAGGTGGTCATTGCCCCAGGCTTGTCAGTGTTTTAGAGGCATTTGTGCAATGCTCTCCACAACACACTTTAGTTTTTGGTCATCCCTGAATTGATCAGGCAGTTGGACTAGATGGTTGCTGTACACCCCTTCCAACTGAAATGTCCTATCCTGCCCTTCCTGTCTTGCCCTTAGGGAAGTGAAGCTTGGCTCAGTATGGGAATCCAAATGCTCTGAAAAGTCAGTCTCTGGGTGAAAGTCTTGTCACTGGTGGTTTTCTTGGGATCTATAAGAACTATCATATAAGGAAGTAATTTTCATAATCACCTATAATGTCTCTGGCATTATAGGATGAAATACTGAGTTTAGAGAGAGAATGTGGTCAGGAAGGTCCCAAAATCAGTTAAATGGGTAGTACAGAGTAATAATTACAATGAAATTCTACCAAAGCTGTGTTTTTCCTGTTGATGAAGACCTGGGACACAGAGGAAACTATGAAGAAATGCTCTGTAAAAAGAAATAGAGAAATTAGAGGTCTGCTTGAAAAAGCAGGGGACAACCATGTTTTTGTTTTAAAGAACTCACTGTAAGTTGTGTAACATATTCTTCAGTACTGGGAATCAATTAACATGAATATAAATAGTTTCACTGGCTTGATACATAAGGGTAGTCCTTTTTTTCTGTCTTATCTAGCTTTTAAATCTATTTGCTGTAATTTCTTAGTCCTTAGTAAAATTCATTTAAAAGAAGGATCATGTCGGGGTCCCACTAGTATTTCCTGTGCTTTCCTGTGGTATCAATTGAGTCAAGCTTTATGAATCTTTAATGTAAACATATTTTATTGTTTTTTAAAAATGTGTTGTTAGAAGAAGACCTATTTGAAAGCCTTGACCATCTCATTCATAAGTATAAAGAATGTGTTCAGTAGCACAATGTAAACAAATAATGTAATGGAGTATTCTTTCCCAGGCACAATTAAATAATGCTCTGTGAAAATACAAGTCTCTAAAGTTGAAATAAATAAGGAAGTGACTGTATCGGAAGTTTGTTATTGATAAACAGACGTGGACACAGCAACATACTGAGAAATTGCTTCTGATTTTGAAAGTGTTGAGAAATGTGTAGACGGAAAGATAAATGCAGTTCTGGGAAGTTATTTGAAGAACTGCAGTCATAAAGTGGAAAATGTGTAGATCACTGTATGCACTGACATTTTCGTAATTTATTACTGGTATTTACAGAAGTAAAAGATTCTAAAGCAAATGAGAAAAGTTTTTTCTGTCTGAAACATTACTATATGCTGAAGATTTGTGTATTTTTTCAGGAGAGGGTTGTTGCTTCATTTGAAAAAAAAAAACAACTAAAAAAAGACAAAAGCCCTTACTCTCCCCTCTATTCAATTTTAAAATTTTCTGAAATGGAATACTGTGATACTCTGGCGAGGTTATAATACAGAAAATTGCAAGAACTCTGAAGTCAAGCTTTGTAGCTTTCAATGGACTCTGCTGTCCTCTCTTTAATCCTAACCCATAAACCCCCCAATCACCCCTCATCCACCCGCAGGCTCCGTTCACTCCAGCTGCTCCCTCATGTAAAGAGCAGCTCCCTCTGCTTCTTCTCCTGGCCTGTCTTTCCCCAAGAGTCTGTAACTCTCCATTGCAAAGCTCCAGTCCTGCCTCTGTGATCCCAACAATGTCCTAGCCCTATGGCCTTATGACTGCACAGATATCTGCCCCACCACACTGTGTACTCAACACAGTGCTGTTCACGGGCACTTAACGTGTCACCCCACTGTGTTGAGGTCCTGGAGAGGATCTGGGGGCTCCTTCCACAGTGGTGCCATGTAGGAACCTTGTTGCTCACCTGCTGAAGGCGACCCCGTCCAAGCCACATTTTGTTTTCTTTGTGTTGCCTTCCCATCTTCCCATGAAATGCTCTTTCCTTCATAGTCTCCTCCATTGTTCCCTCAGCATTGCGGGTCACCTTTTCCCTCCTGTATCATTCCTTTTCCTCCTAATGAAGAAGTGAGTTGTCTTACTGGCAAAAATAGTTGTACCTTGCTTAGTAAGGTGCCCTATCTTCCAAGGAGATGGTGCTCTGCAAACAGGGTCCCAAAACCCTGTTGCCAACACTGTTCAGCAGCTGCTTGTTGGCTTGTATTGTTCGTGCCCTCCTTGCACCCTTCACTCTCACCTGGGCTCCTGTGCTTTTCATGGCTTCCCCCAGAGCTCTGTGTTCTCTTTTGGAACTGTCCAGGTTTCCACTGACAGTGTCATTGGTTCACACATTTATCATGTCATTGCCTCTGCTGTTTTTCCCTACACTTAACCATACCCAGAAATTTCTGTGGATTTGGTTTTTGCTCCTCCATTACAGAGAAAGTTATGTGAATTCTTGACCGATGTTCTAGTCCACCGAGTTGTCTGGAGTTGCTAGTCTTAGTTTTATTTATGTATAAAGCTTTTCTTCCTGTTCCCAAGGTGTAGATCTTGTAGGCTTGTCCTTCTAATTTTCATATTGTTTGTCTGTTTCCACAGTTCTAGCTTATTTAAGGTTCCTTACTGTGTTTCTGTTGGAGGGTTATAACCCTGTATTGTGATTTCAGGTGTGTCTTCAGCTCCTTTTGAAAATAAAGTAAATTTGTCAAAAAATGGACTTGTGTAATAGAGTGGTATTCTTTGTCAGGTGGATGTTATTGGACAGCATTCACTGTGCACTGAAACCAGAGGTTATGGTTCAATGCCAGGAGCTTATAAATCCACAAATCTAGTTTATCTGTTGTGAGCTAAGCCTTTATAATCATCTCTCTTGCATCTTTTATGAACACTTGGTCATCACTTCTGAATGGCTGATGGTCCAACCAGAAAGACTTGTAAGGGGGTAAAAACCTGACCTCTTCAGCATAATTATTTCTTTTAAATCCAAAATATATATGACAACTTTCTCTATTTGCAATATTTATTTTCTGTAGGTTGGTTTCTTTGAGGTATTTGCACTGTACAGTGATGCTTATTTAAAAAAAGATGAACATTATGAGCTGAAGTTTTTCTCAGCTGATCTCAGTTCATTGTCCCATCCAGGTTTTGTTCTTCCATTCTAGGTGATTAGTAAACCACAACAGTCTAATACTTATATAATACTTATGATTGCAAGAACTTTGGATTAGCAAGTCTGCCTTTTTAATGGAAAATAGCTTAAAACATTTTTTTGTGGTTGGCTGTGTTGTACTACATGTAGTAAAATCTTTAGAACAGTTTTTATTAGAAATTGAAATATTAGAGTTTAGAATGATTTAAAAAGAATGCCAGCCTTTTCTTTGTAAATGTAACACTTTCATAATTGAATTTTGCAAGCTTCACAGTACTGTTTAAGGCATGACTTATTGTATACACAGTTTCTATTAACATTAAACAGTTTTGTCAACAGCTGATGGTAGTAGAATTATAATTAGATCTATTTATAAAAATCATTATACAGATAAAGAAAATTGGATGTTTTCCTCAGTGCTAATTGACATGTAGAACAACTGTGTACTCTGCCTTGCTGCATTTTGCTACTTTAAAAAATAAATTACAATATAAAAATAATACTGGAAATACGTTCCCTGTATTAAATACAGGTCCAAGACTCTGTTTTAAAGTTGCGTGAATATGATGATATATTTTGCAATTAGTTAAGGTGTTCTGCTGAGAAATAATGTATAGCAAAGGAATTTAGTCCTCCAAACAGGTGGTAAAATGGGATAGCTTAGCTGTTAATGATGGTTCTGACAGAGTTACAATATTGTTAAGTCTCCAGTTATGTGGTTGTGATAATGAGTATAAATTTTCAGTTTAGTTTAACTGTTGAGAGTGGTTTGCTGAAGTTCATGGGTCAGAAGCCTATACTAATGGAACATGATATAATTTCACAAATGCTGATTTTTGGTAAGCTGAAAGCTGATAACGGATGTATTTTAAACACATGCAGGTACAAGTTGTAGGTTTTAAGATCTTGAACTATGAGATATGGAGGTAATTTTGCATTATTTAATCTAGGGCATGCTTGAGCAGGAATGGCCAAACACAGAATAAGCCCAGGAAATAATGCTGCACTTTTCCCTCTGCTGCCAACTTGGCTCTCTCTTCTGGTTTTCCTGGATGGGGACAGCGTGTGTCCCAGTGCAATGGCAGGCAAAACTTGGTGCTTTCAGCATTGGCTTCCAATTTCCTCGCCCTCTCCTCTTTCATCAAGGCCCAATACTGTAACTGCTTCATGTCCTTTTCCCCTCCAAACCCTCTTCAGTCACCTTCGTTGTTTCCTCATGTTCTATATGCCTATCCCTTCTCCAGGAAAACCTTTCAAGTGTGTATGTTTCACTCTGAAGGTGACCAGGTTGGCACTGCAGCCTGCTGTGATTAGAAATGAGTGTGTGTGACACTTCTGTATGATATTTGGAAATTATTTGAGGTGTTCTTCTCAGGAATAATGTATATTAAGGAGGAATTTAGTTCTGAAGGCAGATGCAGAAATGGGATTGTGTCCCATTCCATTGTATTGCTGTGCTGGTGTCAGACATGCGTGTCTGGGGATATGTGACTTCTGGGATGTTATTTTCATTGTTGGATTATTTTTTCCCTCTCCAAATGATCTACATTTAATTCAGAAATAAATGGTGTGATTTTTTTGTTTGTTGTTTTAAGGAAATAAAAAATTAGTCTCCTCTTGAAACGTGAGTTTTGATTGTTTGCGGAAGACAAAACCTGTTATGTCTGATTAAAGTTTAGGAGAGACTTGAGAATGTTATCTCTCCAAAACAGTTTTACAGAAATTTGGGAAGTGGATTGTTTCATTCATACCAAAATGAAGAATACTTCTTTGGCAACAGCTCTAGAGATGTGTTTTGTCTTTGTTGTGGAATAACTTTGATATAAGAAAACTGTTCCTTTCACAAACAAAAATTGGGTCAGCAGTTAGATTGTTTTCTATTAAATGACAGACACAATATCCTTTTAAAGTGATTTTTATTAATCTGTGTTTGAAGTGCAGCTGACAGAGGCAAGGTAGCAAATGTCTAGAGAGCCATATGAGGGTACAAAGAGACAGAAACCCGCCCCAGCTCCATGGTAGTTTGTTACCTGGGGAGTTCCTGAGCCAGAAGTGCTGTCCTAGTTCTTAGTAGCTCTTCAGGATTTTTCTCTTTTTTTGGCATACACTTGTCCATTAAACCACAGTAAGTTTTTCATGCTTACAATAATTTTTATCAAAAGATTGTATAGCTTAGCCACGTGCTGGTTGACGAAGAATGTTTTTGTTTTTAGCAAAGTACATATAATTTCTGTATAATGCCATATGGTTTTTCCATGAGAAGAGGCTGTGTAGATCTGTTAACAGTGTGTCTCCTCTCACACATTGTTCCTCAGACTCCTAGTGCTTCAGGAGTCCTCATTTTAGTCATTCTTTCTAGATTCTTTGTATTTCCTGCCTTTCATGTGCTTGATGTCCTTCTCTAAACCTTTTGCATGTCAGATATATCTTTGAGGTCAACAGACTGAATACTTTTAAGTGGATTTAATCAGTGGCTTAATAATACTCCTTTGCTAAATAGCATTGTGTCAACAGCAGCTGAAGACTTAGTTGACATTTCCATCAGTCTTTCTGTATTAACTCCAAGATCTCATTTCTGTGTGTATTCAGTAATCTTATAACAGATTACTAAGCTTGATAGTTTTTTCCCTATGTGCATCTCTCTAAATATTCATGCTATAATTTGCCATTTTGAGTTTTAATCAGGACCTCTCAGTTTTGTTTTTCTGTCCTTCACATTTGGTTCTCCTATGTGCTGTCTTCAGACAACGTCTTCATCATCATCTTTATCACCTCATCTCCTGCAACCCACCTGATACTCCCAGGGCACTCCATTGGGTGCCTACTTCTTCCTGTAAAAACCATTCATAGTATTTCAGCTAAAACTTTCTCAAGTTCCTTTGAAGTTCCAAAGCTAAGCATGATCCAGTCCTCATAATTTCTTACTGTTTCGTTTATTCTCTGACCTCTCCTTTTTTGACACCTCAGAAGAAAGAGATTAATTGACTCTTTCATAAAGTAATGTTTCAGCTTGGAAATCTCTGAAGGTCTTTCCTAGTGAAGGTAGAAGAAAAAAAATATTTTTTTCCTATCAATTTCTTTTATGTAGTGACTGTCGTTTACTTTTTCTGACAAGCTGCCAACTCCAATGTATATGAAAGAGGATTTGTTACTGCTTTACAAGTTTTTTTGCTCAACTTTTTTTTAATGTGCCTTTAATGTGTGTCTGTATTTTGATTTGTTGAAGTTCTTTGTGTATTCCTTGTATGACACAGCTCTTCAAGGTCTGCTTTCAAACCTCTGTTCTGCCATTTAACTTCCATGCTCTTTTTTCTCCACTGCTTTGTGTTAAGTAGTACACATATTTTTTTATTACATAAATTATTTCAAGTTTATAAGAAATGCAGTGGTCTGAATGAGATTGGTTGAGTTAGCATATGTTTATCTGTGCAGGTAGTTGTGACTCTGCACTTGATGTTTGTGGTTACAGGATTAATTTAAAATTATTTTAGTTCCTGAAAAAGTAATATTTCATAAATATCAGGAAGACAGCAAGGATGTCGGTAAAAGCTTATGTGATTGTGTTCACAGTAGCTAACATGGGGCTGTGATTTGTATTTGTGCTGGAAGATGTGCTGATAGCATATCCCACATCGCTGTGCAGTTACTATGGCAAAGGGAAATAGGTGACTTCTTGAAGTACCTCAGTTTGGCACTGAACTGGTCTTGTCAGCATGAACTTGACAGCTTCTAGTCTCTCAATACTGTAGAGCTGGGGCTAGCGCCAATCTCCCAATCAGGGTATTGATGTGACAAGGAAATATGAAACTGTAGGGGAGAAGTGCCCATTTTAGACAGGAAAAATAGTGAGTGTTCAGCTTCTCATAGGTAGACTGCATCATTGCTGTATTAGAATCATATGTAGCAATAAAAATGTTTGCTCACAGTATAGATTTTTAATGAAACATGATTATGACATAGTGGGAGAAGCTCTTTATTAAAAATACTTATTTGCAAATAGAATAGCTTTGAGATAGTCATGTGTATGAGATTTGTTCTTTAATCTTTAGTTATATTTATGTTTGTGTAGATAGTGATTTTCATATACCTTTAGATAAAGAATTCTCACATTTCTGCTCAAGGAAAGTAACTTTTTTACTTACTTAGTGGATTAATTAGAAAACCTGGACATTTGAGCTTACTCATTATCTAAAAATGGTCAGATATTACCTTCTTCACAGAAGTACCTTAAAAAATTATTGTAGAAAAGGTGTGAACTTGCTATAAATCTACTCCATGTATGCCATCTACAGGTGTATATACTTTTAAATTAACACGTGAATTTTTGTTTTGTTTTCTCTTAGGAAAGGAGACTGAGAAAGCCAAAGATCGATGTGAAAAAGCCACTATGAAGCTGCATATGTTGCATAATCAGTATGTGTTGGCACTGAAAGGAGCACAATTGCATCAGCACCAGTATTATGATACTACGCTTCCTCTGTTGCTTGATTCACTGCAGAAGATGCAAGAAGAAATGATTAAGGCCCTGTAAGATGTATTCTTATATATTTTTAACTTGTAGAATTTTATATATGTAGTATTCTAATTAGTTTATAGGATTGTTTCAAAAAAAGAAACTGTGATTATAGTTGTATATCAAGGGATGACAGTTGACAAAAGTCTATCCCCATGACGCAAATATTAGTCCTGCTTGCTTACTTAAGCATACGAGCAAGGCACCATCTTCTAAAACTTAAAATTCCTACAGATTGACTGCAGTGTTTGTACCTGAGCTGTTGCTTTGTCCTTCAGCTGACATACTATGGCAAGTTTGTTGCCTCTCTTGTAGTCAGCATTACGAAATTCCACCAGCAACAACTGCCCAGCTTCCTTGAAAGTGATTGTAGAGAAGGGCCAAGCAGATGAATGGTTAATCATATGTGTGGGACAAATAACAGGATTATATAAAATTGATCTCGCTGTAAGGAATCCACCCTTAAAAATACAATTACCCTTTTCCTAAAAGATCATTTTTTCACATCATTACAGAAGATGTTCAAGGGGATGATCTCTGAGAACAGACTTTGGGGACTAAGCCCTCCTTTCTGGTTTGTAACAACCATGTTGCCTCTTTGTCTTTCCTGAAGAATGGGAGTTATTTAGAGAGTCTGTTCTGTGGGTTTTCTGTCGTGGTGTTATTTAAATCACTTGGCCTAAAAGAAAGGGACAGTTACGTTTTTTGTAGGTATTATTGTTCACTTAGGTGTGAGACACTCTTCTTTAACTCAGTTTCTTACCTACTCTGTTCATCTTGACTCTGGAACACAGGAAGTGAGGGAGAGTTGGGGTTTCCACGCTTTAAATGCTTACAGTCACCATTAGCTTCCATATCCAGTACCATATTAATATCTTTCATTCTGGTGCAGTTACTGCAATGAAATTAACCTTCTTAGTAGCCTGTACAGTCCTTTTAATCTTAGTTTCATATGTAAGATCACAGCAAAACAATACAGTTAAATGTGTGTGCTGTGATTGAGGTGATTTTTTTTAAATATTGTGAGATATGCTAATGGAAGAATTTTATAATAGAACAAAGACTTACTGAATCCACTCACCTTTACTGTGTCTAGAGTTAAAAATCATTGCTGTTATTGCATAGACATTTTTGTTAGTTCTGAATGTATGGGAAAATTACTCCTTTATATGGTGTACCAAAGTAGTTCTAATTTCAAGTGTAGAGCTTGGTGTAGCCATCTCTGTGAAACATACTTCCTTAATAATCCAAATTTTGCAGGTGAATTAGTTCATTAAGCTTGAAAAAGTATAGATTAATACTGCTAATAATTTTTTCCTTTTTCATTTTTTTTTTATTATTGTCGTAATTAATACAAATTCCTCTTCTCTTCGATATGGCACTGATGTAGTTGATGTTTGACTATCTTTTCATCACACTCCATGAATCATTTTCTGCAGCCTTTTCACCCATGATGTTCACAGGCAAGGCAAGATTAAATGCCTTCCGTAGTCTGTTTTCTCTTCAAAAAAAGTATTTAAAAAATCCAATCCACAATTTTTTTTACTGAGTAAACGTGACTTGAGATCTTATCCGTGAAAAATGCATTGATACTTTTTTTCTCTGCATGTTCCTCTGGGCAAGCTAAAATTCATCAGTATTTCTTGAGAGCTCACCATGGTTCAGATCCTGGCAAGTTATCAAATTTGTCAGAGATAAAAATTAAATAAGGAATAATTATGAAGGTACGTTATGAAGGAAAACTAAACCTTAAGATGAATAGGAGCGTGTTTTGAGGATGTTTCACTGGATGCTATTAAGAGTAGTGGCACAATGTCATCTCTCCTTTTACCACTTGGTTGTTTCCACTCTCGTAAGCAGGTAGAGACAAGGTTGGGTGGCTTGTAGTGAATTAAGCCAGTTCTTGGTGGATTTTTTCTCTTCTTGTAAATAATGCCTGTTTCTGTCTGAATGACAAATCACAGTATAAATATATGAAAAAAGATACTTAAAACAGCAAACAATTTTTTAAAGGAAATGCACACTGTTCTGTGCCTTGTTTTGCCTCATGCTAGAATATAATTATCTTGTCAGATGGAACGTGCTAATCTTGAATGTAGGTTACACTGAGCATAGTAAGTTCTGTGTGAAGAAGACTGTCATCAGTGAACTGATGACATCACATTCCTTTTCCGTGTAATTTCCACAGTTTTTAGTTTAACTATACACTGAAATTGGTATAAGAAGCATGGTCTTAGAGCCAGCCTAAGCCTGTAAAGAAAAGGCCTCAGTTGATGTGTTATTTCTTTGAATAATATATTGTCTTATTTTCCCCTTTTTATCTAGTTGCAACAAGAGTTTGTAGAAACAGCACATTGAAAGTTTGAAGCATCTTCATTGCCATCTATGCCTACAGTGCCATGTTATACACTAGAATTTTTTTTCCTCTCTAGAAAAGGGATCTTGGATGAGTACAGCGAGATCACCAGTCTTGTAACAGAAGAGATTGTGAATGTCCATAAGGAGATCCAGACCTCAGTTGAACAGATAGACCCTAACTCTGAGTATAATGACTTCATAGATACTCACAGGTACTATTTTCATCTCATGTTTCTTCCTGAGAAAACACTGCATTAACCTGCAAATCTGCTTAAGTGATCAGAGTTGAATTTGCTTCTGTTTGGTTCCTTTTACATTGCTGCTTGTAAAACTTTATCCTAATTGAAAATTTTTCTATTTGCATGTATTGAAAGGTGGCTGAATCATTTTTTTTCCTGTCTCTATTAAAGAAAAATTTCCAGTTACATGATAAAAAGATCCACAACTCTGGTACTGATAGAAGACTATGAGTGACAGTGTAGGCTCACTATGAGCTAATTTACTGTTTATTTGGATGCAGTTTGCATCCTGGGCTAAACTTGTCCTAGTTTAAAGTCAGCTCTAGGTACCTCTGTGTACTCTGCAGTTATTGCAGGTTGAGCCTGAGAATACAGGCCATGCAGATAATGCAAGGAAGTTTTTACTTTAAAAGTCGAGTGTATTTCTCATTTTTTGGATTACTACTGTGTATTAGTATATGCAGAAATAGTCCTAAGACTTCTTGCATTATCTTTTTTTGTTGTACATGTGAATTGATGACAGAAGCATCTGAGAGTGGACCCACTGACACTGGTAGCCCCTGAGAACCCTGGTTGTGCTGTGATCTGGATTTAAAGAATTATATTGCATTTAATTATCTTGTAAGATTTTAGGACAATTTCCTTTATTCACAAGAAAGATGATACGTATCCAGTTGCCACCTATCCTTTTATTTCAAATATAATTTTAACTATATACAAGTTATTAAAATACTTTAAATCCTAATGATTTGCTTTATGATCTACTCAGAGATACTTCTTAATTTTGAAAAGATAACAATTATTTACTGAATAGGTCATCAGAAGTTATTGAACAAGAAATAGAGTTTGATACATCTTTACTTGAAGAAAATGAAAATCTTCAAGCTAATGAGATCATGTGGAATAATTTAACAGCAGAAAGTTTACAAGTCATGTAAGTCTTTCTTTACAAATCTTTCATCCTCTGGAAATGCTGTGTTATGTTATATCTAGGCTCACTCAGATCATTGCATAGCTGTGCCCTCCTTTTAAAGGTCCAGTTTCTAAAAATAGTATGTTCAGGCTATAGACTCTTTCCCGTGCTGGTTTTATTGTTCCTTTGCTCAGAGTACTTCTCCCCAATCTCCCCAAAAAGCAGTTCTAATGTATGTTCCTCTCCTTGCCAGGTGTACAATGCCCCACATCTAACATGAGTCCTCCTAGGGAACGTACTGGTGCATCTTCCCATATGTGTTTCCACTGTCATCACTCTGGGAAAAATACTGAAATATTTTGATTAAATCACTGAATAGAGTGATGTATCAGTGATTTAAAGAACCATGTAGAAAATTTTAATGATTATATTTGTTTTACTTGTTTTGTAAGTTTTGCTTTTGTTTTACAAAGGAGGTTCTTATTCATTGTTATAACCTTTAAAATACACTAACTTACTAATGCAGATGTAGTTATTCTATTGCATTTCACAGAGCTTTTAGCTATTAGGGTGATGAACTACCTCTCTGTGTGTTTTCTTAATATATCGCCTAGTTATATATTTTCATTACTTTTACCAACTTCACCTTTAATCATTTGTTATGGGGAACAAATCTCCTGCTGAGATTATGTGCTTATATTACCAGCCTCAACTTTTGACATAAAAGGGTCCGATGTGGTCACTTGTGAGAT
>JAWWMP010000093.1:13163288-13174109 GCA_035047865.1 Dendrocincla tyrannina | reverse complement strand
GTACCTTGTGCAGACTCTTCATGTCTGTGTGCCTGCAGGTGTGAATATGCTGTAGCAAATAGACTAGAAATATTGTTTTCCTAGGTTCTTAAGTACTTTATATTTGTAAGCTAGGCCTGTGAGTTAGTGTTGTGCTACAGTAAATTCTCTATGAATTTTTAGTTAAATGGCTTAACTTAAGGTATCAAATAAGTGCTGTTAAACCTTTAGGCCTAAACTGATGGTCAGGTCTAGGGCACAGTTTAGCAAAGGTGTCTACTCTGAACCTCGTGACTCAACAGGAGAGCCTTCCTTAGTCCTTTTTATTCTTACCCTTTCCTATCCTTCCCCCCACCCTGCCAGCCTCCATATAGATAGTTTTTGGATTTATTTTGGGTTTAGAATGTTGATTTTAGGTTTTAGTTTGCTCTTCTCTGCGTGATTTAACCATTTAATAAATAGTAGAGGGAACCTTGCCAACAAACTTTGTCATGCTTTTGCTTTCATATTAACTTGCTTTTGCTGATACCTTTGCTGTGATTCTTTCAGCAACCTTAAAACACTCATTCACCACAGTACAGTAAGAAAAATAAAATCGGGGGAAAAAATAGAATTACTTTAGGATAGCACACCTGCATTTTCTCATCAACATCTCAGAATTCATGCGGTGTTTGAAGACATGCCCCCCCCCCCCACATCAATACATTGGCACAGCAGTAGCTATCTGTTGTTGCCAATACAGGCTCACATTCCACATTGGCTGAGCAGCAGCACCACCGTGTGCCACACTCTTAAGAAACACTCCGTGGGTCACACACTTGTGTGTTAACCCTGTGCTTAGCAAGAGGGGAGGCAGCTTTTGGGGTTTGCCACATGAGGTGCTGACCCCAACACAGATCGTTCTGCTGGCAGTTACTTCAGCTTCACCCTATTTCATTTCGACTTAATTGAAACACTACTCCACCTATCAGTCAGCTCCCAGAGCACGAGTCCTGGGAGCTGATGGGAACTGGGCTTAAGATCTGGTCATTTTAGTTGTTTTTGGACGGACTGCTTCTGTCATTATGGGTACCCTGCTGGTGTACTAACTCTTATTATCATTAAAATTGCACCAGGGGTGAGAATAATCTGTCTTCCTTGCTGGGCCTGAGGAGAAATACAGAAGAAAAGCAAGCTGTATGTGTTGTTAGTGAGGCAATGCTATATGGGCTCTTTGAAGTTCAAGGATCTGATGTCAGTTTAGCCTTTGAGCAATAAATAGGAAACCTGTACATGGAAATACTGCTTGGCAGGCTTCTTATTAGACTCCCCTTCTATTAAAAAAACAAAGGTGCACATATTGGCATCACATCTTTCCATTTGGAGTATGCCATCAACTCTCCATGAATAGTAAATAATAGTGTTAACAGCAAGTAATGCATGAAAATAGCAGCATGACAGAAAGGAGGTTGTGGCTGATGACAGAGCAAAGGGCAGAGATCTGTGGGTTGAACTTACCTGGAATGAGGTAATGAATCTGTTTAGTTTCAATCTGAAGGGCCTGATGTTATTTTGAGTTACTTGAGATTTCATCTCCTTTCAAAATGAAGCAAGCCCTCATGTTTTACAGGCTTTTTAGCCTGATACCACTAGCTAAGCAAGCGAAAATAAAGATGACTGCTGCCACGCTCCCTGGTGCCATTAACTTGACAGTAGGTCCTATTTTCTGTCACCATTTTGAGGTGGGACTGTGAGACATGGTGCAAATGCTCAAACATGGGCAGGGAGTGCTAAGCATAGGCATGTAGTGTTAAAACCTGATGCTTTGGGTGCCCCAGGGTATCCTGTTGGGCCCATCAGTTTGGGACACAGTCCCTACTGTAGGTCTTTTGTCACATCTGCTGGCCTCCTGTGTGTCATTTTTCTGAACTGTGACACCTGGGTGCTGTCCTGGGCCTTACGAGTGCTGCGGTTTCCTTGCTCTCTGACACAGTTTCTGGGTTTTCATCATCCTATGTCCCTGTGTGGAATGAACAGAAGAAGGCCTGGGGCAAGGAGAACACTCAGAACCTTACAAAAATACTCAGGTATGGAAGCTGGTACAGTTCCAATAGCCCTGGCAGGGATATTTCACAACATTATTTCCACTTGCTAGCCTGTGCTTGTGGCAGTGCTGAGGACAGACACAGAGCTCCAAGGAGCTCAGAGTCTGTGAAAACAAGTGACAGATGGATAAAAAAGCATGCCAATAGAATTGCCAAGATGAATGAAGTGCCTTAGGTAATCCTTTTTTTTTCCATGTTATTTATTCAAGTCATTTATTCAGAATTTTGTTATATTAATTCTTTCAGCTTTCATACAATGCTTGGTGTTTTATAGCTGTTAACCAGCTATGCTTGCAGGCTGTTAAATGTGATCACCTCCATGTTAGGAACTTGAAAGCTGGCAGAAAGTTTAAGTCTTCTCAAAGTCTCAGTGAGGCTATGAAAGATTTCTAATAAGGTTAAGAGACAAAACTTCCTTCCTCTCTGCCTTGCTTTCAGGCTGCAAATATGCACAGCTTTTTGCAGTAGCTATATATCATGTGCTTTTACTGTCTTAAGAAGCAAAATTGAAGGAAATATATAATGTTAAAATGCATATATATTTCCTTTACAGGTCAGAGTTACCAAATTAGATTCTGATCTTGCCCTGCCACGGGTTCCCAGAGCCGCTTCATGCCCTGTGAGCTTTGGTGGCCATTACTCAAAATGTTGTCTGCTTCTTCTCTTCAGCATCCCACCAACCAGTTGCTCCAGAGCTGGGATGCTGGCTGCAACTGCTGCTTTCCCCAAGGGTTACCTTGACCTGGGATAGTTTTGTGTGCAGCCTTAATCTCTACCCCTTTCTTCACACTGCATGTCCCTGGTGCAAAGGCCACACTGTTCCTGTACAAGAGACCACACATAACTACCACATACCCCCACTTTCTCCACCTGCACCCCCACCCCACTCCCTTAGCCATTCCCTACCCTTACCATGAAGAGGGAAGGGGAAGTCCCTGGTTCTATCTGCCATTGTGCCTTCTCAGAGCCAATGTCTGAGCTGAAAGAAACCAAACAAAAACCCCCAAACAAATTTAAAGGAATCTGGGTCATACAATTTTAACAGAATTTGTTTCTTTGGTTCATGCAGAAGGGGTGCTGATGGCTTATAGCCATCTCATACAAAATTCCCAGTTTTCCATCTGCAATTTCTAACACAGCCCTGTTCCACCTGTGCAACCCTTCTGCTCTGGTCTCTTTATTCAGGCAGCCTTGCTCTATTTAGGGAAACCCTGAAAGTAGGATACATACAAGAAGGGCATCAAACTATGTGAGTGTGTCCACAGGCGGGTGACTACAAAGGCAAAAAGTCTCAAGGGCCAGATTTCTAAGGAGCAGCTTAGATCACTTTGATAGTTCAGCTTGGAAAAGAGCAGTTTGAGGGGTGATCCCATTGCTTTCTCAATGGGGGCAGTGGCTGGAGAGGTTCAGGTTGGACATTAGGAAAAGGTTCTTCACTGAGATTGTGGCTGGACACTGGAACAGGCTCTCCAGGAAAGTGGTCACATCATGAAGCCTGACAGAGTTCAGAGAGCATCTGGATAGTGTTCTTAGTCATATGGTTTACTTCAGGTAGTCTTAGAGCAGAGAACTGGATTTAATGATCCTTATGGGTCCCTTCCAACTTGAGATATTCTACGATTGTATGATGACTTAAAATACAAAGTGATTATTCATTAGCTAATATGCAGAAAATACCACTTTTAAACCAGTTTTTGTAATAAGCTTCTAGCTATAGCATTATCATGTTCACCACCATGAGTAGGTCTGAAATGCTGTGTGAAAACCAAACCTCGGGCATAGGAATTTGGCCTTTCAATGGGAAGAAGATTTCACCAAGGAAAGGGAGGTTTAATATAGATGGCTGTATGTTTCCTTGATACTTGCCAGCTTCCTCTTTTGAGCTTTCCCCTCCTCTTTTCTTAAAGATATATGAGGCTGCCTCACAGGACTAATGTGACCACCATGAAATCCACTCTCCCCTGAGATCTGTGCAGTTTACTGCATCCCATGCTTTCTTGCTGCTCAGTCTGCATACATGCTAGACTATTTGAACCATCTCTGTCAAAAGACATAGCCCTTGTAGAGAAGACCTAGTGGAAAGTGAGAATTTGACTTTGAGTGTGTTTTGCCAGGGGCTCAAGGGTCAGCACAAAATGCATAGACACCGACTTTAAAGAATACGTGTGTAAATTTACTATAGTGCAAACCACCAAAGAATTACAAAGAAGCAAGGAATTACAGGAGGATAAGCTTAGCAATGCTCTTCATCATTACCACAAGGAGTGTCTGTAGTGCTTAAGAAAGACACATCACCAGTTACCCTGTTAATACATTCCCATTGTCCAAACTCTCATATCAGCTGAGGAGCCCCGATCACAGCGAGGGGGTTGGAGAACCATTCCTGGGAACTGGGAAATCCTACACGGTGTGTCCACTTGTAGGTGAGGTCTCTGTCTTTGCTATGAAAGGGTCCAGCTTTTATATTGTTAAACAAACAAGGTGACATCACTTATTTAGTGAGGAAAATAGCTGGTTTTCCTCTCTCCTTGCTTTTCACCCAAAGCCTGGCCAGGGCTCAGAGAAAAATCAAGGAAGTTAAATTTGGACCCTCTACTGTTGAATAAAGATAGATACAGTCATCTAATAAGCCCAGCCATCTCCATGGCCTTGACTAGTCTCTACATACATACAGATAGATACATTCATAACAAATGCAAATCTTTACTGATTAAGCAGAATTTTGGCTGAGATGCATGGCTAAATATAACATTAGGTTGGAAGGTTCACCTAGAGGTCAACTCCAACTGAAGGCCTCTTGTTCAGGTCTCAGCACTTCACGTTACATTTTCAATACAATTTCCAACAATTTACTGTTGCAAATCTTACATTCATCCACTTGAAATTGTTTTATGAATTTGAATGAAAAGTTTTATGGTGTGATTTTTCTTTTCTGGAAAGGGAATCAGGATATGTCTTTTAAATGTTGCTGTCTTTAAGATGTCCACTTTCTGGTACAGATTTAGGACTTGGAGAAAAACAGTTTAACTGTATTAGGTCAGACAGAAGATAGACCTAACCAGCTTTCTTCTCCATTATGTTGGCCAGCAGGGAAAAGTATGACTGGAGAACAAAAACAGGATGATCCTGCAACTCAGTTTCCTCAACCTCCCATAATTTTCATCTCAGGAATATTTTGAGACGGAAGGATTATTTATCTTTAGTGGCCTTAGAGGTAGTTTCTGATAGTCTTAGAGGTATTTTTCCTTTATGAACTTGCCTAGTCAGTTTCATTATGTATAAGTACCTGTTGTCCATAGAATTTATGATCCAGGTATTCCAGATAATAATTTTGTATTTTGTGAACCTACTACTTCTTAGTTTCATTATATGGCTCTTAAGCTCTTGTTTTGGGAGAGAATAAGAACAGTCTATTCCCTTCTGTCTATGGTATTGTAAATTTCTTCCAACTCTACCTTTTGACCTCTTTATCAGAGCCCTCTTAAGCTTTAGTCCATTCTTTCACAAAACTTAATCATCCTTTATCAAGCTTGTGGTCTTTATTTGAATGTTTTCCAGGTTGCTCTGTTGGTTTGAGATGAGTGACTAGAATTGCACATGTACTCCAGATACATAGTTTAGAGGGAGGCATTCTGAGGTTTCCTATATTCTAACTCTGCTTTGTTTTTAACAGATCCTAGAGGATCATTCTGTTTGATTTTCTGACCCTAGCAGTGTACCAACCCAACATTTCCAAGGAGTTGTCTATTGTACCTCCAAGACCTCATTGCTGAGTGGTAATGGTCATTTTAGAACCATTCCCTACATAAATAAAACTATGGGTTATTTTTTCCCCACTGAATATTTGCCAATTCCAATATGTATTGAAGTGACAGTCCAGCTGTTGAGTATCATAAAGTCTGGAAAATCCTTTTGTATTCTTCACATTCAGACCCTTCCTCGTACCTCACGTAACATTATGCAATCAGCATTCCTCGCTGCTTTTTAAACTGCCCTTTTATTTGAATTATTGTGAGCATATTAAGTAGTGCAGATTGTTTATGAAGCTCCACTGGCTTCTGGCACTGTAAAAACTGTTTATTCTTATCCTCTTTGTCCTTTTGCTTTTTAATGCAGATGAGAACCCTTTCTTTTCTGAAGTGCTTAGTTCTCTGTAGTTGTCTTTACTCGTATACCTTGTTAACTGTGTTTTAGGTACGTGTTCTTGTAGTCTTACCCTAAAGCCACTGCAGCCAGAAAAGCCCGACAAGTCAATTCTGTATCTGATGAAACAATAGAAATTTGACTGTTGATCTTTCCTATTGATACCACGGCCTTGGATCTTCAAAATACTACATCATTATGTTTCTGCATTGAGTATCTACCAAATATAGCAAGTACATGTAGTGGATTGATTTCACAAACATTTAAAAGATTCCAAGATACAAATTGATTTTTAATCAATAATATTTGGTTGAATCATTTGATTTATTAAGTATGTAATGGCAAAATGACAGCTTACATACTGTTTAAAGGTTTTAATAAAAAATATTTTAAGGAGACATTGAGTAAAGTAGCTTTTACATTTTTAGATAAGCTTATGAATAAAATTTTGACAGTGGGAAGTAGTTGAAAGACTAGCTAACCTTTCTAAGGAACGAGAGTTATAGTGCCCCCTCATAAATATTCATGACTGTCACTGAATAATATTTGAGAAAAAAAGTTTATGCTTTGAAGATGCATGCATCAAAAACTGAGAAGAGGCAAGCAGGATGAGGTAAATGTTGATCAGTGAGCATCTAAATTAGTTTAAGAAATCTTTTGAAATGTAAGTTCTGTAAGCTCAAGCATTTATTTTTATTGCTATGTGAGACAGAATGGTGCTAATAACTAATGAAATATGAAAGGAAGGTTTCCAGGTTGTGGGCTTGTATAGTTGTTAAAGCTCATGAGGGCTGCAGTGATTAACTGGTTAGTAATAGAAACCCTTTTGTAAACTGATTGTATCCAGAAGGCAAATACAAGGCCACAACGCAATTCCTTTGGCAAACCACAACCAAGATGATACGAGACAGATGCAGAGTTGTCTGTTCTAGTCAGTTTGAATAAAAGTCATTGTTTAAACCAAAAAATAGATGTTGAATACAATGAGGCAATTTAGTTTAGTGTTTACATGGTTGCTTTGGGGTTTTTTTTTCACTAAGATAAATACAAATTTCCTAAAGTATCTCAGAAGTTTCAGGAAGAACTGCATCAACTTTCTGGTTTAATCTGATGCTGCATTATAAAAACTGATGTTTTTGAAATGGTGAAAAATTTTGAAGATGTTGTTTTTGAATGTATGTACTAATACCTTCCAGTGATGAACAGTCTTACTAATTTGGTTTTAATTTTTTGACTATTGGTGCTTGATCATGAGATGTAACATCTGCTTCCTGTAAATCAAATGTTAGGCCAATACAGTGTTGATTAATTTTTTGATTAGAAAGCTCATCCAAAAGCAGTTACAAAATTGGTAATTACTTTTTTTTAACATGGTGCTAAATTAAAAAAGTTAGTATTAAATTGGAGACCCAATGTAAGAAGACAGTAATTTCTGAGAAGTTCAGCATACATATTTTGATAGGCTGAAACCAATAAAAATGTCTATGTAAAGGGGAGCTGTGAGGATGTTACTTTGAGGGAAATGCTTTAAGTATTTTTCTTATCTCGAAACATGTAGCAGCTTTGTCATTTGGAAAATAACCTTCTGTTGTTCACTCTGTTGCTTTTTTTAGTAGTTTTAAGTCTTCCAAGATGCAGGACCATCTGAGTAAAGACCATATGTAATCGACATTGTATAAAGTGTATCATGAGGAGAGGACTAAATCATTGTTTCGAATCAAATAATTCAGTTTGGTATAGATGGACATGAGGGATGTGCCTCCTAGATACTTAGGGTTGACCTCCTGTGCCACTCCCCAGCTGGGAGTGGTTTTGGGCTATAGATCTGTGCAGTGGTAATTGCTATCCATATTTTGCTTTTGTTCCGTTCTTTACTTCAGTAATTTTATAGAAATCTGACTTGAAAGAACAGGGAAAACAGAGTAAGGAGGCAGAGGTGAATGCTTAGAGGGAAACAAGATGTATGTGTTTATTTGTTTTTAAAAAATTTTTTCTGACTTAGCAGTTTCTTGAATTCAACATAGATATATATTGATATGCATTTTAGATGTCATCATTATGTAAGCTGCTTACCTGCATTGTTCAGAATGCAAATGTTGTTGTACATCCATTGAATTTTTTTTGTTATTAAATGTTTACCAGCATAATTATAAAGTGTCAGTAATGATTTTAAAGTGTAATAATCCCTTCTCCGCTAGCGTTGAGTGTTCCTGTACAGTTTTGTCTTTCCTGTGAATTAACCATTACCAGAGATTGTAACCTCAAAAAGATAATTATGTAGAAAAATATAATCACTCGTGTAACAGAAAGTGTTGATTTGTATTTTTGTTATTTCTAGAGGTAAATAGAGCCCAACTACTGATTCTGTGTATTTATTTAACATGTACTTCAGAAGTTGGAAGGCTTTCATCTTTCATAAAACATCTCATAAATTAGCAATATGTTAGGAAGGCATTAGTTCACGGAACTCATCATGCATTCTGGAAAAAAAAAATCTTAATTGGAGAAGCTGCAAGTCATTCTGTAACCTTGTATGTATACAGAGTAATCTGTAATAATATGGATTAACAATGTAAAGGTATATCCACAAAAAAACCCCAACCAAAAATCATGGAGTAGTGAGTAAGATAATGTAAAAAATTTACATCAGCTCCTTTACATCAGCAGGAAAAAAATACGATGTTCCCTAATGTGTACAGTTTGTGTATTCACAGCATGTGTTTCTGAATTCTATTTTCCAGGTTAAAAACAGTGATAGAAGAGCTGATGCAGACACAGCAAACCCTTTTGAGCAAAGAGGAACTCGTGTTGGAACTAGAGAAAAAAATAGAGGAGTCCTCTAAGACTTGTGAAAAGAAATCTGAGTAAGTTGAGATGAAATCTTGAAATATAATAATTTGAGGAAAAAAATGTCTATATAGCAATTCCTTAAATAAAAAATAACCTCCCCGAATCTTGTTCTGCTTTTGTGAGTACCCATTACTAGGAAAAAACAACAATAAGTTAATTTCTCATCTCTAAAATAAGCCTTATCCACTGCAGACCCTAACTCATTGAATAACAGAGCCACTCCATGAGTTCAATATAGTTATCATAGTTTTGGGATGGCACACGAGCTGGACCTTTGGTTAGTATTGTAACTTCAGCTTGATGGAAGAAGATGACTTAAGTTCACACTGACTCTCTGACACAATTCCTTGTGGAGTTGTAATTTTGTGAAAGACGTTCAGAGTTCTGTGCACGACATATACTCTTCCTTATGCAGTAATATGTTTGGAACTTAACCTGACAAGTTCATTCTTCATTGCATTTTCTTTACAAAAGTGTAAATGTAAAGAGTGTAAATCTGGTATTCTGTAGCACTGCCCAGTAAATAACAGGTGAGTGTTTTACGGCACCATAAATAAAACTTTATTGTAAACAATCATTTTTGGGCAATATCTTTAGGTTTTTCTTCTACCTCTGGTTAGAAAAAATACATCCTCATCTGAACTGAAGTTAAAAAACAGATAAAGAAACCTTGTCTGTAATGATACTTTTCTGATTCTTGTTGCAATCAGTCATAACCTTACTAACTTGGTCATAAATATTAGTTTCTAGTACCAATAGTGAATTGGAGTGCAAGGGCTTCAGGTAACCCTTCATTCACTGAAGACGTCTTGAAGCTCTTAGTTGAAGGAATCTTGTGACATGATACCTTGTGTAGTATTTAATTCTGATCTAAAACTTTATCCATATATATGATAAGAATATTTTAATTTGATACTTTCCTGTTCTTTCTTTGGTGAAGTTCGCATGTAATGACAGTGTATTTTCCAACTTTTGGTTCTTGACCTTCCTTCCTTGCTGCACATTATTTAAAGGATAAACTGTGTTTGAACTGTGTCACAGTCTGAAAATAGTTCAGACCATCACTGTATTTCTTGCTGTGGGTACACTTCTCTGACTGATCCCTTAGCAGATGTTTGCAGTGTTCAGAAGATGATTTCGGTTCAAATTGCACCAGTATGTCTTGTTAAAAGGCAGGAAATCTTTCTTAGATACCTAGTTGTAAGGTTAAAGTTTCCCTGAAATCATCCTTGTTGTGATTAGCCATTGATCATGCCTTCTTCCAACAAACCCCACTTTCACCTTTTAGCTGCAGAGTGATCAGGTTGTTTTCACATGTGCTTACTGTCCCTTGAAGATCTCATCCAAGTGTTGCACTCGGTTTCATTAGGACTGCTGTCATACCACATGGCACTGTTTTGGTACTATTATCCTGGCACTCATAGCCCTTTTCATCTTCAAATGATTATATTACCTTCAACATAGAGAATGTTTTAATTATATGTTGTTTATATATGTATATGTCAACCATATCATCTGCCCTCCCAAAAAGATAGCATATTGAAAATTTGGGGTTTGATTCAGTTTACCAGATTTTACCAGTTCCTGATGTGTTGCCCTGACATGCAGGGGCTCTTCACAAAAGATCTCACTCCAAGCTTGCTACTAGCTCTTTGCTAGCAACAAGGACTGTAAAGTTTGCACTCGTGTAAGGCATAGGCAAATAATTTTATATATTCCAATTCCTCATGCATGGCTGGAGTGGGGAGCATTCAGAGCTGAACTT
>JAWWMP010000093.1:13027007-13038338 GCA_035047865.1 Dendrocincla tyrannina | reverse complement strand
ACCAGGTATTGAAACAGCAAGAAAAATATACTCCACACATAAAAAGACATCAGGAAAGCCTCATGCATAAAAAGTTGTCAAATTCATAACATAAGTAGGCCGAAATAAATTTCATGTCATCTTGGTTAGTTATTTGGGATGATCCTTGTAAGAACATGAGAAAGTAGTTCTGGGAAGCGAGGTCTGGAAATTGATGTTAAAGCAAGTACAATCTAACTTACCTATGAAAGGATTGTTTTATGTGAAGCAGGAATAAAGCTGTTCATTTTTTTTTTTCATTCTGCATTTGAACAAAGGAAAAACTTCCCCTGCTATTGTTGAATTATTCCCAACTGTTTTCCATACCCCACTGCAAGTTTTTCAGGTCGTGCTTCACCTCTCCCTGCTCCTGTAGCATCCTTAGGCAGGGGCAACTCTCCTAACCCAGAGCATTTCAGTTCTCACCTCCTCACTTTTGCAAATTAGCAATAAAAATTCTCTTTTTATTTTGCAGCAACTTGTTTTCATTCTGGTTGACAAAGCTATTTGCCAGTTATCCTCAACATTCTCTTTTCTGCCCATGTATTTCCACACTTCCACTTTCCACCAGGGACAGAACAGACTGGTAAAGAGAGAAGTATCTCTTGAGTAGAACGCTGCTTGCTTGAAAACAAAACAAAACCAAACCAACCAACCAGAGGGGCAATCCCTGGTAACCAACACAGTGCTCCAAAATACCCCTTCATCTCTTCTGGAAATTCACAGCATCCCTCTCTCTGGACATAGCTGCTCTACACTACAGATAAATGTAGCAGTTCTTCCTCAGAAATATATAGGATCACCCTGGGCAAACCCATTGCTTGTCTTACAACGTTAATCAAGCAGCACCTGTCCTCCCAAGTGCAGCACAAGTTCTGGCTAACCCCAAATTTCTCTGCTAATTGTTTTCTGTGTAAGAGGAAGCATTCCAACTATACCTACAGCCAGTTGAATTTTAGCTCTGTAGCAAAATGAGCAATCCTACAGAGGATTAAGGAACAAGATTTTCAAGTGCAAAATAAGAAGGAAGATTAAAAAGCGTAGTATACCACTAGGTCACCTGGGAAAAGAAGTTCCTTCTTTGGGTATGGCAAAACAGTAAACCAAAAGGACACAAGCAAAGTTAGAAGGCTTGAAGAGTTAAAGTGCATGCCCAGAAGCACAGCCTCTTAAATTTATCCGCTAGTTAATATTTTCTGTGTTTAATACCATGACACTACCTTTTCAAAGTCCACAGTACCTTTCTGAAGTAGAGCTGTCCTTGCAAGGCCACGTAGCACTGTCTTTTTCTCTGCACCTCTTTGCAGTCCCTTGCTTCAAACAATACTACTGTTGCAGCAAGACAAAAGTTTTAAGGGCAGCATGTTTTATAGACTGCTAGAGGTCAAAATCCTATTTTCAAAGGTGTAGTTGCACATTTAGGAGGTATGGTTAATATATATATAAGCAACCATTTTTCTGAGGGTAAGACCAAGTTAGTGAATACAGATGTTCTTCTGCATTGTCTCTTTATACAATTTTTTCTTCCAGATATGTGACAAATGTGCTGCACAGGGTGTTTACAGAAGTATTAATGTACAATTTTTCCTCCTCCTCAGAAAGTATTATTGGTTTCTCTGACTGTGATGGATGTCCTCTGCTATTGTTTTCCATTGATCCTAGATTGTAAAGGAATAGAAAAACAAGCTCTTTGCTGCATTTACATCATCCAACAACACATCTGAAGTGCTGAATTAGGATCTCAAGTACTGTTTGTAGCCTAGGGTTTACTACATCAGTTTGTGAACTTGTATCAAATAAATCAGCAACTCATTTTTTTGGCTCTTAAAAATTGCTTGTGTTGACTTGTCCTCAAATGAAGGCTAGTCCATCATTAGTCAGAGCAGACGGGTGGTCTGCTGGAGATCACTGCCCAGGAAGGGCTGTACAGAAGGATTTCTGTGCCAAAGATCACCCCCAGGGAGCCTGAAATGACTGACAGCATCGCAGCTGCCAGGGTGCAGTTTAACTTCAATCAATGAGCTTTCTGATAAAATTTTGATGCTGACTGGAAAGCTGGGCAAAATAAAAAATTCTGCTATATGAAGAGATTATTGCTGTTTTGCTATGGAAAATGACTTCGGTATGCATGTTCCAGGACTTAAAACTAGACAGTGAGAGTGCCAGTAAGTATACGAAAAGAAAAGCTTCTTAAAATATCGTGAGCTATATAAAGGAAAGGACAATAATATTTGTCACAAAGGCCTGAGTTTGGGTGACTTTGGTAAAAGTGTTTTTCAAGTTTGGGGTGGAGAAGAAGAAATCACACAAAGGGAGCAGGATTGTTTGTTGCATGGCAGGATTCAAACATTCTTGTTACATGTGCAAGGACTGCATTCTGTTTCTATGCCTCATACTAAACCAAATAATTAAGAAAACCCAAAAATTTCCTTGTTCCAGCACTGGTGGAACTACCCAAAACAAAAAGGGGATACTGTTGCTGTGGCTTATGCCACAGGTTGTTCAATGGTAAGGATATTAATGGGCTTAGACAAGAGGATCCACATCCTCAAAAACCCCCCAAATCCACCTTATAAAATAAAGTGCCAGACAAATTCATTGTTTCAGTTCTGATAAAATAAGCCCTTCTTCCTAATCAACTATGTTCTTAGGCTGAAGGACAGCATTAGAAACAAACTCAATATAACACCTCTATACACTTTGCCTCATCCCAAAACTATATCTAGTAAGTTGCCTAACAGCTCAGCTGAAAATTACCATTTATAGCCATCATTTAGTTTAAAGATCATATGATGTCTCACTAGTCAAGTCTGACTTCTTTTCCCAAAGCAATTATCAATAACCTGAATTTCAAGTCACCAGTTTTGCATCCTGAGACGTGCAGACATGTGTCACTGATTCAGCTCTAAGAAGCCATAATTAAGCTAGTTGTAGGCCACGTATTTCCCACATTTGACCAAAATGTGGACCAGCAAGCACCACAAGGTACAGCTTCAGCACTCAGACTTGCTGCCATCCCACCAGAGTCATTTAGAGCAAGGTGTGAGTTTAGGCAAGGACATCAGTGGAACAAGACATACAGTCACACACAGCTTTTGAACACAACACACATTACATTAGCTCTCAATATTTCAACAGCTTCACTTCTCTGAATTTAAAAGTCCTTCAGCTATGTGCTTCTGGGACTGCAGTTTTATTCTGCGCCACCTAGGGCTGCCACTGCCAGAAAGAATGAATGGGGTGTTGCATATTATCAGTGTGAAAAGCAGCACTTTGCCTTACAAACTTTTCAATACCTGGTCAAGAGATCCAAACTACCCTTTAAATTGTACCGCTAGATTTTTTTTCTTTTAAAAAATAATTTAAAAGGAAAAGGAAAGGTACAATACAGTCCAAAAACATTTGAACATGACCACCTCCAGCTCAAAAAAGAAAATGTAGGAAAAAAATCATAGAATATCCTGAATTGGAAGGGACCCACAAGGGTCACTGACATCCAGATCCCGGCCCTGCACAGGATAGTCCCAAGAATCACATCCTGTGCCTGAGAGTGTTGTCCAAACACTTCTTGAACCCTGTCAGGCTTCGTGCTGTGACCACTGCCCTGGGGAGCCTCTTCAGTGCCCAACCACCCTCTGGGTAAAATACCTCTTCTAACATCCAGACTAAACCTCCTCTGACTCAGTTTCAGTGCCTGCCCCTCCTTTTCCCCTCCCAAAATATTTGTACCTGCAATGAGGTCCCACTCAGTCTCCTCCTGCTGAACACACCAAGTGCCCTCAGCCCCTCCTCACGTGGCTTCCCCTCAAGGCCCTTCACCATCCTCATTGCCCTCCTTTGGACACTCTAATGGTTCAATGTCTTTCTCATACTGTGGTGCCCAAAACTGCCCCAATATTCCAGGTGAGGCCGCCCCAGAGCAGAGCAGGACAATCCCCTCCCTCGCCCAGCTGGCGATGCTGTGCCTGATGCCCCCAGGACAGGGTTGGCCCTCCTGGCTCCAGGGCACTGCTGGCTCAGATTGAACTTGCCACTGACCAGGACTCCCAGGTCTCTTTCCTGGCACTGCTTTCCAGCCTGTCATTCTGTCTGTCTGTACATTTGGGGTTGATTTGGGGTTGCCCCATCCCAGATCCAGAATCCAACACTTGTCCTTGTTCTTCATACGGTTGGTGATTGCCCAGCTCTCTAATTTGTCCAGGTCTCTCTGCAGGGTCTCCCTGCCTTGGAAGGAGTCAGCAGCTCCTCCCAGTTTTGTGTCATCAGCAAACTTACTGTACCTTCCAGTCCTGTGTCCAAGTAATTTATGGAGATGTGGAAGAGCACTGGCCCTGAAATGGAGCCCTGATGAACACCACCAGTGACAGGTCACCAGTCAGATGTCACCCCTCTCACCATTACCCTCTGTGCCTGACCCATGAGCCAGCTGCCCACCCATCACATGATGTGTTTATCCAGTTGTGTGCTGGACACATTCAGAAGGATCCCGTGACAGACACATGCCTTGTGATAAAAGGAAATTATGTTTGACAAGCAGGACTTTTCCTCATGATGCTGTGTTGTCTGTAACCAGTGACTGCATTGTACTCTAAGTATTTTTCAATACATCCCAGAATCATCTTCTCCCTAATTTTACCAGTCAGTAAAGTGAGACTGACAGGCCTGTAGTTTCCAGCTTTGGCCACATGAATTTTCTCCCTACGGTGGAGAGCAGCATCTCTGTATTCTTCCCACATCACTTCACCTTGCTTCCACTGGCCATACACCTTCCTTTTTTGCCTTATCTCTAAAAGATGATCCCTGCTAAGGCAAACCAGCCTTCTGCCTTGCCTGCTTGCCTCCAACATTTTAGAATTGCCTGTTCCTGTGCCCTCAGAAGATGGTACTTAAAAAGTGACCAGCACTGATGACTCCAGCACCTTCAGAAGCATTTTCCCAGGGCACCTTACTCACTAGTTCTCTGAGCAGCCCCCAAAAAAACATGATCTAGCAAGACTTCATGGTGTCTTGGAAAATATGGGTAGGATGACACAGAGATTCATTTAAAAGTTAATCACCTTACTTCGAGCTTGTCAAATATGTTGATTTTCTCATCAGTACATATGTGCCATTATTAACAAGTCACAGTTTCAGTCCAAAACATACAGGGAACTGCACAATACTAATTACTTTTGATAGTGCTAAACTCTGGAGAAAGGATGAGTGAATTAACATGAGACGGCAGATGGTGAACTTGGAAGAAGGGGTAATAAATGAAGGAGTGAAGTACAGTTTTGTACCTTTGGTTTAAAGAACACCACCAAGAAACATGAAGTCAAGAAAATCTGCAGCAGTGCAGAATGTAGAAAAGACACAGATGAAAAACAGCAGCAACACTTGAGAAGATGAAAAGCAGGATGTTTTAATTCTGATTCTGTCACAATTCAGTTTATAGGTTTGGGGAACTGGTTTCCCCCATGGCTGAGTCCCCCTCTGTTTGAAACTGGATGACAGCATGGATTTAGGAGAGGCAGATCCTGCCTGACCAATCTGGTCTCCTTTTATGACCAGGTGACCTGCCTGGTGGATGAGGGGAAGGCTGTGGATGTGCCTACCTGGACTTCAGCAATGCCTTTGACACTGCCTGCCATGGCACATTCCTGGGAATGCTGCAGCCCATGGCTTGGACATGTGGACCTTCTGCTGGGTTAGGAACTGGCTGGCTGGTCCAGAGTGATGGAGAATGGAGCTGCACCCAGCTGGCATCTGGTCACTAGTGGTGTCCCTCATTGTTGGGACCAATCCTGTTTGATATCTTCATTGATGATCAGGATGAGGGGATTGAGTCCACCATCAGCAAATTTGCAGATGACGTTGGGGAGAGTGTTGATCTGCTGGAGGGCAAGAGGGCTCTGCAGAGGGACCTGGGCAGGGTGGAGGGACGGGCTGAATCCAACAGCATGGAGGTCAACAAGGCCAAGTGCTGGGTCCTGCACTTTGGCCACAACATCCTCATGGAGCACCACGGGCTGGGACAGAGTGGCTGGACAGGGCCAGGCAGAAAGGGACCTGGGGGTTCTGATGGACAGGAGGCTGAACATGAGCCAGAGTGTGCCCAGGTGGGCAAGAAGGCCAAGGGCATCCTGGCCTGGATCAGGAATAGTGTGGCCAGCAGGACCAGGGCAGTGATTCTTCCCCTGTACTGGGCACTGGTGAGGCCACACCTCGAGTGCTGTGTCCAATTCTGGGCCCTCAGTTTAGGAAGGATTTTGAGGTGCTGGAGCAAATCCAGAGTAGGGCAATGAAGCTGATGAAGGGTCAGGAGCACAGATCCTGTGAGGAGCAGCTGAGAGAGCTGGGGGTGTTCAGCCTGGAGAGGAGGAGGCTCAGGGGTGACCTCATCACTCTGTACAGGAGGGTGTAGCCAGGTGGGGGTCGGTCCCTTCTCCCAGGCAACCAGAGGTAGGACAAGAGGACACAGGCTTAAGCTGTACCAGGGAAAGTTTACATTGGACATTAGGATGAAGTTCTGCACAGAGAGAGTGAGTGGGCATTGGAATGGGCTGCCCAGTGATGTGGTAGATTCATACCCTAGAGGTATTTAAGAAAAGACTGGACGTGGCACTGAGTGCCATGGTCTGGCTGACAAGGCGGTGGTGGGTCACAGATTGGACTTGATGATTTCGGAGGTCTTTTTCAACCTAATGGATTCTGTGATTCTATGTACAGTCTCAGGCAAGACACTAGGTCATATGAATACGAGTTCTGTTCCAATGCCCGTATGTGTTAACAAATAAAAATATTATTTGGTTCTGTATAATAAATGTTAATTTATCTAAAATGTTTTGGTTGTCATGGAGACTTTCTCTGACCTATTCACTTAATTCTCATATAAGTTCTTGTATTTAATTAAAATGAAATCATAAGATTTCTACAGGTTAAAGTGAGACTGAAAACTAGCAGAAACAGGAGAAGAAAATTACATCATTCTATTCAATAGCAATAGCAAAATGGTTTCCACAAGGGACACTTTCTCAATGAATGATTCACAGATCTACAGGCTCATGTTTGTACTAAGGTGCTTCTAATTCCTTGTTGCTTTGATGCATTTGTTCAGTTAAAGTTTCCCTCTTAAATATTTATGCATTTTCCATACGATAGAATTGAAGAGTAATAAAATATTTTAAAAAGTAGTGCTTTTTCAGTTTGCTGATTCTCTCTTATTCTACAAGTATTTTCATATTCCAGAGCAGACTAGCTGTTACTGTCTCTAAAGACTAACTGCGGGCCCATGATCTGAAGAAGGATAATGGAAAATACAGGCCTGGGTTTGGATCTGTCTCCAAGTCAAACAAACTAGAAGTTTTTTCTCAACACTGCATTTAGAAATGAAATGCAGCATTGCAGTCATTCAAGAAAACTCTTTTCTTTCCATTACACTTAAGAAAGAGAGACTTTCTGATGGCATGCAGGAGGATTTAGAGAAAGATGGCATATTTCTTATATCTCATACTAGGATTTGTTTTCCTCTTTTCAACCTTCCGCTTCCAACTCACTGTTTCTATAGCACCCACTGAATTAGTCAATTTGACCTTTCAGGAGCTTATTTCCAGAAGTTACTGAAAAAAATAATAGTCCTAGTTTCTGGAGGTTGTAAAGCCACAGTGTTCATGAAGTGGCCGCTCAAGATCCTCTCCCAAACAAAAGTTTCTGTGACACTGACTGTGTGAGGCAATAGAACAATCTGAATTACTGCAGCATGTCACAACTCCTGCCTGGTGAGCAACTGAGAGGGGCCAAAGAGGAGGAAAGCCTGAAAAAGAGGCAGTGGCCTGGGGAGGGGAAGAGAGCAGCACTGAAGGCACTGATGAAGCTGCCCTGCCACCAACCACTGAGGCTTTAATTGGATTTCTTTGTCTAGCTAAGGGCACCACGATATGAGAAAGTTGTGGGATGTGGAGGGAGTTCAACAGTGATGGACACATAGAAAACATAATTGGGGTCAAAAAACTGCAGGGGCTGAGAAAATGCAGTCTTCTGCAGTTGTTCACTGTGTGAGGGTTTGCTGTAAAGTTTGCTATAAAGAAGAAAGTAATCACCTTACCTCTACCTGCTGATGACAAGGCAAAAGAATATTGGTTAAATTTGCAGAAAGAAAGTTTTTCCTGACATTGAGGCTGAATCTGATCTGCAGAGTCACTGGAATAGTTCACATAAGATCACAGATGTGTTTAAGAAACAAAACCCAAAGCCCAGGATTCCCAAGGATGTTTGAAAGATGCTGCCTGAGCTCAGGTGACCACCTGCCTGCTCCATTCCTCCATGCCAAACCAGCACAGCTGTAGCTACCATGATGTTTTAAACACATTGCCATGGAGCTCACTCTGGCATATCACCTACTTCCCAGTGAGAGTGAAACAACTCACTACGAAATTTTGAAACTGGGCACAGCTTGCAAAACATAGATTGTGCTTATATTCCTCTGCATCACAATTCTCAAGAGCAATTCATATCATTTAGTTATTCAGTTCAGGATTATTTCAAGTTTGCCTTTTCCAGTCCTTCTTTGCTGGCCCTGGCCTACTTTTCAGCGGATGGATCTGTGATACATTCTAAATTTCAACACTGAACTGAGAACAACATTATCTAAAAGGGATTTGCTTTTCGGGTTTTCATCAAAAAATCACTTCAATTATCATTTAGGACAAGCCTTTCAGCTCTCTGAATATTCAGGATAACTTTACTTCCTCCTGAAACATTTTGACTTCACTTTACACTCTTGTCATAATGTGCATAGAGAAAAAGGCAATTAAAACCAAAATGAACAAAGCACTCACATTCTAAGTGAGCTGATAATTTCAGGAGTGGTGTTGAATTAAGGCACAGAAGACATCATTAGCACTTGGGTCAGTCAGAGGCTGTATCTGTGTGTATGTGCGTGAGTGTGTGTGTGTGTGTGTGTGTGTGTGTGTGTGAATATATAAATATATATGTAGGATGCAACTACACAGACTGCAGGTATACATACCTTGTCACCTGCACAGAACTGTTAAAACTTCTCTGCATTTCAAACAAAAAAAGAAGGCTGAATATGTTAACAATTAAGGAATTCAGCTAAGCCTCAATTAATCTTCTGTTTAATTTAAGAGGTGCATCCCTCCTAGTTTGTCTGCAATCCAGACTATGTATGTCTATATTACAGTGGTGAGGCTGTGGCAGAAAACTGAGAATATGTATATCAGAGCTGCTGTAATCACAAGAACTTTAAGCACTAATAACACCTAAAAAACTGAAGAGCTTCACAGGCACTGACATGTCCAGCTCACAAAAGGCTTTCCCAGGTCCCAGAGTGACAGAAAATAAGGCACTGAACACACACACACACACACACAAAAGGTGTACAGGTATTATTACAACGCTGTACACAAAGAAAATAACAAATTACTTTGGAAAGACTACAAATTAGTATTAATGTATAAGTTTTTATTCTTAAATTACCGGGGTTTATCATTCCTGAAGCTGATTTCTAGAGAAACTAAATTAGCTACTATGGCATCAAGGAGCACTTTTACCAGAGTGAGTTTGTGTTTTGCCTTCTCATTTCAGCGAACAGGGCATAGTTAGTGTAGTCAAGTCACTAATGTCTTTTTAATTTTGCCAGTCCTAAGTGAATGGACTGTAACATGGTCAGATGAAACAGGGAGACCAAAGGACTTCTCTCACCCCTGTTCAGAAGACAGACTGCCACCACATAATGAGACCGAGCACTGAAGCAAATTAAAGATGGTCTTCTGACACCAGCTTATAAAAGACTCACACTTAGTGACTGAATAATTCCTTGACTCTTTTTGATGTCCCTTAGCAATTTTAATTTCAAAAAAAAAACAAAAAAAAGGTGTACCTGAAGCCTAAGAAGGATTCATTAAATTTTGTCCATAAGAGGCAATCATTCCTACATCTCTTAGAAAGGGAAGTTCTTTGGAAAAAATAATATTGGAAAAAAAATATTTTTTTTAATGTACATTCAGTAAAAGAAGAAAGTATCAGCTTGTATTTCAGAGGAAATAACATGAAATTTGAAACAGAAGTGTGTGAAAAGACTGTCAGCTGTAAGTGCTATTTTTAGACATTATTTGGTGCACTTAACAATAAGATGAAAGAGGAAACAGAAGAGTCCATGGTCAAGATGCCAAAGCACAGTTAAGGAGAATTTATGGACTGACATTATTATGTGAAGCAGAAAAAAGGAAGACTAACAAAAACTATTATTAGCAACTTGCAGGTATTCTGAGTAAAATTAATTTAAAGTAGAGTTGATTTTTTTTTATGACATTAACACTTAAAAAAGTGATTCAGGTGAAAGGAAATATATATTAATAAGAATCTAAACAGAAAAGACCAACTTCAACAAAAGTTAGCCATAAAAGACAGAGATCAGACTTCACTGTGCTTAAACATCTATTACTGCCTGTAACAATACAGAAGAAAATTGTTAGAAGCAAGACAAATCAACAAAGGGAGCAAAAATCTGATGAAATACACCATGTGATAGAAAAGAAAGCCATAGTTAACAATACCAAGAAATTACATTTAAGTAAGAAATGATGGAGGGACAGAGGACAAAAGGAAGAGGCAACAGAAAAGTATAACTGAACCAAGCTTGTGTGGTGTAGTGGAAACACAGTCCTTTAAAGACTGGTCAGATGTCAGAGTGACCAGTCTTCTGTGCATTTGAACAGCTGTGCTGATTCAGGATTTTGGTTTTTGAGCCAGGTACTGCCCCTGTGAGGAGTGTTGTGGCAGCAGCCTGTCCCCAGTGTTGTGGCAGCATGAGGAATACGACTGCTGAGACACTCTGGCCCTCACCAGCAGGACTCTGCCGAAGTGCTGCCAGTTTAAATGCACTTCAGCCCTGCATGTTTGTTCTAAACATGCAGGAATGAAAGAGGAGGGCCAAGCAAATACCAGTCATATGTGCCAGCACTAGGCTGGAGATGCAGCATCTGTAAAGAACTTTAGTATCAGTTAATTTAGACCTGTTGCAGCTTTCTCTCTGTCTTAGTCAATTCCTCCACTTGTGTGCCACTCTCTTTGTCATTCTTTGTCAGTCCTCACTGGGTTGCCAAAACTGTCATGTAAACTGGCAATAAATATTCTAATTTACACAAACTTCTCCCATTTAGTTTAGAGTTATATTTATAGCTTTTTTGAGTGATATGTCAGGGTATGATTTGCAGTGTATTTATGAGGCCTGGAACGGAGTTTTCTTTTAAAAAATTCAACCAACACCAATCTGATTTCAGCTGTATTAACTCAGATGTGAGATCGGAAGAG
>JAWWMP010000093.1:12861734-12872644 GCA_035047865.1 Dendrocincla tyrannina | reverse complement strand
CCAAAACAAAGAAATACAAGTTATGACCTGACGCTTTTTTAATTCAGTAGTTCAAAAAGTGTTTGGTATTTGTGCTCAGAGAAGAGAGAATTCTCCACAGCTACTGTGCTGAGCTGGAATGTCTTTTAAATAATACAGCAAGGTGGCTCCTGTCTTGTGCTTTCCAACTACTGAAGCATCTAACATTGGGCTTAGTAATGTTGTTCCTTTTAAAAACGAGACATGAATCACTCTTTAAAAAGTCTGTCTGAAGGGGCTCAAACTATGTATTTATTTCTTCTGTGCAATAGTATACACTGGGGTAAATAGAGTGATATTTGCACAAGGCTTGCATTACTTCAGCAGTTTGAGTCCCTCAGTATAGAGAAAGATTAAGCCCATATTGGGGAAGAAAAAAAAAAGACAACTGGTAAGTTTTCAGATGTTTCAATGAAAAGCTTGTAGCAACATGACTGTCTTCTGAAGCAGCCATAATGGATCCTTTTTGATCCATTGTAAATTTCTATGTTGAATTTCTATGTCGTCTGTTTTCACGGAATCCTTGCTTTCTGTATCAGTATTTTATACTTTGATTATGAAACTAAAATATGTCCATGAAATACTTTCTTTAACTTTTTTGCTTTATACTGACTAGGAACTTGGAACTTACTCTTCACTTGCAGTCATGTAACTTGCTCAAGTGCTGATGTAATTTGTAATTAATCCTTTGTGCAATTCTTACTGCTGATGGTGTTATATGATAGATAAAAATGACTTCTGTCTTTTGGATGTCTTGGCATAAATGCAGTGATTTCAGCCTGATCTGGCTTTAGTTTTTTTACAGTGGAAGTTTTTAATTTTTTCTAGGCTTTTTTAACTGCTTCTGATTAACATTTGAATCACGAAATGACTGAATTTTTGAGTTGGGAGGGATCTATGGAGGTCATGTAGTCCAACCGCCAGAAAAAACCTGGCTCCACCTTCACATTGATAAGATCCTCCCAAGCCTTCTTTAGGCTAAACTGTTTTCATCTGTCTTAGTCTTTTCTTCTGTGAGAGCTGTTCCAATTCCTTCATCATCTTTGCAGGTCTCTTTCCAGTGTGTCCATGTTGCTTGTATTGGGAAACTTGGAACTCAACACAGTACTCCAGGCACAACCTCATGAGTGCTGAGTAGATGGGAAGGCTCACCTCCCTAGACCTGCTGTCAACACTCATTAATGCAGCCCAGGATGCCATTGACCTTCTTTGTTATAGCAAGGAAAAAATGGAGCATGTTGCTGCTGTCTCATGTTCAATTTGGTATCCAGCAGGACACCGGTCATTTTCTGCACAGTTGCTTTCCACATACCAGGGGATCAAAGATGAGGCTGTCCAGACCATAGTTCTCTAGCTGCTCCTTCTTGCCATTCCTGGAGGGTAGTAACATTGCTTTCCTCCAGACCTTGGATGCTTTCCCTAATCACCATGATCATTCTAAAGTTCTTAAGGGTGGCCTTGTAGTGACAACAGCCAGAAATTTTGGGTGCATTCCACCAGAGTCTGTGGACTTAGACATGGCCAATTTTTTTAAGTGCTTCCTGACCTGGTCCTCTTTCAAGAAAGGACATATCTTTCTCATTTCTGTTCTTTCCCTTGGTCTACGGGACCCAGGATTCCTGAAAGTTGGTCTGGCTAGTAAAGACTGAGGCAGAGAAGGCATTCAGTCCCTCAGCCTTTTCCATGTCTTGTGTCACCAGGTCCCTTGCCTCATTCAACAGCAGGGCCTGGCCTTCCTTTTGTCCCCAGTCTACTCTGGATGCTCAGACCATGTTTCTATATTCCTCCCTCTACTGGGTTTGTGTGGACATGTTTTGGTGGGGGTGGGGGCTACAGGGGTGGCTTCTTTAAGGGGCTTCCAGAAGCTTCCCCCATGTGTGACAGAGCCAGTGCCAGCAGGATCCAGGATGGATCCACCACTGGCCAAGGCTGAGGCAATCACAATTGTAGTAACATTGCTGGAATAACAGATTTAAGAGGTGGAAATGAGATAGTGCATAGAAGTAATTGCAGTCAGAAAAGAGTAGAGTGAGAGTATGTGAGAGAAACATCCCTGCAGACATCCAGGTCAGTGGAGAAGTGGGGGAAGGGAGGTGCTCAAGACTCCAGAGCAGAGATTCCCCAGCACCCCATCGTGCAGACATGGTGTAGCAGCTGTGCCCTGAAGCCTGTGGAGGTCCATGGTGGAGCAGAGATCCACCTGAAGCCCGTGGACGACCCAACATAAGCAGCTGGATGCCTGAAGGAAGGATGTGACCCTGTGGGAAGCCTGCACTGAAATGGGCTCCTGGCAGGATCTCTGGCCCTGAGGAGAGAGAAGCCCACTCTGGAGCAGCTTTACTGGTAGGACGGGGGACCCATGCTAGAGCAGGCTGTGCCTGAAGGACTGCATACCATGGAAAGCATCCATGAAGCAGTTTGTAAAGAACTGCTCCAGTTCCCATGGTAATGCTCACAGTGGAGAAGTTCATTGAAGACTGTCTCATGTGGGAGAGGCCCGATGCTGAAGCAGGGGAAGGATTTCTCTCTGGGGACAAAGTAGATGCAGAAATAACATGTAATGAAGTGACTGTAACCCCCATTCCCTGTGCTGCTGAGAGGAGGAGGTAGAGAACTGGAAATAAAGTTCGGCCTGGGAAGGAGGGAAGGGGCAGGGAAGGTGTTTTAAAGATTTGTTTTACTTCTCATTATCTTACTCTGGTTTTGATTGGTAATAACTTCAACTAATTTCCCTAAGTCAAGTCTGCTTTGTCTGTGATCGTAATCAGTGAGTGATCTGTCCTTCTCCTTATCTCGACTCACTTAGCTTTTGTTGCATTTTATCTCCCCTGTATGGTTGCACAGGGAAGTGATATAGTGGGTCCATTCCCTAGGTGGATCTCTCTCCAGCTGTGTCAGGAAGTTCTCTTCTACACACTCCAGGAACCTCCTGGACTGATTTGTCTCCACTGTGTTGTGTTTCCAGCAGACATCCGGAAGCTTGAAGTCCCCCATGAGAACAGTGACTGGCAATTGTGAGACTTCTACTTAGAAAATAGTTTACCTGCGTCTTTGTCCTGACTGTGTGGTCTATAACAGACCATCACCATGGTAGGCAGGTCATCTTGGCCTTCCCACTGAGTCTTGCCCATAAACACTCAATGGTATTGCTGTCATCATAAACCTTTAGACAATCAAAACACTCAGTCACGTATAAGGCTACCCCACTGCTTTTTCTTCCTTGCCTATTCCTTTTTAAGAGGTTATAGCCATCCATTGTAGCACTTCAGTTGGGTGAGTCATCCCACCGTGTTTCTGTGACAGCAACTATGTCATAGTTTTTGGGCTGCACAATGGCTTCCAGCTTCTATTTGTTTCCTATACTTTGTGCACTGGTGTGGATGTATTTCACTTGGGCTATTGTTCCTGTCACCTTTTTTGGGGCAGAAGTCCTAATTGCTATGGGACCATTCTTAGGTACTCCTGTGGTTTCTACCCTTGTGTCTTTGCTGTCACATGGATCTCTATCCTTTGTTCCACTGACATGGCAGATTGAATGATCTCGTGAGCACACCATCCCTCAAACTTTGGAGTACTGTGCGCAGGCTAGCAAGCCTGGCTTTATCCCTTTCCAACTCAAATCCACAGGCAGAGCTGTATGCACACCAGCTGCTCTCTCACATAAAGGCTCATGCTCCCTCTTTGTCTTTCTGGCCTATCTGTCCTAAGGTCTTGTGTCCCTCCATTGCAACTTTACAGTCATTAGAGTCATCGTGCTATGTCTCCTTTATCCCAACAAGATCACAGGCTTGCAGCTGCACACAGCTCTCTAACTCATCATGTTTATTCCCCATGATGTGGTGCTTTAGTGTACTTCAGAGAGGCACCCCAGAATGCTGATTTCCCAGAATAGGTTTTGGGGATTTCTCGGTAATTATGTCTTACAGGCACTTCCTTGCCTACCTACAAATGTTGGAGGTGACCCTGTTTAAGCCTTGCTTTGTGGATTTCTTAAATTACTATATATTTTTAAAATCCTTTCATGTCACATCATTCCTGATGGTTGTTCACAGGGCTGCTGGTATCTCACTCTATCCCCCTTCATTCTTAGCCGTAAGATGTCCTTAATAGGTCAGCCATTCTGCCAAAGGTACCTCTGTGCACTTAGTGAGTTTGGGTCTCATCTCAATCTTAAGTAGACACAGATCTGCAAACATGCTCTCACTGTCATAGAACCCTAAAACCTAAACCAGCTCTGAGGCCAATTTTTAGGCTATACTATCAGTGTTCTCACAGCCATTGCTGGTGGGATAGAAGAAGATAACTGCAGATGTTAGGAAAAAAATTGTACGTGTTATGGACTGTAAAATTTGGCATCTTACAGACTCCAGAAAGTTCCTTGTTAAATTCAGGCTCCATCCATGAGAAAACCTCATAGGAATGTGTGGAATTCCATAAATTGCTTTTTAAACAAATATGCTTTCATGGTTGAAATACCCAAAGAATTTATAAGTCTTAAGGTCATTAATTTTTAAATGGCAATTTTAAAGAATATGCACTTATATTTTCTTCAGAATGTTGGATTGCAGAGAAAAAGTATGATTTCTCTTCAAACTGCTTTTAGAAAATACCTTGTTTAGAAAATATGTAATAGCATATAATATGTATTTTTATATATAAAATTATCTATATTATCTATTATATGATATATATTATTTATATAATATTTAAATTAGCTTAAAATAGTGTATTTAGAGACTATGCTATTATGCTATTTTATTTGGGCCCTTCAAGCTGACAGCACGGAACGCACATATCTGAAAGTATTTCACCTGTGTTTTCCATTAATCAGTAATGCCCAAAGACCTTTTATTATTGTTGTTATGAGGTAAAAGTCCATGGAGTGGAGTCTCACCTTGTATGTGGCTTTGTCTAAAAATTCCCACACTTCCAGTGTTCTTACATAATTTTGATTTTAGTATGGGAAATGTTTTTTGTAAATATAAGCAAAATTTATGAAGAGCATGTGATGAATGTGTATTTTATAGACTCTTCTGAAGTGTTTCATAGAGGTGAGGGTGGAATTCAGTGGCTGTAGATGTCCAGGTGTTGGCAGTGAGGGGCTCACAGGTATCTGTCAGGAGTGGCCAGTGCTGTGCCAGACACAGCTGTTCTAGTCAGCTCCCAAACAGACCCAGCACAGGATACAACCAAGCTCTTCATCAACAAAGGGTGGTGCTGCCTCTGGGCAGAAGGGGGAAAATGCTGCATGTCAGCATGTATAAGGTTTAAAAAAGGGAAGGAACAACCCTGTGAGTACCAAGGTCCTTGATGAAGAAAGCAGAGAAAGTATTCTAGGTACTTTCTAGGAGCAGGTTGGGGAAACCATAATGGAGCAAGTATTTTCCTGGAACCTGTGGAGGACCCCATGCCAGGGCAGGTAGATATTTTCATGAGTGACTTTCATAGGGGACCAACAGTGGAGGATTCCTGGAGTGCTGTAGCTTGTGGAAGGCACCCCATGCTGGAGCAGGCAAAAAATGAGAGAAGGAAGGAATGACTGAGAGGAAACAATAGGGACTGACCTCGCTATCCAATTCTATTTTAATTGGCAATAAATTAATTTAATGTTCTCGAAGTCAGGTCTGTTTTTTTCTGTGATGATAACTGGCAAATGATCTCCCTGTTTTTATCTTCACATTTCATATTTTAATCTTACTGCTCACCCTGTGCTGTTGATGAGGAACACTGAGAGAGCAGCTGGGTGGGGGCCAAAGTCAACCATCACAGGGCCTTATGTTCTTTAGTCAGCTGTTTGTTTCAGATGTCTGTAGGTATTTTTAAGTTTCCTAGCAGGACAGAAACCAGCTCACCCCTCGAAAGTTTTAACTCTTGTAGTGTTCAAGTAGTAAATGACTCATACAGGCTTTTTTGCAGAGAGAAATTGTTGTACAAAGTTTGTCAGGTGTATAATTGCATTCTAACATGGGATTAGAACTAATTAAAGTTTAGTTTTTAAACTAGAATCTCAGAAAAAGGCTTGTCCAATGGTAGTTCATGCTCATATCTTTCCTTCTTTCTTAAAAGCAGACCAGAGCATTAAGAAAAAAACCCTGAAAAAATCCCACCCCAAACCCTCACACAGGTAGACTCTCTTTGAAACTATATGGTGTTTCCTAAATTTCCTAGAAACTATTAAAAGTAACTCTAGAGTTGCTTTATTTACCTGTAACCCTCTTATTTGCACTGACAAGTGAAATATGTCCCTTCTTGTACAATTACTGTACTGGGCAACAGCAAATACAAAAGGAGATTTGTTATAGCAATTGGCTATAGTTATGGGCGTTTTTTCTTGGTAGTTTCTTTCAGTGCCCTTTTGTGAGTTTTACTTTTGTCTTGATCCCTCTTATGCTGTTATTCCTTCTTAATGCTTGGTTGCTGCTTGTTTTCTTCATTTTCTGCATTCCTGTTTAGCATACTGTGCTATGCTGTGTAATCCTCTTCATACCCCTCTGCCCAATGCCATTATGAGCTGCCATAATTTTTGTGTTTTAAGGCTCTTAATCCTACTGTTTGTCTAATCAATTTCAGTTTCCTCAGAACAGAGCCTGCCAAATGCTCCCCTTCCTGCCACCTGTGTCTTGGGTGTCCTAGTGTGACTTGAAACTTGCTCTCATTTGTCAGTTTTCTATTCATTTGGCAAATTATCTCTCTGTCTGTAATGAACAAGCAGATCCATTTGCATTGAAAACAGCTTTGGGTTTTAATAGCAGAAATGTTTTTGTGAAGTCATGTTTTATATTCCTGGATTTTTTTATTTTTTTTTGTGTAGATGCTGGATGTCTACGACATTCTTCCTTTTGATAATCCAGATGGTGGCGTTTGGAAACAAGGATTTGATATCACATACAATGAAAATGAATGGGACAGCGAACCGCTTCAAGTGTTTGTTGTGCCTCACTCCCATAATGACCCAGGTAATCTTTTAACTGCAATAATTTGAGTACCTAGAACTCTTGAATTAGGAAATATATTGCCATTTCTGTTAAGAATTGGGGGTTTTGAAGTATGATAGTTAGTATGTTAGATTTAAGTCTAGCAAGCCAGTTAAACATGTATAATTCAAGTACCATTGACTTCAGATGACAACTGTTGTGGTGCAAGTGGTAAGTCTACTTATTTATTAACCAGAGTAGAACTTAAGTCTTGAAATTGAAAGGTAATATGAATTTTCTGTGTTCATCCTTCTGATAACCCATTCAGTTTAATCATTGCTTCATTAAATATGGCCGGTTCACATTTTGGACCATCATAGATATGTAACCCTTAGCCTGTGCTGAAGAGGTGTGCTTTTGGAAGATGTGACAATGACAAGTCTGAAGTTTTTGACTGTAACACTTCCTTTATGTCCACACTCCCAACTTTCAGTGGCATAATACAGAGTCTAGGTTTAAACAAAAGTGGATGCCCAAAGTGGAGTTAACTGCGTAATAAATAAAATGGAGAAATGTTCCTTTATTTTGAAATTGCTGTAAAATTTACCAGAAAGCAGTGAATTATACTGCTACAGTATAATCCTGGTACATGTATACTGAACATGAAAAGCTGGTGACGCTGGTTGTTGTTATAAAAATCCACAATTTCAGTGATACTAAATTTTACTGCTACGTATCACTCTAACAATTTAATTTGTTGTTTGAATTGGATCTGAGTGAAGATATGGTTGTTTGAACATAGGTGGCATATATTTGGGCATTTCAAAGAAAGGGAACACTGGAATGTGAAGTTACTGTAGTGTCCAGTTATGACAGCTAAATTAACAAAATATGGATACAATAAAAATATTCAAAGAAAAGAATCATGGTATTTACTTTCATCTGCCTATCTGTAGAACTGTCTTGAAACCTGTGACTGTAGTTCTCCTCAAAACTTTCCTACAAAGGAGCAACTCTGTACAGGCACTTAGTGAATCCAAAGCAATCCCAAAGGAATATAAGGAACTTCTCTTTGTTCTCCATAGAAAGGGATGTGGAGTTTACCTGTCTCCTTTCTGCTGAAGCGAGTAGAATTAAATCCTAATAATGGGCTGTTGGCATCCCACTAGAGACCAGTTGCCTGATG
Source organism: Dendrocincla tyrannina (assembly GCA_035047865.1). Lineage (NCBI taxonomy): Eukaryota > Metazoa > Chordata > Aves > Passeriformes > Dendrocolaptidae > Dendrocincla > Dendrocincla tyrannina. The sequence goes on along the minus strand of JAWWMP010000093.1, from coordinate 12,864,526 downwards.
TCACATCTCTCATTCTGGAATGACTTGAACTCCTGTGCCCAGTGTAGGCTGGGGTAACTTTTCAGAAGCATGAGACTTGGGAGCTTCAGTGGAATGTCCTGAGGAAAGGAGAAAACTTCAGCAGTGTCTATTCAAGTCATGAGGTTCTGCAGGAGGTCAATGTTGTGGCACTGACTAGCTTATTTTTTATGGTTCTTATTTCTACTGGTACTTTTTCTTCAGGTTCTAGTAATCTAATTTTTTTTAAAAATGATTTTATTTTTATTTTATTTACACACCTTCTATACTATCTTCCAAAAGAGAATGCATTTGGCTGGTTTCCTCTGTGGTGCCTGGTCTGTCTCATCGGTAGCCATACAGAATTTACCAGTTTCTATTGCTATTATGGAAGAACTCTTTGGAACTAACCTTTAGCTTTCTGACCTCCAGCCTCCTACTTTCTTCTTCACATCTGGCTTTGAATCATGCCTCCTACAATGAGCTGTGGTAGATTTTCATGGTCGACACCTTTTGTGTATGACAAGCTTTAGCACTGAGTGCCTTGATAGTGTTTTATTTGTCCTATAGCATCAGTTCTGCTTTCCAAAAGGGATCCACATAACAATCATTCTGAGGAATTTGAGAAATTTGAGTTTACTGAACCTCACACCAAGAATATTGCTCTACTGGGGAAACTGGGCAGGCTGGATCTATGGACCAAGACCAGTTGTATGAGATGAAGTGCCAGGTCCTGCCCTTGGGTCACAACAACCTCCTGCAGTGCTACAGGCTGGGGGAAGAGTGGCTGCAAAGCTGCCCTGAAGAAAAGGACCTGGTAGTGCTGATCAACAGTGACTGGATATGAGCCAGAGTGTGCCTAGGTGGCCATAAAGGCCAAAGGCACCTGGCTTGGATCAGAAGTAGTGTGGTCAGCAGAACCAGGGTAGTGACTGTACCCCTGTGCTGGGCACTGGTGAGGCCACACCTCGAGTGCTGTCTCCAGTTCTGGGTCACTCACTGCAAGGAAGACACTGAAGGTGCTGGAGTGTGTCCAGAGAAGGGCAACTGAGCTGGGGATGGGTCTGGATCACCAGTCTGATGAGGAGTGTCTGGATTTGAAAGATGACTCCTATGACCCAAGGGGTCCAAAGACACTTCTAGCATCTACTGCTCTGTTGGGTGGTGATAATTTCAGTAATGACTTCTCATTAAATAATTTAAGAATTGAGACTTGTGAGCTTTGTAATATGTGTGTACCAGATGAGAGTATTTTATTGCTGAATGTGATTACAGACTAGTATAAGCAGCACTTACATGTTATTAAAAGTGACTAGAGTAGATTTTTCTCTTGCCTTTCCACCCATGTGGAAGTGTATGAACACACAACTCAGGACTAAATACTACTTTTAAATACTTCATTAATTATTGGTAATGTCAGTAACTTTGCCCTACTAACACTCACATTAATGACTTTTTATTTTTTAAAACAATCTTCATTTCTCAGGTGTAAATCTGTATAGCCCCATGAAATTAACTGCAGTGTTAAGATAAAAGTAAGATTAAGCATGAAGGTTCAGTGCTGTTAATACATCATGGAGTTTCAGGTTTGTTTTCTGTTGACCAGATCAGGCTTTTCAGGTGACTTCTTAGTTTTTCCTGACATTTTGTAACACAGGTTGTGTTGTCTGACCCACCAAAATGTAAGATATGGGTAGCTCATAAGTTTTTCTTGACATGATGAGTTAAGGACATCAGAGTTTTATTCCTGGCTTATTTCTCAATATTTCTGTGTGTTTTGGGCATAGGGCTTGGGCTGAGAAAGTGGTCTGTTAGTTGAAGCTGCAGTCCTCCTGATGTGAGAGATAAGGAAACCTAATGGACTTCTCAAGGAAGATCAATTTGCTGATATGTACATTTTCCTTTTCAACTACTTAATTTGTCCTTAAATTAAAAGGAAAAAAAAAAAAAAAAGAAAATCCTTGATTGTTTGAGTCCATGTATTCATGTTACGTGTTGATCAAATTTTCTGTTTTACAAAGTAGAAACCCTAATGATCCATGTATTTATAGATTTAGGGAAAAAATACATTTTGTAAAGGAAATGCCTGGGACATTTGACACTTCAAGCTGTCCACAGCATGTAAACTTCAGCTTGTTAAGAAAAGCCTTCACTCAGCTTTTTGTAGGAATTGGGAAGAAGGCAGTTCTCTAAGGCTGATGAATGCAACTTAAATTTTGTATTTTCTTTTTCCTAGGTTGGCTGAAGACTTTTGATGATTACTTTAGAGATCAGACACAGCATATTTTAAATAACATGGTTATAAAGCTGCAAGAAGACAACCGAAGGAAGTTTATATGGTCTGAGATTTCTTACTTTTCAAAATGGTGGGATGGAATAGATAGCCAAAAAAAGGATGCTGTTAAAAGGTTTGGACACTGAACTATATCTTATCTTCCATGGATCATGTTCTCAGACTGTGTATTTGTTTCCATTATAAGCTTGAGGTTTCACTTGCTGTGATGTAGGTTTGCTAGAATAATCATCTACTTCAGTTCTGACTTTTTGGCCTTCATTTGGTTTTTTTCCAGTTACAAAATAGAAATCTGTTTAGAGACGTGAAGGCAAATTACTGAGTTGCTTACAAATTTAACTAAAAGTTTCTGTGTACAACCATGAAGCTGTCATTCAAGTTGTAATGGGGTTGTGATTACAAACTTTATTTGAAGTCACATTTAAGTATTGGCAATGGAAGAAATATAATCTTTCTTCAGTTATGACAATTATGTTAACTTATGAAGATCGGAAGAGCGTCG
>JAWWMP010000093.1:12805629-12817032 GCA_035047865.1 Dendrocincla tyrannina | reverse complement strand
TTTCAGTTCTGCAATAATCAGGGATTGTTTTTCTTCATCTAGTTTAATCATCTGTCTAACTGTAGTACTTATAGTGCCTTTTGGTGTTGGGTCCTTCTGCCAGTTTAATTTTGGAAACTTGGCGCTATAATGTGCTATGTTTGCAGTTTAAAACAATCGACACATGCAGGGCATTTCTGCTCGTGGGTAGGCTTTTATGTGTAGATGTTTTCTGCAGATGATGGTCTGGGTAGTGGAATGTACACAGAACTAAACCTTCAAGGTTTCATTTATCATCCTTATGGCTGACCTAAAACCAGCCTGGTGTGCTGCAGGGAGTGCATTCTTGCTAAGAAATGGCAAGCCTCTAGTACCAGCACTAAGCTAGGCATCATAGAGACCGGGGTTAGTGACATTGATTTGCAGATTATTAAATAGAAACTACACTGAACAGTGGTATATTTTTGTCATTGCTCTGGAGAGAGTTGCTGGACTTCATGCTACGTGACGCCGTGGCAAACACTGCCACTGGAATTGTGGCACAGAGTCTTGCAAAGGGGTGTTCTGACCCTCCTATCTCCAAAGTGTGAAACCGTTTCAGTAGCATGCTCAGGTCAGCAGAGGAAAGCCCAGAACAGTGATACAGAGCAGAGGCTCTGTGCTGCAGCTCTAGAGATAGGACAGTCCTCCTACGATGCCTGTGTATTTTCTGCAAAACAGAACAAAAGGAAAACACAAGAGAGAAAGGAATTATCTTGGGGTTTTCTTAACTGGCAGTGCTGCTTAACTGATTAACAGTGTTATCAACATTTGGAAGGAAGGGATTTCCTCAGACCTCACAACAAATCTAAACAAAAGCATCTTGTCTGTGAAGGGAAAATATGTTTTTATCTCTTGTGATTTTGTGAAGCATGGCCAACTTGTATATTGGTACAGCTGGGGGAAAGAAACAAACAGTATTTAATAAAATTTGAAACAGTCAAATGTCTATATTTTCTTCTATGTATTCATGGCAAGTCGATACGTGATGACTTCTTACTAGCCCTGTTTGATATCAGTAGGGAATAGTGCAAAGCAGGTTTTTTTCTGGAGTCAGATGTTAAGCGTTTGTGGGATCAATGTGAGTAGTTAATTTTTTTTATTATTTTTTTTTTACAAGTAATTCAGTATCAAAGTGATGGTTGTTTGTAGACCCAGGAAATTTTGATTCTTCCTCAAGCAGCTGGGTCTATGATTCTCTGTATGTACTAGCTCCCATAGGTACTTTTGTACTAACAGATTATATAAGAGAATTTTTTTTTCCCCTTGCACGTTCTCTAGTGCTAGAGCTAAAATACATGAGATTACCCTGGTCTAATCTCAAATCCTGCCCAATGAAGAGTAATCTGCTATTGAGAAACCACTTTTCCTGAATGCTTTGTCTTGAATTCTTTTTTATAATCTCAGACCTAGCAGGAACAGTTCACCTGTATTGGGAAACTTTCCCCTGGGCACAGTTTATTTGATATCCACATCAACAGTATGCTGCACTATCAGAAATTTCCTGGCCACACTAAGAGGGTGCTTTACTTGACTACAAGGAAAAAAGTCTACTGCCCATGCTTCATGCTTTCAGGCTGTAATGTGGCATGCCAACTTCTATGCAAGCCAGTAAATCTTACAGTGAATGTATCTCTCCAGTTATCCCCACCCTTTGGCACCTGCTTTGATTATTTCAAGATATCCTGGAGTATTATTTTGCTCCAAGTATTCTCTCTTAAAATTTCTAACTTCCTTCTCCCCAGCCCCCCTGCCCACTTTCTTTCAAAGGCAGGTTGTCATATTTCTCTTTAATATGGGTACAGAAAAATGGTTTCTGGACCTTTGACCCATATTTCTGTTATCCTGTTTCTGAAAAATAACTGCTGTCCAGGCTCAACAAAACCTGCCTCAGCAGGTTGCTGAGTCTTTTACAATGGAGTTCATTCCAGTGGAGCTGAGGGAAACAGATTTTACAGCAACTACTTATTTTAACTATAGAAAGTGGAGTTTTGAGACTAACCACTGGATATGAGACCAAAATGTTTTTATTCCTAATTTAAGGTGTGAGTAATCGCAGAATCTTTCATGTTGTAAGGTCCTTTAGTCCAAGCTTGTTTTCAAAGCAGACTTAATACTGAATTCAGACTATGGATTTCTCAAATTAGGTTTACAAATAACTCTATCATTGTTTGTTCTTTCCACATTGCCTCTTAGTCAAACTTTCACATCAAAAGTACCTCTGTATTTCAGATCTAGGACCAGAACCATTTCACAGGCCTGTGCATCTCACCAAGGACCTTTACAATGATACTGGAATAATTGCACACTTAATGCATAAAGATGTTTTCCTGCTTAAAAGCCTGATTCATTGAAATGGCTTTTTGTGAGGCAAACCTGGGCAATTATCTCTTTATAGGTTCTGTAGTCAATACGTCTGTTGGTGAATATCAACAAATCACTTTCTAGGATTAGTGCTCTTCTAACAACTAAATATGAATTAGGTGGCTTCCCTGTTCCGTTAGTACTGTGTTTTTCCTTCATTTTTCCTGTTTGCCCCACAATCCAGAATTATAAGTCATATATGAGAACTTGAGTATGCATCATATTGCCACTCTCTGTATCAGTAAGAACTTGTCTGATCCCCAAATCCACAGGATAGCATCTATCTTTGTAAGTTACCTTCCTCATCTGTGCCTTTTCCTAGCGCTGTGTCTGAACTAGAGACTTGCAAACTGGTTCTGATACATCCTCTTAATGCATATGCTAGTGGAATTATGAATTACTATTTTTAAAAAAATAATGAGTTTCAGGCAATATCTGCAAATGTTGCTTCCTTTTCTGTCACCTCTTCTTTCTGTATAGTACAGAATGGTATGTGTCGTCTTTATCTTCAGAAGAGAATCTGATTTGGCTAGATGTGCAGCTTTGAGACTGGTGCTTGAATTTAGTGTTTGTGGCAATAGCCCAGAATCCAAGAGCTGTTAAATCTGTCTCATTTCAGCTTTCTATGTATTTTCATAGCTGTTGTCAATTTCATCATCATGTTTTGTACTGGAAAGCTCAATGAAAAAGAATTCCTTCAAGTGGTGGGTTTTTTTTTTTAAATTTTGTTTTGTGGGGTGGTTGTGTGTTTTTTTTTTTGTTTTGGTTGGGTTTTTTCCAATTTTTTTTTTTTCTGAAATTACTTCAGGTAATTTTTTTTTCTAGGAAGTTCACAGCCTTTTACATTCCTTTGTCACTCCTCCAGCATCACTCCATTTTGCTGGTTGGCTCCAGTGAAAGAGCCCTAGTGAGAAATATTCTTGCAAACAACAGAAATAAGACCACAAGATAAGTGTTACTTTAGGCTGCTGTTTGTGTAACATTCTCCTAGGTAAACTGGTGTGGGTATTTGCTTGTCCTGAAGACCACAGTATTCGTGGTTCATTTTCTGAGAGTTCCTTTAGCTGCTTGTTCAGTCCATCCTTGCTAACTTGAGTAGCTTCATGTTGCAGATAGGATTTTGAAGGATTTGATTATGCTCCGCTCTGGTCAGTAATCCAGCTTCTCTGTGGGATTTTTAAGTTCCAGTAGTAAATGTGTTTGTCTTCTATACCTATGTGTGATAGAAAAGCAGATAGCAATCTTTTCTCCCAAAAGGGGAAAATTCAGTCTACAGTTATGGATCTTGCCAGTTTTTCATGGAAATAAGAGAACACAAAAGCCAGCTCAAATTCTAACCTAAGATTTGGTCTTCAAATTTCCTTTGTCTCAGCATATTAGTTCATCTGGTTTATGTGCCCTCTGAATACTACTATACTTCTGTGTTTCTCACCTAGCAAATGGACTTAACATAATAGATAGCGTTTGTCTGTCTTATTGACAAGATGAGACTGCATGGAAGTATTCCATCATTTTTTCATGTAGACTATCAAGAACTCCGAAACACTCTTTTGGGGTTTTTGCATTGATGAACTGATGAGATGATCAGTAGGAAAAAAAAAACCCAAAACAAACTGTCCCTAAACCAAACTGTCTTATCAAAGTGTAAGCAACTATGATTCCTCTTTGAAATTCCTGTGCAAAGTATTTCTGTAGCTGATAGCTGCAGAGTTCCTTCTTGGAGCACTGGCAAGGCTTTTATTAAACAGTATTCTTTCTGAAGCTCTAAGAATAAATATGTGAATAGAACACTTCCTGAAATCTTCTTTGTAAATATATATACAGTTATATGCTCAAAGATTATTGGATGATATTTCTCTGTACTTGTTTGTCTCTTAACATGTTGTGTCTGTATGTGTATGTAAGCTTGATTTCTACTCTTCCTCAAGATATATTTGATCTTTGGTTTTATTGCTTGAAGAAAGAGCATGCTCTATCCTTATGACATTGGTACATATGGAAGGAAGACAGCCACCCTCTGAGAGTTTTCTGCTTAGATCCCTCCGAATAACTGACTTTTTTGGCATGAAGTTTTCTTAGACTGAAATCTTTATTTATAGCTGTTTCCCTGTTGTTGCATGTGTTGTGTTTTCTTTTTTGGCTTCATACACACTCAGTATTTAACCCATTTTTACCTTTGTAGCTGTTCATCTATTTCCATCTGGTGTATACAGTTTAGTTTGGGATCAACTGTTTTTTAAAAAAAACATCATTTGCCTAGCTAAACCCCAAAATACTCTGACTACACAGAAAAATAATTTTCTTCATCTCTTTGGTTTGACTATGGATATGCAAAATTTGTCCTAGTCTTTGGGAGACATTAGTAATAAGCCACTGTCATTGTTGACATTCCTTAATGATTCCGAGCCTTACCCTGCAGTCCAGGCTGCTCCACTGGCACCTCCAGCTGTTTCTGCAAAGAAAAAGCTTTCACATTCAAAAGGACATGCAAACTGATCCAGAAGACAACACTGCTTTCCTTATGTACTACTGAAATAGTAAACTGTTAGCAATTATGGAAGTACAGTATTTGATTACTGGTTAGCAATTATAATTTTCCTAGCCGAAAAGCTCAGTCCAGATGTACACAATATTAATACTTTAGTGTGCTTGTCTGTAGACCTATTAATCCTCGTAAAATACTTCTGAGATATGTAATGAGACAGCCTAATTTTAGCCAAAGAAAAAGTGAGACTTTAGGGTGAAGCTGCTGAATTTGAGATTGGGAGTAATCTGATTTCCAGTCTTTAGACTGGAACATTTAAAAAAAAAACCACACATGTTTAATATTTATTAATTACTTTGATTTATTGACACTACATTTATTCAAAACTTCCAAAATACTGATTACGAGTATTTTCTTTTTTGTAGCCTTATATTTTTACAGACCCACCTACCATAAGAGTTGCTCATGGAAGGATTTTCTCAGAAGTTGTTTGTTTTTTCCACCATGTGACACATACCATACGACTGTATCAAGTCCAGGGTAAGAATTGTGAAATTCCGCCTCTCTTGACAGTTATTTTTTATCAATGCAGTCTTGGATCTTACCTGCTTTTTCAATGTTTAAATGCACTTCTGAACTAGAGCAGAGTTCATCAGACTGAACTATTTATGGGTCCAGTGCACCATGATTCCTCTCTGAGTATCATGCTAGTCATTAAGTCATGGTATACTTAAACTGAACAGATTTGTTGGAGATACCTCTCCAAACGTTACTGAGTCATCTCAATGCTGTAAGTAACTGTAGATTTTGAAAATGAGGAGAAAAAAGAATAGAAATATCTTGGAGATTATGTGATTTCTTTCAAGATTGCCAGGTTACCAAAAATGTGGAAAGTGACTTTGATGTCAAAGACTTTGTTTCAGTAAATTAGACTTCTCAGCAAAGAAGGAACATATAAGAGGATGTTTGTTATAGTGAAGGGGAGGGAAAAAGCCTGAAAAGTCTTCTTTTGGATAGAGTGATGTGGTTATTTTAAAGTGGATTTTTTTTCAGTGTTATTCCCTTTAATTTGCTAGTAAGTGCCCACTAGAAGTATTATACTTCCATCTTACAGCTCATGGAAAATGAGTTGTCAGTGAAAATTACTTGCTTGCCAATTCCTAATGCTTAAGTTTATCTTTACTTGAGAGTGTACTGTCTAGTTTTTGTTGGGTTTTTTTTTTTTTTTTGGTGTTTTTGTTTGTTGTTGTTTTGTTAGTTTGTCTTTGTTTTTTGGTTGGTTGGTTGTTTTTTCTCCTGACAAATTTTAATTCATCGCAGTGTTTCAGTACTTGCACTGTTACATATCCAGTCTTCATGGTGAAGTCTTGTACCGGGCACACAGCTTTTAAAAGAAAAAATGATGCAAAATATATATTTTATATGTTTTCTGTTTACCTTTTTGTGTGTTTTCCTTTTAATTTCTTCATATGAACTTTCCTTTATCAAAGCTTAAAATTTGTAACTTGCTGAGCTCTGTTTCCTAGGCTTTGTAAGGAAAGTTATTTATATAGCATTACTTCAATTAACATAAGGTATTTTGAAGTCTTGCTAGGGATGTACAGTAACAAACTATATGGAAAGAAATTGATATGTGTATGTTTATAAAAATATATTTTATTTACAAATAGAGACCTGATCTCCTTTTGTAACCTACCCTGCTTGCCAGGGAATAGTAATCCTGATTGTGTGGGTAATCCAACTGGTGAACAGTACTTCAGAGTCCTACAGCTTCTGCAACAGTTCTAGTAAAACACTGCTTTTACCACTTCTGGCTTTAGAATTCTGTTGATTTTGAGCAGAAAATACTCTGACACCCCTCTTCAGTAATTGACCACTGACCGATTTTTAACTTCTACTGCCACTGGCATCTAGTTTAATATCAGCATGATTTTGTTGTGTCTTTAAATCAGAAGTTTATGTTTTATTACCTTCATAATTCTAGTTTTCTATTAATTTAAATTGTGCAGTACAAAAATGCTGAAAGTAATTTAGAATCTGGTAATCTAAAAATTCTGAGGTAAAATACTTCATCCATTCTCATGCTTTTATGTTCCTACTGTAAATAGTTAGAAAATCTGTGACTAAGAGCATCAAAAGTGGAGTGTATAAATCCACTTTTTCTTGACTAGGTTTGGGAAAATACAAGTAATTGCCTGAACTGAATGTTTTTCATTTAGCACTGTAGTATAATAGCCACTGGTGAATGTTAACATTTTTAACAGTTGCTGGTCCTGCTGCAGGTGGCATTCAGATTTTAAAACAGATGAGGAAAAAAAATACAGTATCTCTGTTCTGCTTTGTGGAATTTTTTTTCACAATTGTTAATCCCTATAGAAAGGATGGAAGTGGTCATGCTGAATGATGGTAGGATTCCATTCCAAACTGTGTCTTGAACTGCTTGAAAAGGTCAGGTTAGTATTAAAGGTGTTTGATTTTCAGTATAAGGCATTGTAGGGAAAAAAAGAATCTCACTGAACAAATTTTTGGCATTTTCAGACACCTAATCCTTCTTTTAATAAATAGGAATATTTTCCCTGTTGAAAAAGTCTGGTCATATCAGTGCAGTTACTTAGCTCACTGTCCTTAAGAAGAATCCTCCCTCTTTTGATTAAAATAGCTGCTCACAGTTTCCTGTTCAGTCCATTAATAGTAAAGGGGAGAAGTGAATGACTGGGTCCTGCTCCAGCATAATGCCTGATGTTAAAGACAGCACTGAACTGCCTCCAATAGCTGCTTAGGCATTACAGAAAACCAAAACTAGCAGTGCAAAACTGGATCCTTGTCTTCTGGGAGCATAGTCATTCTTACATACGTTGCAATTGAAAAGATTTTAAATGCATCTTTTTCATGTAGGTTTGGAAGGACAGTCTCTTGAAGTTTCCAATATTGTGGACATTAGAGGAGAATATAATCGTGAACTTGCAATGAGGATTTCATCTGACATAAACAGTCAAAATAGATTCTATACTGATCTTAATGGATTTCAGGTAATTGCCATCTATTGGTAATAAAAGCCTAGGGTGTCAGGTTTTGAGTGTTTAAATACTTCTGAATGTAAAGATCTTGAGTTATACCAATCAAACTCTCATGTTAAATTGCACTAATAATTTAAAAGGAGACATTTATCTGTTTTAAAATTGATGTAGACCAGTTGAAGAAGTAACTGCTTTCAAGGAGTTTGTTGAATATTCCTTTATATCGTTGCTTGCATATCTCCATGCCTTCTTTCCTTCTACCTTGTCTACTTGACTGGAGCCCTTTTGTATAGCACAATGATAGATGTGCATAAGGACCAGCAACTCAGACCTAGATAGCAGCTGCTTGCTGCAGATTTGGAAATAAGTGATGTGTTTTTGGATGTGTGTGTTGTGTTGGTAATGCACTTGATGAAATACAGTGTGGCTATTGTCTTAACTTGAACCCTGCAGCACACACAAAAGAAAGAAAAAAGATCATTTTTCCTTACCTTCCTTCCTTGCTAAAAGTAGTTTTGTAACTACATTAAAAACCATGCCAGCTGAGTAAGAGGCTGCTGTTTTTCCAGTTACTGTGTAGTACTTCATTTTGCTGAAGACAGTGAATATTTAAACATCATTTTAATACTACGACTCATTTGTCATTTACCATTTAAGAATTTGACTAGCACTTTATTAAGTTGCCATTATAAACGAACAATTTCTTTTCTGCTGCCTTGAATGTGTTCACTGCTTGCTCTCCAGAGGAGAAAAAATTTTCTCTCATTCTATAACTGTGATTATTCTTCTTTGTAGGTTCCCTTGATGGATCTTTCACATTTTTTTAAATATTCTTTGATCCAAAAATGCATCGAAGTTGTCATTTCCAAAGTGGTAATTTTAGCCACAAATCTCCAAAAAGCTAAATAATACAGTTGAGTGAGTGCTTTTATGGTGGTTGTTCTTCCAAAGCACATGGAATAAATGTTTAAAAATGTATTTGACATTTAAATGTATAAGAAGGATGTGCTTTATTGAGGTTTGTGTTCATAATGCAGATCCAGCCTAGGCTGACGTTGAGCAAGTTGCCTCTTCAAGCAAATATCTATCCTATGACTACAATGGCTTATATACAAGATGTTGGTGTTCGTTTGACACTTCATTCAGCTCAGTCTCTTGGTGTTGCAAGCTTGAAAACTGGTCAATATAAGACGATAGATATGATTAAGGTCAATCCTTCTTGATTTTCTGAAACAGTTAATTCAGAGATTACCAAAACTACCTACAAGCATTTGAAGGAAGGAAATAAGTTTCTCCAGCTCTGACAAGTTTTAGAATACATCCATAAAAGAGGAGGGAGAGCTTGTTCCAGCATGAGATCCTTTATCTTCAATGAAAGACCTGTCTTAAACTAGAGGCAGAGGAAAAATGTTGCAAAAAAGATAAAAGGAGCAATACAGTCTCAGAACCCAGTATTTTTCACCCAAGAACTCTGAAGGAACTCAAGGATGAAACAGCAAAACTAAAGGGTTTGTTCCTTTTTGTACTGCCCTGGTAGAAGAGGACTTAACGAAGGATGCTGATCATGGGGTTTTTTGTTCTGTTTTTTTTTCTTTTCTTTTTTTTTTGCTTTAGGATCGACAGCACTAGTCTTAAGGTATATGCAGTACAGCCTGACTTTCCTTTCTAGGAAAAACAATAGCAGCTTTTTCAAGGATAAGTGCTAGTGAAATAAAGGATAAATATGACCCTGGACAAGAGTCAACATACTTCTGAAGAAAAATCATACCTTGCAAATTTAACAGAGTATTTTGAAAGAGCTGATGAATGTGTCGACGAGAAAAATCAATTCATATTAGGAATTCCAAATGGGACACAGTCTTGTCCCTCACAGCAGAGAAGGATATGATGAGTGGCCTGGAGTGTTGGAAGCAGAGGCCAGTTACTTGGACTATATTGCTAGCAGAATGGGAAGGTATTCAAATAAAGGTAGAGGTAGTGGGTAAAATAAGCCATATAACTCATAACTTCACATGTATAATTTATTACTGCAAACATGTTGTCAGTTTAAATTTATGTTGTTTTGAAAAACAATGGAATGAATACTCAGAAGAAAAAGTCCATCAGAAACTGTGCCAAAACCTACTTCTCACTTTCTTTTAAGAAAAATATAGTAAATACTCTGACAAAAGGTGAATAATATGCTGGATTGGTGGCACTATTTAGCAAACCTAATTTGTTTTAGGTCAAGAAGTTTGCACTGACCTATACAATGATGGTTTAATAAAACTGCAGAGGAAAATACCTGGCTTTGGTACCAAGACCAGTGGACAGAAGACCCAAAGCACATTTTTTCGTGCCTCCCCTTGCTAAAAAACAAATTCCTATTGGCCTAATCTTGGAATGAACTTGACACCACCAAATGTTGGTATGTGCTCATTACATAGGTATTGGAGGGTAAATTAGTGTGCAGAGGCTCCTTTACCTCATAACAGTGTATGTATTTGCTCTTTAAAAGTCTTAGTCCCTGCATCTCAGAATAATGCACCCTCTAAATCCACAGAGACCCTCACACTCTGACAACAAATTAGGGAAGTTTAAACGAGCATTGTTTGACATTTTGCAGTTGAGCATAAGGGAGAAACTCACTTTCTGTAAGCACTTGTTTCAAATCTGTCAGAGGACATTAGAGACTTTTCACCTACTCCAGTCAAATAAAAGAGCAAAAGATGTATCCCATAGTTGGTCATGACATTTATTTCTTAACCATGTCACTCCTTGACAAACTCTGTCACTCAAGGATAAGATATAGCAACATCAAATATTTACTCTGTAACCACCAAAAACTGACTTGTTATGATTAAATAATATTTTATTAAATTCAGTGTTTACTACCTTTTTCCTGAAGGCATGCTGGATTCTTTAAAAAAGAACAAAAATGAAGCTGAAAAAATGAAGTGATTGCTTAATATCACATGCTTCATAATATTTCTTCTGAAGGCCTTTGAGTATCATGGAAGAAAATTCAAAAATACTACAGTTTAGGCAAACACCCTCAGTAGCTCTGTATCTGTGACTGACACGATGTATCTTAAGGCATAACACACCATCTCAGATTTATATGAACATAATAGTTCAAAATAGAAGTTTGTTTCTTTTTCCTACTCATTGCCAGCTGACCTCTGTTCTGGATAAAAACAAATCTGATTTTACTTGACGGAAGGGTAGGACAAATATTTAAGAAAACCAGATAAGTATTTGTAGAACATTGCAGTATAAAAAAACCCTGCCTTACTAAGCAGCCTTTTCTATAAACTTATTAAGCATTTCCTATTCAGTATACTTCAGTCTTCCTGTTTTATTTAGGAAAAAAAGTACTCTTGTCTGAAGATTCAGGGTGCAAAGACCATAACAGCCTGAATTACATGCCCTGAGCTGGTTTCTCTCTGGAGATATATACTTGAAAAGATGTGAACTTCATTGTCCATAAGGCTATTTATGATTTAACATCATGCTTAAGGGCTATAGATCGGAAGAGCG
>JAWWMP010000093.1:12794888-12805450 GCA_035047865.1 Dendrocincla tyrannina | reverse complement strand
AACATCATGCTTAAGGGCTATTCTGTATGGCAATTCTGCAGTTGATATAAACACAGAACTTCATACTCAATGCTTATGTAGTGCAAAGTTCTTTCCTTCCAAAGTGAAATTAACCTTACAAGAAGCAATTGTGAGTGTTTATATACTTCTGCTGACTATATATTTTACCTTCTGCCTTAATCTGTGAAACAAAAGCAAAAAAAGATGAAAACTTTTTTGGGAGGTTTTCATAATTAGTCCTAACCTGCTCTCACTCTGAGCTGCTCTCACTCTTCCATACTCAAGAAATATTATGATTCTTTTTATAAGTTAGATTTCAGAGTAGTTTTCTTATGTTTAGTAGACTCTTTACATATTCTTTTTACTAGTGTAATACTCGTATTGCTCGTTCAGGTCAGCTGGAAGTGATCATGGATCGACGACTTATGCAGGATGACAACCGTGGCCTCGGACAAGGTGTTCAAGATAACAAGATTACAGCTAATATCTTCCGACTTCTGTTGGAAAGAAGACATGGAACAGATGTGGTAGGATTCACTGCCTGAATTTTTTTTTCTTTTTTTTCGCTAATTAAGATATAAATATTTATTTCTGTTGCGACACCAATGAACTCAGTAAAGAAATTACGAATTTTGTCTTCTTGCTTGCATGTTCTCTTTTTAAAGACTTGCTCTTTCACTATTTCTCACACAAATCTTGCAGCATCTACTTGCTCACTCACTTCAATGTTTGAAGTGGAAGTGTCTTTCCCTTTTTTATTTTTTTTTTTGTTATTTTTTATTGAGCATGCCTTTAAAAAATTGCTAATCAGCATGCTTCTTAAAAATAACTGAATCTGAACAAAGGTTGACAAGTAATTTCAGTTGAATACGTAGAAAGAGGAAGCCTCTTATACATTTGATTTTCTTAGGAAATAAGATTTAAGTTGAAATACTTAGATGTCAGACATAGAAACCTTATCAGTTCATGGTAGTTACAGGAAAATTGAGACCATTGTGTGGTAATACATTTTTCACACTTGCACAGATCATCTCAGTTTGTCTTTTTGTGTCTTACTCTTTTGAAATACTTCAATTTTCTTTCAGTTCCTTGTGTTTTCTCTCTTTGATTTTTTTACTTACCATTTTTGAGAAGGGCAAAAGAAGGCATACCTCTTCATATTGAGGCAGTAGAATCATGATGACAGCATTGAGTATATTTTAAAATCATTGCATAGCTAAAGATGAGAGGTTGTATACTGAGCTGCTAATGAATATGCAGATAAATTGGAATTAATTCTAGTTTATAATGGATGTCATTAACCACTGTGAGAGGATGATACCATCAAGCTTAAAGTTAATTTTCACCACTTAGTGATTGACAGTGGGTTTTTTTCAGGTTGTACATGCCATTATGATTTTCTGGTTACTCATCACATATAACACAGGCTGCATATTAACTGCATTTATCAGTGGGGTGTGCAACTGCCCGAGCTAACTTGAATTCAGCAGCAGTCTAGACAACAATGAGCATGCATGGGTTAATCTGTCCTTACAAGAAGAAACCCCCAGAGAGGTCTGTACTGCCTCTGAAAAAGTCTTTAGTACACAGGCAAATTTGTGTTGTATTAAATTAGAATGTGAAGCATGTAAGTAAAAATTACTGGATATGGATATCTATGTTTACATTAACAAATAATTTGAAACAACAGAAGCAGATCAAATCAGTTAGTGCCACGGTGCTTCAGTTGACACCATGTGCAGTTTTGGTATTTTCCATAGGAATATAAAATAACTCACTAAAAGGTACCTCTGGAAGTCTTCCAGTCCCTGCTCAAAGCAGGTCTATTTTTGTGTCAGAACAGACATAAAAGATTTGTCATCCATTCAGAGCATAACTGAGATGTGATGGGTTACAGCATGTTTGGTGCTGTAACTCCAGGGAAGTCTTGGTGACTTCCTTCTAAGAGAAAACTAGTTCACATGCACTGTGACACACTGAGAGTCCTCTGCAGATTAGCACAGTGCCAGTGAAGTGATGTTGGCCCTAATTTTAATTTCAGAACAGCCCTGCTACTTCAAACAAAAATGCTCCATTGGAAAATATTTTGAACTACCTCAATTAGAATAAAGGCAACCTAAACAACTTGGATTTTTCAATTAGACACATTTATATGTGTCTTTGTGTGTATTTGCCAATTTGTTTGGGATGCCAGGCAGGCATCATTTCAGTAGAATAACAATGTATTTCCCTTTTTTTGTTAAAATCCTTTCTTTCCTACAGTTTTGAAAGATTTTGTACAAGTTACTGGAATTTTTCAAAGAGGAAGGGGCAGCTACCTGCTACAATCAAAAATTTCTGAGGTGTTTTGAATACCTGTGTTGCAGCATCTACCTTTCCCCATAGCCCTTCATGCTGAGCTTATAATGGTTTTAAAGGGACAGTTGGTTCTTGAACAGTCTTACAGGAACTTGAAGAGAAGCAGAATCAGAGCTGGGGAGAATAGACACAGCCAGAGGGGTGCTGTTGTCCAGGCTGATACAGTGCACAGCACCCAGGAGCTGGGCAAGATGTTTCAAGGAAACATTTTCTTTCCAGTGTTATATCAGGAATTCCCTTTCTTTATATGAAGATTGTTCTAGAATTTTGTTTTTCAAAATTTATCTGAACATCCATAAGATTTTCTGGTTCATGCTACTGTTTCAGATGTGTTAAAGTAAGGAAGGTTCATAGTCCCATTTCTGTTCTGTAACCTGTACAAACATATTTCTGTTTGTACATAGTACATTGTTACTCAGAAGGTAGTTGTTATAATAGCTTAAAAATAGCCATGTCAGAAAAATTAAGATGAAATTATATGTGGTTTATATATGTAATCAGCTACAGTGTGACTCATTCAGTGACCCTGATTTTGTTGTCAAGCTCTATTTTCTTATTGGCTTGAGGAACCATGAAAGCCACTGGAGGAGAAACTTTTGATCATTTGACGTCTTTGCTAATACAATCTTTTCCTAATGCATATTCCAAAATATTTCATTCTGGCTTTTTTTCCTAAAACAATTCTGAAGAACAGGATGTTTTCTGATCTTTGGGATCTTTTGGATCTTTTTTCTGATCTTCTCCCTAAAAGGAGAGTATGTAAAGTGTAAGATATGCAGTTCTTCAAAATTAATTAAAATAAATGTGTATCACTGGTGAAATTACTGTGGAGGCTTTTGTTTATGAGAGTATCAACCAAAGGTTTCTTTTCATTTATATCTCTGAAATGCTCTCACCCTGAACAGTAAATTTTAACGGCAGAGTCAAACCACATGAATGTCCTGAAGTATAAGACTTATCTGTCAGGTGCGTAGATAGAGTAGAATTCTTGTTAATTCTTAATGATTGCTAGCTCACTCAGTCTGTATTCTAGTAGGTTTCTAATCCTAGTGCTACGTGGTTTTTGGCTCTTGAATTCTAGCTCATCTGAGTCATAAAATACTCATTCTGATACTCCCTCTGATCAACAGTCTGCAGGCTGACATGTTTTGCTGAAGCTTTTTTGAGTTTTTTTTGTGGCTTTTTTCCCGTGGGAGGGTTTGGGGAGGAGGAATTTGAGTTTTTCTTGTTTGTTTGGGTGTTGTTTCTTTTTCCCCAAGCTGCGTACTACTAAAGATTTACTCAGAATGACAGTATTGTTCATTAAGTAAGCTATGTATGTAGTTAGAGCTAGGCAAATCTCATTTCATTTTACATTATATTCACCTGATTTATTGGTAATTGTGTCCCTCAGGCTTCAGATATTTTTACTGTGTTTTTCAAACAATTTCTACATATGTATTTTTCTCCTACTAGACATAACCAACTCTACTTATATGTTCATTTTGTCCGTGAAGCATTTTTTCGGCTCTGAATATCTCTTTGAATTCTCTTTTAACATTGTGTTCTTTTTTTCTCAGATTGTTAAGCAGGAACTGAATACATTTTCATTTGTAAATTGAATAATATTTTTAAATTGAATTTAATATTTTAAATATTTAAATATTTAGTTATCAATACTTGCTTGTCAAAACAGTGAGTTTTTCTTTTTGAAAATGTAGGCTACTTTATTGCAGGTTTTGGAAAAATAAGCATTAATATATCTTTTACCTTCTGGACCTCAGTGTGTTATGTTAGTATAAGAATATGAAAGAAATAGAATTTATCAGAAGTTCTAATACATTTTTTTTTTCACCAATGATGTAGCTGGAGAAAAGATGCCACACCAGGCATACACTTTCTTCTTCGGATTGCTATTTCATACCTTGTCTTGACTTGCTAAATTTATATAACTGGATTCATAGCCTACGCTTAAGCAGAGCCAGGATTCAATGGCTCAAATAGTTGCTATGGTTTGGGGGAGGTTGTTTAGAGAAACAACGATACATGCAGTTAATAAAAGCACAAATATATGGGAGATAATCAAACTCCCTTTTTTCCACCACATACAACTAGTCTCTTTTTCTTACTAAATGTCTGTCAGTATCCAGTTTCTCTGAAAATGTGTGGTTGGTGATAAACAATTTCTGTCTGATTATTGTGTTGCATTTGCCACTTCTTTTATGTGCGTATTTATAATGCATCAACATGCTCCACATGGTAGCTATGTACTATACTGTGCATTGCTATGCTGTGTGTAACCACACCTTAGCAAACATAATTAAATTGATGTTTCAAAAGAGCAGAAACTTGACATGGGCTTAATTATTACCATTAAGAAGCTTTTTCAAGCCCTCTTTAATGTGAAGGCTTTGGAATTTTATGGTGGGCACAGAATTAAAAAAAAAAAAACAAAAACAAAAAAACCAAACAAACAACAAAAAAAACCCCACAAAACAAACAAAAAAAAAAACACCAAAAAAACCCCAAAATACATCCTCTTTAGAGCCTCACCACATATATTTAGTAGGGGGCAAAAACTAATTTCTTACTTAATTCAAAGATGAGTATGTGCTACTTCTTTACTTAAACTTTGCTTAAAACACTAGATTTAATTACCATTGCTGCTACTACTATGTGGGTTATACTGTATTTCTTATGCAGTACCTTTGTGACTGCCACTCAATGTTTCCATTTCTTATTTATCTACAAATACTATCTGCTTTCAGTCGAGAACTGTCCTTGTTTTTTTGTCAGGGCACCTACAGCATAAATTCCTTCCAATGTTTTTTTTCATGATACAGTGACAAAGATGTGTTGCAGAAAGATTTTGAATGAAGACTGATTTGTCTGCAAGCTCCATTCATGTGTTACTGTGCAAAACTGTTGGGAATAAACATTCTTATACTGTAAAAAAGCAGCAGCCATATTTAGCTGGCTCATGGCTCAAGTAGGTAGTACAGGGGACTGCATTCCCCTGGTTTCTGGACTTTCATCTATTTCTCTTTTGTGTTGGTTTTCATGTAATTATGTACATGACAACAGTGAATTACTTTCCTTAGTTTGTTTTTATGTCTTCTTTTGTGTGTCTGCTAGTTCTGGTTAGAAAGAATTTTTCCTCAGTAGTACAGGTAATATTCAAGCTTGATCTTTCCTCTTTAAGCTCATATAATTCACCAAAGCCAGAGGGTGGAGCTCTTTGTGGTCTTTTTTGAGCTTATCTGAGCTGGTGCAGTAGAGGTCTGAAATTTAAACTTTTCTGTATCACCAGTTTCAGGAAGGCCTATTTGTTCCTGCTGCAAGCTCTGGCAATAGGGCAGCTTTCTCTCCTAAAGGGGAGAAAAGTCCCCTTTCCTCTCCAAGTCCCCTTTCTTCTTCTTCTTCCATTTTCAAGTGGAATAACTCTCAAGAAACAATCTCCTTGCACACGGAACAAGCACTTTTCATTAGCAGCAAGAACTTTGCATGAGGAGCAGACTTCCAATGCCCTCTGCAGGGCAAAAATTAGCAGATACTTTTGTATAGTTTCTGTCTTTATCATCAGTTTGCTTACCTACTTCCTCATCAAAACTCCAGAAAATTTCTGGTCACTGTTTTCAGCCATCATTGGGAACAGGATAAGTTCTTCCCAGTTATCAGGGAAAAATCTAACACCATGTCCCTTCCACAGAGCTAACATGGGTTGTTTATTTAGACATTAAGTCCCTCCTCCTGTGCCATTATTAAATAATATAAACACTGTAAGAAGAATTAGAAGAGTAGAAACAAAACAGATGAGAGTCTATAAATCAAGTAAAAAAAACCCCACTTTTATTGTTGAGGAAAGCATGTTATGCTGTCTGCTCTTCTGGTTGCTTTCATCCAACTATATTGATGGCTCCATATTTATCAAACTAAGTAATTATGGTGATGTGATGTGATCATGGTGACTAGATACTTTACTATATTCACTCTTCCACAGACCAGCAAGCACCTGTTCTCCAAATGATCTCTTTATAGAAGAAGATTTCTGTTATGGCATCTGATTAAACACTAACCATATTAATTGCGAGGACCTGAGTGAGAGAAGTAAGAAGTAAAAGGAGCATAAAAAGTTCTGATCAGGCCCTGTGCTTGATCACCACAGCCCATCCTGTATCATTAAATCTGGTTTCTGTGCAAGTGCCTAACCTTTCCTGAATCTGTGTGAGCAATTGGCTGACATCAGGTAGGAGTAAGAAACAAGTAGAACAAGAGAGGTCTGTGTGACAGCTACTGGAGAGAGCTGGACCACTGGACTGGCTGCCAGGTGCTGGCAATACCTATATTTTCTGTGTGTGCATGTAAGCAGCTAGCAAAACACAAGCTGACAGGTAAGGAACTGGTACCTGGAAGAATGTAAAGTCTGAGCTGATGAATCATTAGAAGGCCTAAGGTCCAGACCTGGATCTCAGGCTAAAAGTCTGCACTGATTTTTGAGGGATCAGTGGCCGTGAGTGTAATTATGAATCAAGAAAGTGTAAGTCTTTAGTCAGAGAACTCCAGACCTGATCACCTGGAGGGCAAAATCAGATTTTGATTGTCTGTTTTGGTTGTTACCTGAGTGCTCTGCTTATTTGGGTGCTGGCAAAGGTGCCTCTCTGCTCATATGTATGGCTGGCCGTGTGTTTCCATTAATGCCTAAGGGGAATAATGCTCTGCCTTTCTCCTAACTGATGTTGGAGGAGCAGAACCACAGTCAGACTGGGATTAGAGGACTCCCCTGGTGTTGGAGACTACTGTATTTGGCTCTAGAAACTAGGAAGACTTCCTCCTGTGGATCCAAATTTCCCTGGATTTTGTTATCTGCAGCAGTCCCAGATTTCCTAATCTGCAGTCTTAGTGCCAGCCAAGAATCCACAGGTAGTACAGAGAATCTGTTGTGATTTTGGTCACCAAACCAACATGTAGTCTTGTGGATATTTTAGGGTGCCTCGGAATTTTCACTTTTCCTCCAGGGACCCATTTCACCTCGTGTGGCAGACGTGCATTTCCAGCCTAACAACCTCCAAGTGAATTGATAGAAATTTTTCCGTTCCGAGGTAAAGCATATCACATATACTCTGCTCAGATGAGTCCTCCTTTGCTGGTCACTTCAACAACTATCAAAAGACCCTAAACATTCCAGATCATCTGAGTCCCTTCTTGGAGGAAGATTCTTTTACACAGGCAGATCATGATAGGACAAAGGGGAATGGTTTTAAACTAAAAGAGGGGAGATTTAGATTGGATATTAGGAAGAGTTCTTAACTCAGAGGTAAGGAGACACTGAAATACTTTGCCCACAGCAGGGATGCCCTAAACTTGGAAGTGTTCAAGGCCAGTTTGGACGGGCCCTGTGTAACCTGATCTGTCGATCGCAGAGGCGTTGGAACTAGATTATGTTGAACATCCTTTCCAACCCAATACTTTCTGTTATTTCTGTGATTATCAGTAAAATAGCTCATTTGTGATATAAGGGCACTTTTTATAGATGAGGCTAATGTTATGCTGGAGTATGGTTTGGTTTTCCTTAAAACGGGAAGTTTAGAATTATTCACCTTAGTTTTTTTGATGACAAAGAAGGATCCTAAATGGTTTGTTTACGTCGACAGCATAGTCATTCAAGGGGTTGTATTTCAACACAGACTGTTTCCAACTGAACACATGTATATGAGTATACTGTAAGGTAGTTAAAAAGGCAGTATTTGCTTCAATTAGAGCACATTAAGCCAGCACATCATCATCTGGCATTCATCAGATTCTTCCCAGTACTTATTGTTTGTAAGGCTGCCAGAAGGACTCCATTCACACTTTGAGTGATAAATGCTGTCATTGAATTGGAGGAAATAATGTCACTTTTGAGAGAGCAGCACTTTAATTAGATGGAGACTGTGGGACTGCATCTTCTGACCTAGCGTCAGCAGGGTACTGCTGAAAGTCAGACACATAGTGAAGGTGTATATAGAGTAATTATTCAAATATATTGTTTGTATGTGCAAACCCTTCTCATCTCTCTTTCCCCAGAGATGATTCCCAGAGTCCTGTTTAAATTTTGAATCACTAGATTGAGAGGGGCAAGATGTACTTCAATCCTTTCGTGACTGTGATGTACCTAGGGGGGAGTGTGATTTGAAGTGTCCCTTCTCAATCTTCTGTGATAGTATTGTCTTCACAGTGTTTGCAAAACCCTTTCTCCCTTGGTCTCCTGGGCAGCTTTTGATACCTTTTGTACTCTCCATTCCCATTGCTGTTACATAGATTGTGTGAATGACTGCACTTCTTCTGTTCGCGTAATCATCCAAAACTGACTGTCATTGCAGATGTGGGAACACAGATTCAAGATAAAATCTCCACCTAAGTCTCAGTTTCAAAGTGTATAATGTGTAAGGACAATGTTTATGCCCGTGATAAAACATGTAGATGTCATGGGAGCAAAAATGAGCCACACTGAACCAGCCCTTGTTCTAACATTTGCCAGAGACTTTCCAAAGCTGTGTTTCTCTGCCATTCTCACTTATTTCCAGAATTTAGGAGCTAAGGAGCCAGTCTTTGTGGTTCTGCTATGGATTATCCTAGAATTTTGTCCCATTCCCCATATTCACTCCTGCCCACATTCTTATTCAAAGTTTTCTATGACTTTCCTTCCATCTTTCTTGGATTCACAACTGCAATACAGCCTACTGTATCTTTATATTAACACCACCTTTTTTGTTCTCATTGCTTTGGTTTGTCTTAGAAAAGGCTAAGTATTCGGTCTCGAAGATTGACCTTCCCCCTGCTATGCTTTTCTAGACAAGGCTGAGAATTCACCTGATACATTTACCATGGATGATCTTCTACTTTTGTGTCAGACAACGTGCAAACTTGTGTCTCATTTTTTCTTACACTTTGAATCTCTGGGGCTTAGGCAAAATTTTGACTTATGAGTGTAATGCTTGTGTTTCTGCACACAGTGTTTTTTCTGTACGTGGAACAGAAGCTTTCAGAAAGATATCATGTTGCTTCATCTCAAATGACCTTGGTGGCATCTTTTGAGGAACATCTGTTTCTGAGACTTAAGGACATCTGAATGTTTTCAGTTTGTTTTCAGCAAGCACTTCCTTTCAGGCATAAAGTTAAACTTAATAGAATGATTTTTTCAATCGGTCTTCTCATAACAAACTGTGGCTCTTCTACAAATATTTGGGATGTCTTACTGTGAGGATTTGCACTTAAATAAAACAATTTTAAAATGACAAGACAAAGCAAAATGTTGTTTCTGTGAAGGCTTCTTCCTCTTCGGAATTCCTTAAATCTGAGAAATCCCGAGCTGAGGGAAACTATTGGATATGGGATGTGCACTTCTTCCTTGTATATGTTAGCAGTGTATGTTAGGCAGAGGTTAAAAGTAGAGGAGGATATGGCTGAACGTGAATTCTGTTTAGGCAAAATTGCCGATCTCAAATGACTATGAATACCCATTGTTTAAACGTGCATATTGCACTTTTGCTGCATATTTTATTTTAAATATTATAATAGGATGAATAAATTACTTTTCTGATTCATGTGTGATTTGTGAGATATTTATGGAGGCTTCAAGTTCTCAGATGCAAGCAATCAATTCATTTTACAGGGGGGAAAAAAGGTAGAGTAAAAATAATAAGAGAAATTACAATAAAATGTTTTGACTGGCATCATGGCAACATCTATGGTGACAGAAAGAACCATGTACCTCTTGGGGTCAAAAAGTGCATTCTTCTTTGAAAGAATATGGATATGCATATTTTCCCTGTGGGTAGAGAATGCATGCAGTCACTTGAACTGAAGACTTTCAGATTTAGCTGTATCTGGAGCAAGCTTGCTCATCCTGGAATTGAAAAAATAAGAAAATCATGACAACAAAGTTGATCAGTCATGCTGACCTTTTCAAGATAAGGAAAAAAAGAAATCAAGGCTAACTAAGAAATTAAAAGACTCAAGACTGATTAAAGATGCTGTAAAATGGCAGATGGAATTCAATGTAAATAAATGTAGTGAGGCACATGGAGGAGCAGTCCTCTACAGCGATCAACTGTTATCATTACTGGAAAGTAATTTATGGGTCTTAATAGATAGTTAAAAATGCTTAGTAGCTACCAAAAAGGCTAAGTGTTAGTCATTACTAAGAAAACTACCAAGAGTAAAATAGAAATTACCATCTTGCATCG
>JAWWMP010000093.1:12746302-12758909 GCA_035047865.1 Dendrocincla tyrannina | reverse complement strand
GTGGTTTGAGATAAACCAATTGAAAATGTTTTATATGCAAAAAGTGTATGCTATTATAAAAGGTCTTCAGAAGTCATTTCAAGATGCATATTAAATTTGCAATGAAATACAAAATTTTGTGCCTCTCTGAGGTGAGAGAAGAGCACAGTTTCCAGGAAAGCAATGGAAATTAATAAACTTGATGGCTGCAAGTTACCCAGCAGGTGACACTGTTATAATCATATTTTCCAAAAAGGATATTCAATAAGATTCAGCATTCTTCCTGTTTGAAAATCAATTGCTAAGATTCTGTCTGTCAAAAGTCATTATGTGGTGCAAAAAGCCTTAATTGATGTGTAGTTGAGCTTTCACTCTACTTGTTTTGGCAAGCTTTACAAAGTTTTAACAAGCAGCTTAAATAAGTTCAACAGTGTGACAAATCCAGAGCCTTAGCTCCTGTCACAGGAGGCTCAGTGAGAGACAGGACCTAGAACAGCTACAGAGCTGCACACCCAGTGTCCTTCTTGAATGGGAACCCAGAGTAAATTTGTCAGCAAAGCTGATCCTTGATTAGATCTCAGAAACACAACAAATTCATTAAAGTTACAAGGACAAATATCACATGCCACACATGGAGAAGTCTTATGCCTCTGCTAGCAATGGCAAAATAAGACACTTGGAGATAATCACCTGACTGGCGTTTGAAGCATCTGTTCTTGTGAGCAATTACTCAAGTCCAGACAGCCACTGGAATCAACGAGTCCCTTATGTCTAAAAAAGATTTACTGTTTTACGTGCAAAGGAACATCCATCTCCTCTAAAAAAGTGAGCTGATTCACAAAATGGTACTTACGAAAAGGGCAGAAATAACATCCTTTATACTTATCTTCAGCAGAACAGACCCTGTTTATAATGCTGAATTTGGTTCTTCTACTTGGTTACAGACACTTTCTGGCTTGTAAGATCATTCAGCATTTTCATGTTTTTCATCTGAATTACGTATTATGCTTCTGTTCACAGAAAATCACAAAAATTCTCCCGCAGAAGTTATTGCCATGCTTGCTTTCTCATGTATGGAGACTAGACAGTAGAGTCATGCACTATTTTTATAATACCAGTAGTTGAGAACTAGAAGCAGGCAAAAAGAATTGCTCTTGTTTTCTTTGATTTGTCATAGAGAATTACAGCTATTTGCCTTGTCCATTGATCATTCTAAAAAAGCTTTTTGAAAGGTTCAGCAGCCTGTAATAATGCAGAATTGAGAGAGCAGAGGTCCTTCTGTACCGAAGTTCTTTTAGGTTCTCTCCAGTAAAAATACCAAGACAATTACCTCGTTGTAAAATCATTGCAATCTCATGGTCAAGAGTTTTGAAAACATTTCATATCACACATGTTTTCTGTTTCTGTTTATTCCGTGGTATTTGTTGAATGACATAATATGGTTACAATTTCGAGTCCTATAATTAAGTAAGTTCCCACAGCGTTATGTCTCATCAAACTGTGGAACTGTATGCAGTGATGGTGTAGAGACTCAGCATTTGAGGTTTAGACCACATTACCTTTGTGGAAAATGCTTGGTCAAGCAGTGTGCATTAAATATTAAACCAGGTATGCAGACTCATAAAATACAGGTCCAGAGTTGGTGGTTTGCAAATCTGAGGTTACTATCATTGCATTCTGTTGCAAAAATTTAGTGTTCTAGGGAGGTCAGGTGAATGTGCTGATATATATGGGGACTCCAAATATTGCAGAGCATAATGCAATCTTCCACTTTGTTGACTTAGACTCCATGGTTAAAAAGAACTGTGCAATTCATCCCATCTTGCTTTTGGAGGAAAAGCTGATAAGCTTTGAAAAACCTTCTTAGGTTTTTAGGTTTGTTTTTAATACGCATTGCACACAAATGTTAACAGGCTTGCTGTTGAACCATAGTTCTTTCTTCATCAAAGGCTGATCAGATTTAATACTGGCTACTTTAAAGACATCAGCCTTTTGGTCCAAAAACGTGCATATAAATATAAGCAGTGTTATTTCAACTCCACTGTTAATGAAAGAACAATGGTCTGTATTTTCTCTGAGGTAATTAAGTCTCACAGCATATTTATATCAATATTTAAGTGCAGTTAGAAATAATAGGAAATCACCCCACAACTACTAGTGAGCCCTTGCCCATATCCCACAAGCTTATTGAGTGTTTCTAGTCTTTGTTTCTATATCCCCCACAGGAAAACAAAAGCAGGTTTATTTTAGAAAATATAAAGTTAAAAAAATTATCAGCTGTCTTGAAGAGCAAGTAATATTGCTGACAGATATTGATTGTGAGAATGTTTTGTTATATTGACTTAAGTCCACCTCGTATTATCATTTTCAGAATTATTTTATATTTATATTCATTATATGTATTACCACACTACTCAGGAAGCTTGTCCGTCATCCAGAAAGAGAAGGGGTAAGGAGAAACTAGGGAGAAAATGAAACTGACCTAGTGAAGGCTCCACTGGTTCAAGGATTTTCACATCGAAGGCAAGAGCAGAGCACAAGAAGTTCTAGTTAGGCATGACTGGTAGTGTGGGTCTTCTAATGGGTGAGAGATAAACAGGAGTTGTGGACAGAGAAACACGAAGTACTTAGAGTCAGTCATTATAATGAAGAGCTTAAAAGTAAAGGAAGGATGGCCTGAGAACAGAAGATGGAGAAAAAAAAAAGAAAAAGAAAAAAATGGAGCAAATGCTGAGAGACTGGTGAGAATCATGGGTGAGCTGCAGAGAATAGTTAAATAACCCTCTGAGTAGTACTTTAAAAATGCTATAAAGTCAGCATCTGTTGAAGCTTAACTTTCTTTTCCTATCCTCATCCAGGCAGCTTATGCCTTGTTCCATGCTGTTGAAGTCATCTCTCTCCTTCCAGTGTGACAGTATGTACTCATGCAATTGCTTCTTAATCTTTCTCAGATTTAGCTTGCAGCATGATGCTTAATATCATGTATTTATGCAATGTGAAATTTCTTTTTGATCTGGATTTTGAGGATGCAAAAATCCATAACACACCATAAACAAAATAAAAACTTAAGTTTCTCATTTTCTGCTTATTTCTTACTCCCAGAAATATGGTTTTATGAGGATTTTAATAGGTAATTTAGAAAACAAATGTATATCTTTAGGGGTTTCAGGAAAGATAATCATTCCAACAGGGTATCTGACTGTTACTTGCACTTCAGTCAGCAAATTCCATTAAATTTTTGGTTTTACATTATATTTTTCTAGAACCCAGCATAAACGTAAGCTTTCAAGATTTAGTTTCAAGGTGTGGGTTTAAATTAAGAAGTTCTGTTTTCCTTTATTCTGTTTTCCCTTTTTTTTCTTTTTTCTTTATTCTTCTCATGGCGCATGGACTTCATCATTCCTGAGCATGTAAGAAACCAAAATGGCTGTTCAGTACACCACATTCAGGTTATCATACTGACATCACTCTGTAAATCGCTAAGGTAAAATAAATGAGATATAAAGCCACATGAAGTAAGTTTTTGGTTAATTGTGCCCATCTTACCTTGTACACCATTTTTGCAAACAGTCATTGCAATTAATTGTGCAATAAATGAACTTTAAGTTGAACATGGTAATAACACTCTTTGGCTTTGAAAACATCAGGAGAATGATGGCAGCATAAAAACCAGGTTTTACATCTTCACCTGTCGATGCTTTAAGGCAGTGGATGCCTTTTGTGTGTAACTATGAAGGACAGTAGTACAGAGCACGGGATTCCAGCTGCCATCCAGTGCCTGATGGACTGGCAACATGGCACGGTGGTGTGTCCATGAGCTTTAGCACAGTCTTGATCTGAAGGAACTACACAGGTTGTTTCTGAAGTTGGTTTACACCACATGTGCCCTGGAGTTTCTCTGGCATGCTGCTTATCATGACACAGACATGCCCTTAAGTCTATACAGACAAAACGTTTTCCTCCTGTATTTAATTTCTAAACATAGCTGGGGATACAAGAAATGAGGCACAAAAACTCCTCAAGGGTGGTGGCTGGACTATTGTTTATTTTTGTAACCTTGGAGCAGTCTGAGAGTCTCAATTTCAATGCTCATCTTTCCTCAGTTATCTTAGTAATTTGGCCTCTGATATTAATAAAGTATGCCACATGCAATCACAGTCCCTGAAAATGTTCACATTTACAGTGGGCTAGTAACCACCTAGCAATCATAATAGTTGAGCTTGTAAAAGACAAGATCCTAAATTCCAGATGCCCAGTATATTGTTCTGCTCCAACCTTTACAGGAAGTTACACGGATATTTTTGTAAGTTAAATTTCACATTCATTTTAACTTCAGATAGTTTTCAATTAAGGACGCAGCTTTACAAAGTAACTTACATAATATTGGTCATGTCATACACTAATATTGAAATTTAAAAAAAGAAAAAAAAAGAGTTGCAACTTCTAAGCAGCCTGAAACCTTGGAGTTCTGTATGAAGAAACTGAATTCCTTGACACAGCAGTAGAAGTGAAGTTCTGTGTTTTGTAGAGCCACTACATACAAACAACAAGAGTATACAGGATATTAATTTCAAGTACTGACTTCAGACTCAGGTTAGCATAGTTGTTTAATTTAATGGTAGTCCAGAAATCATCATGAAAGGATGTTTCAATTTTAGTTTCAAATACATCACCATACAGCTTTTAGTCTCTGTTTTACACATTCATTTCTGCATTTCTCTGAACTATATTTTTGATGAAGTCTGAGGAAAAAGAAGGTCTTTTAAGTGCACTTTACAGGCTTTCATACCTCTTCTGAATGACTCAAACTCACATGTTAGGCAACATCAAATCTTACACTGTTCATATAGAAAATGAATTATTAAAAATGTTAATGAATGATCCTAGTGTGAACACTGTGATTTTTTTCATATTATGAATGTAATTTTTTCATATTTAATAAACTGTATAAGAAGACTTGAATAACACATAGTAGGAAGACTAAAAATGTTACTTTTTTATTGCAAAGAATCTGACACAAAGCTCACTAAGCAGAATAAATCTTTCTACTGTTTTCAATGAGGTTTAGATGAAGCTTTATGACAACTGTATATTTTGAAGCTGTGATTGTTTATTCTTTATGAAGAATGAAAGATACATAAAAATGAATCATCCTCTTGAAGGATAGTGCTATATTTTAATAGAGGGTTATTATTGCTACCTTTAGCAACTAATTCTTTCTTCCTTTCTCATTCAAATAAATAGATTTGTTTTATTATAACAACCACAGGAAAACCAGAGTTAAAACTTGCTAGTCCTGGTATTATTCTTGTTTAGGTTTTTTAGCTTACTTCGTGTGCCCTTAAACATTTTTTCTCAATCTGACATAAGCTCTTGTATCTCAGACTATATTTCCCCCATAGAAAATGAAGAAACCTGTAGATTCTCTCTACAAAAAAAAAAAAATGCAGAAGAAGATCACTGGAAAAGCCTAGGCTGACACAATATGCTCACCACGCATTCCTTCAGCCTGCAGTTTGTAACAGAGGTGCCCAAATGTCAAGGTTATCCCTGATGGCTGCCCTATAATACAGGCACACAAGAGTGCAGTGTGAATGAGCTCTGTAACCACTGGTGACTGCAGGGGCAGCCAACCTGTCAAGAAATGACCCGCTGCACACACAGCTTGTGATTGCCTTTGCTAACAGCTGCCTTCATCAGAGAGCAGGGAGAGTGCACACAGCAGCATCTGCAATCAGGAGCTCCTCGTGTGGAAGAGGAAGGAGCAATGTGAGAGTTCCACATCAAGCGAGTGTGAAATGTGACTGTGCCAGCACAGAAGGAAAGCATGGTGGCTGCAGACCCTGTAGGGACCGGGCTGCGGGACTGTGTATGGAGCTGGGGCAGGTCTAGGTGTGAGGTCTGCAGTCAAGATCTGAGCAGGGAGAATTCTGCTGAGTGGCTTGAAGGAGGTTATTTATGTGTTTGTGAGCACATGAAGGCAGAGAGATTTAGCAGCATGGAGGAAATGGATTGCAGGTATTGAGAAAATGAAAGAGGATCCACAGTACAGACACCTGAGTATAAATCACTGGGTATGACAGCACAGCTAGGCACGTTCTCTCTGTGTCCCTGCTGAGTGCCAGGTGCAAGAAAGGTCATCTGGAGCACCTATTTGTACTGTGATTCACCAATATCAATGGCAAAAACAGCTGGCAACCTCTGAGCTCTGGGTATCACTTCGATGAAGAAATCCAGTGGTCCTCTTTCAGTCAAAGGTGCTTGCACACCTGTCTTTCTGAAAGTTGTAGTAAGAGTTACACTTCTATCAGCTAAATTTCTATCATATTTCTAATCTGGGTAATTTCCTTTTTAAGCCACTGTGCCTTTGAGAGACTGGTGTGCCTTCTCATTCAAGTGAGGACACAGCATCAGGATCTAAACTGTATCCTATGCTAACAACCAAACCTGATCAATACCTTCACAATTTAAGGAGGCCTTATAGCTACACTTCCTAGAGATCTTGCATTAGGAAAACACCATAGAGCAGAATCCATTCAAAGGGCAAGCAATCTTTATAAGCCTCTTGCAAGGGTGATTTAACTACAACCAAAGAAAGTGTTAAAGCTATTGGAAACAGAGATAACCTGGCTGCCTCTTTGGAGTCAGAAGTTTAACAATGCCTCATGGGATCCTATCCAACTTGCCCCTAAGTGAAACGAGCAGCCCAATTTTGTTGTTGTTGAAGTCAGTGAGAAAAGGAACACTGCCTAAATTTGTTAGCATGCAAGGGACAGGTTTTCGGATAGTCCAGATAGTCTGTCCTTTCAGTTTGTTGTCTTTTGACATCTTCCCTCAGAGTCTCCAGGCAACAGTGGCACTTCTGACAAACAAAAGCCACACAGACACTGCTGTATCCCGTCAGAATGACAATGACT
Organism: Dendrocincla tyrannina; assembly: GCA_035047865.1. Classification (NCBI taxonomy): domain Eukaryota; kingdom Metazoa; phylum Chordata; class Aves; order Passeriformes; family Dendrocolaptidae; genus Dendrocincla; species Dendrocincla tyrannina. Next base: position 12,752,013 of record JAWWMP010000093.1, on the reverse strand, counting down.
TTCCATTCCAGTATTTGCTCAAACAGTGGTTTAAGTATGTGAGGCACTACAGTTGAGACAAAAAAAAATTCTGAGAAATATATTAGAGGACTTCTGGAACATGCAGCAGAGCAACGCTTGCACAAGTGGAATGGACTAAACAAGCACCATTTTTCAAATGCCTTGCTGGTGACCTCAATTCAGGTTTTTGTCAAGTAGATTGCTTTGACTGTGAAATAAATACTGGACAAGAGTGTCTTCTGTAAAACGTAAAATTTGCAGAATGAACTTCTTACATAGTCAAAAAGATACTGCTCTTCAAAAAGTTACATTTTAAAGTAAAACACTACTCTTGCCTACTGCATTATCATCCAGAGTGGCAAAGGCATTCAGGCATCTGAATTTTCTTGCAAAGCTTTTATACATTCTTTTAAGAATAGTCATAGGTAGTCCAATATAAATAGAATAGCAAAACAGTGAAGTGCCCTATACCACTCAGCATACTACAGCTCTATGAGAGCAATAAAGGAACTATCTAGGACTCATGTAATTGCATTTGCAATATGTTATCTTTAATCGAAACCACAGACAGCAACAAAAAGAGGAAAGATGCATTTTGAACAGATATATTCAGCTATATTTCTAGTGCAGAGCAGAATGTCATTGGAGGGCTGTATTTACCACAGTCTTTGTTATTGTGGTCTTAATTAATCTGACCATTACAGAACATCTTGTCATTATAGCAAAATGACCATCTCCAGAAAGGCCATATATAAAGTGTGTAATGCCAGCACTGGACTGCCCATAGTGGCATTATTTTCCTACCTATTCCCTACAATTTTCCCTTGAAATTTCTCTTCCCTACCAATAAAAAATAAGAAAACTCTAGTCTTGATGGCACTCCAGGTACACCCTGGATCATGCTTGTGCAGAGATCCCCCTTGTAATACTGGCTGTTCTGCAACAAACTCTGGTCACCCCCAAGGTGGTTTACTCAGCTGAAATGCACTATGCTGGGCAGATGGTGGCAGGAAACATTGGCAATTGTTTGGGAGACTCCCCAAAAGGGGTCATTTGCTACTTTAACCTCCAAGCTGCAGGGCGGTGGGCAAGCGAGAAGCAAGATATTACATCTATGGCTGCACTACAACCTCCTTAAAGGCCCCCAGCTTAAGGGGTGCTGTTGGATGTCAGCTACCCATCCCCCAGCCCAAAGGACAGCAACAACTGATATAATTTTGTAGGTGAGAAAGCAAATTAGATGGCAACTCTGAAAGGAATTTTTCCTAACTGCAATGTGTGCAGTTTATTCACTAACACAGCAAATCCTTTGTGAATTCAGTGCCAGCTTCTTCAGTTTAAGTCTACTGTACATTCACTTGATTTAAAAAGATTGGTTTTGGTCTTACTTTAAAGTTGTGGTACTTATGCATGACTTGAGTATGAATGAGGTGAATGAATTCATTACTGAGAAGCAAGATTAAGTTCTGCAGCTGTTCAGCCTGGGGACCTTGTTCAAAGCACGGCCAGAGTGACTGAAAAATCCTTTAGTGAATGAGGCAGTTTTAGACTGAAGTGTAACATAGCAAGTAGCATTAGAAATGTTAGATTGGAAAAGAAATTAAAATGGCTTGCTTACACACATTATCTGCAGAATAAAGATTTTTAAGAGGGCTACTCTGCAGGTAGGTAATGGTAGTGTATGGATTGTCCCCACAGTCGCCTGACCTTGAGGGTGTTAATTTGTGTCTTGAGTGCAGCTGTGATGTTCACAGCTAGTATTCACAACCAAGATGTCAAAGGAGCTTTACAAATTGTGGATCAAATACAGGATGTTTGCTGTGGCAGAGAACAAAGTGAGAACGAGAAGAATACCTCCTTTCTTCATGTTTGACATTTTACCTAGTGTCCTCTCACAGATGATCTTTCAGGTATACTCAGAAATGCTAGGAGAATTTTTTTACTTTGTAGTCATTTAAATGCATACTATATAATACCGTGAATGCAAGCTAAGAGGTAGATACTTTCCTGACATTGTTTGAGCATGTTTTTGACTGCCTGTTTCTGGCAGTCTTTTATTACTGCTTAAGACATGACTGTGCAGTCATTTCATATCCCTTCCAGCTTTCAGAGTTCATTGAACTGTCATATTATATGTGCAAACTACAACAGTAGAGGAGAACGTATTGGTAGAGTACAGGTTTTATAATATGGTCTGCATGGTAGTTTGGTATTAGTGTTTATGGATTTGTTTTTTAAATACAACTGACATACTAAGCAGTATAGATAAGCCCATTGTCAAAAGGGCTTATCAAAAGAAAAAAAATAACATATCAAGACATGCGATTGTGTGACCAGTGGACTCCAGGATTAAAACTTCTGTCATGAGTCTGAAAGTGCAAGTTGGAAGAAAATTGAAATTCCAGTCAAAGAATATCTAAGAGTGCAAGCTGTGGGGAGAAGAAATGATGGGGGAACAAAAGAAAAAGGTAGAGAAAGGGAATTCCAACTGAGGTAAAAATAGAGAGATTACCCACCTCTCCTGTGACAGAGACTGCACCAGAAAAACACTATGCAACTCTTGGTGTTATAAATTTTGTATTAGAAATGAAAGGTGCTTTTGATTTGCTGATTGTTTTCCAAAGAGAAAGACAGCACCCAAGAGTGATGTCTTTCCCTCTTCTGAAGAGTGACCATTTTGCTTGGAAGTATTTCTCACCTGTTCACCTGAACGTAATCTGGTAGAATGGCCTACCTGCAACTACAAAGTGTCTTAAAAGCTTCATCTAATGGATTAAATACATAATTATTCCTGTATGTCTTTTTCGTGTACACTTCTGCATGTTTATGTTGGATAATTGTGTGTAGTAGCACCTGAAAGCCATAGTTTGTCTGATCTTTCTGTGATTTTAGTCTAATACATTCAAATCCACCTCTCTGAAACTATGACAGCATCAGTCACAGGCTAACAAATATGGCAGTAAGACTGTCAGGTTGTGTGGTGGTTACTGTTACTGTTTGTGTCTTTCTCTGCAACAAAAGAAACAGAATATTTTCCTTTACTTTGCAGTGAACTACAAGCACCCTGGACTTTGCTCTGCTTGCTAACAGCAAAAATGAAAAAAACCCTGAGCCAGAGGCAGTATCAACTTCACTTTTTGCAGACATCCACTCTGTACAGGCTGCTCTTCTGCCAGGGACCCTCCAAACTCCCTGCATCTTCAGTTTCAAGTAGTCTGAAAGAAATTCTTATACATGTCCCTAGAAGACTCCTTGTACTTTGCAAAACGTAAATAAAATTACAATACTTCATCTGAAACAGGGTCAACAGGCATTTTTCAAATAAATTGTTTTCCTGAAGCATTATTAACTTCTGAAGTTACCAATGTGTTTCCTTGTATATTTATTCTTAGGGAGCTTGAATAATTTTATTTTTAAATCAAAATGATTCTCAATGAATCTTCAGCATGAGAGAAGAAGCAGCAGAATTATAAACACCTATATTAATGAATTCTATATAACACTGCGTGCTGGGCAAACAATAGTAAGGGCATTTTTTTTTCTAAATTTAGTTTCATATTTGCTAGAACATTTCTGCAGTCTAAGCTATAACATGTTTGAAGTTGTATTTCAAAACTATTAGCTGCAGATTTCACAACCATTTCTACAATTCAACTTGACAAATAAAACATAATAACACCTCTGCAACAGGGTGCCAGATGATTCCCACATGCAACCTAGTGTTTTCAGGCATGACCACATCAAGATCTACTATGGACTTTTTCACCCTGGGAATGTGTGTGTGTGTGTGTGTGTGTGAATGTACACATATTGTCTAGCTGAATTGCAGAAAACAACATTTGTAAAGGAAACATGTAAGCCAAGATCATCAAATCATAGCCTCCTATCTTTAAACCTTTTTAAGAATCAAGAAAGACCTCCCTGCTTTGCTTCTCCATGCACAGAGGTAATCAAGAGTGTGTTTAAAACCTGAACAAGTGCATTTGCAGTGACAGGAGGGGAAGGAAACCACAATGCTCCTAATTTTACATGACTCCAAATACTTACCCAGATCAGAGTTGCAGAGTCACGTTGCTGATCATTCTGTCATTCTAGCCTGAGGTATACAAATATCTCCAGTGGTAGATGTGAAGAAATTTAAATTGGTTCATGTTTCTGGCACGCTCATTTCTTGTCCCTCAAGGACTAATTTTGAGTTGGCACTAAAATCTGGAGAAAAATCATATGGTTGATCTTTGTTTTTAAAAAATGAACAGCAATTCTTAAATCTCTTTCTGATTTAAGACTTTCACACATTTATTTTTAAAATATATCAACAGTGTTCTGAAGTAGACTTTTTTAGTCTTTCTGAAATCCTGTCACTTCTGCCTCAAATCCTGAGGTGATAAGATTTTTGCTAGTTCTTTGTGAGTTCAGTATTAACCTTAAGAGAGTTTGTAATTCTGTAGACAGTCATATAATTACAGAAGACACCTATACTTTATCTTATGTTTTGAGCTATGTATGATTTCCCTTGTGTACAGACAGTGTCTCTGAACTTTGTTTCAGAAGCATACAACAGCATATTATGCTGAGATCATCAACAAAAATATTCACCCCAGTTTTGTTTCTAAAATCCCCATGGGGTCCAGTAACCGTATCCTTATGGGATTCTTTGGTTTTGTTGCCTTTCCTATAGGCAAATACTCATCCCCTTATTTGTGTACTAATTCCTACCTTTTTCACTTGAAATACTAAGTTATTACATGGCATTTTGACAAATGTTCGCTGAATCCCAAAGATAAGAGACCTGGAGCATTTTCCTTGTCCAGAATGCTAATTATTTTTGTCTGTGAAGAATGCTTGATGAGACAACCTGCCATTCTAACCCTGTTGTGTTTTTAGTCCATTTTCAAATTACCCACATTTTCTAAAGATTAATTTGAGCTCTAACTATTACAGAGGCTGAACTCTTGTCTAAATGAGTTGTTTTCCCAAATCCTCTCCTTTTTAATTTCCCTTATAATGCTTCTTTTCTGAACCTATATTAATATTCTATTGAATCATGTTCTAGTTTTCAGATTGATGGTACCTTTCTCTGGATGAAAGATTCATTATAAATTCTCACTGCTTGATATGTGGTTTCATTTCCCAGCTCTTTCAGAATTCTGGAATAAAAAAATATCCTGCTCCCTAGTGGAAAAACAAAACAAAACAAATCCTACATAATTTATTTCTGCTTTTGTTTATGCATTAAAAGTTATTGTGTCTTAAATTCAGGCCAATTACTCATTGTTGGAATTGTACCTACTTTATACTCTCGGATTTTTTTCTTTTAATTTCATAAGAGTGGAAATCAACATGAACTTTAGTCTTTTTACTAATAACAACAAACCCAGAAAGAATATTCTTTTTGTTGGCTGACTTCCAAGGTTTCTAGCATCAATTTCAGACAGCAACACTGTACAGACTGATCTGAAGCCACTGACCCTGAAAATCTTCAAATCTAATAAACTTTATATCTGTCTGTGCATTCTCTTCTCTCTCTCCCTTAGTTTTTCTTCTTTTTAATTATAGAAAAAAGGTATGGGGAGGAATCTATTTTAATTTGTTTTAAAAGGTTTAGCTGAACATGACCATCCATTAAGTTACTTTTATGATATAATTAAAACAAAACTCCCCAGAACCTAAGTGCCATTGTTCTCCTTTGTGCTAGTAAATCCTATGGAAAT
>JAWWMP010000093.1:12730561-12743836 GCA_035047865.1 Dendrocincla tyrannina | reverse complement strand
GCCCAAATGCAATGATCCTTGTATTGTGTTCTAGTTGTATAGGTTTTCTGCCAGAAGAAAGGAGATTTTCAGTGGGCTAAGGTAATTTGTTTTCTGCTCTTTGCTGGAAAACCCCTGTAGACCTGCTACACTCAGATTCTTCACACCCAACTGCATGCGATAAGGAAGAGTCCCTGTGTGAATACTTGAACCAAGAATAGAAGTAGCCAGAAGGCAGGAATGGGTGGCCAGGGTCTGGACAGTGTGTGGGTGGGGGGATGGGGGATTGTAGCACTGGGTTTGGTTAGTTAAACAGCTGTGGAGTTGAGATACTGGTTTGTCTGCTAAACAGAGTTAACCAAGCTTTGCTTGTACAAGGATCTCAAGAAAATAAATAAATTCACTCACTCAGAAATTTAGGCATTTAGTGCTGATTGCTAAAGGAGCCGAAAGGGAAATTGGTAATTCTGTCTTCAGAGAAGGGCCTGAATAATGTTATAACTACATGAAAACAATGAGAAAAAAAATTAAAATATTGAATAGCTGCTTTTGAAGTAAGTACCATCCATCCTGTGCAGTGAATAAATCAGCGATCCCCATGAAAGAGATGGTATGTGACCATATGTTTAAACTGTGTCTTACTTTATATTCATTGTGACACTTCATTAACTCCATGCAGAATCTTGTAATCTAATGGCCTTTCCTCTTGTGTTTCTTTAATTCTTAGCATGGCTTTGAAGTAGGAAGTCCCTTTGGGATGGGCAACTGAGGAGCTGTGGAGGCTGCCCTTACAGCCATTCTCTGGCTCCAGTATGACCCTCTCCGCTGCACTGAGCACTGTGTCAAAGGTGCATATGAAGGACAAGTTTCCAGATCAAAGAAGGAATTGCCAATTCAAGGAAAACGAAGAAAACATGATAAAGCAGGAAGGTATGAAACCCATATATTTCACATTTTGAACCACTGTAGAACATTTCTGTATTTTATGCTGCAGAATATAGCTGTCTTTTTTAAGCCCAGCCACTAACTAAGCACCACACAGCCACTAACTCACATCTCCCCCAGAGGGATGGGGAAGAATGAGGCGGGAAAGAAGGAATATACATGAAAAACAGACAGTTTAAGAAGTAAAGCAAAATTCACACATGTAAGAAGAGCAAAAAAGAACTCATTCAGCCCTTCCCTTGGACAGACAGGTGTTCAGTCCTATCCAGGACAGCAGGGCTCCATCACACATAACAGTGACTTGAGAGACAAAGGTTATCACTCCATATGTTTTCCCCTTCCTTCTTTTTCCTCATCTTTATATACTGAGCATGACACCATATGATCTGGAATATCCCTTTGGTCAGTTGGGATCAGCTTTCCTGGCTATGTCTCCTCCTAACTCCTTGAGCACCCCTGGCCTGGTCGCTGCTTTGGTGTGGTGAGAGGCAGAAAATGCCTTTGCTCCGTGCAAGCCCTGCCCAGCGATAACTAAGACATCCCTGCTTTATCAACACTGTTTCCAACACTGTGCTAACTACTGTGAAGAAAATTAACTCTACCCCAGCCAAAACCGGAGCAATAATCTGTTGCATCACAGTAATAACATAAAATGAGATGGATGTTACAGTACCATTATCATTTAATAGATCAAGTGCACGAATATCATTGCTTATACACAGGTACTGAAACAAATGCACCTTGAAACAAACTGAATTAATCAACAGGTCACCCCTGTCTCTGACTTTCAGAGGAAGTCAGATCAGTTCCTTACATGCAAGCAGCTGTGGTGACAGAGTACCAAGCAGGGAGCTTAGTATGCAAGCAGCTGCTGTTCTGCTTCTGCCTAAGTGAGAAAACATGATGGCTTCAACAAGCTGTTAGTAACTCTGTGTATGTGCTGTGTAATGTATTATGCAAATTCACTCCTTTAAACATTAATTTGAGGTCAGTCTGAAAAAATGCCAATATTCTCATAGTTAGTTGAGAAAGTGCTTTTTGATAAGGTTAGCTGCTAATTCTGTTAATTTATTATTGCAACCTATAATAAGCCATTTGATCTTGTAATTGCAAATACCGATTTTCTTACTCTTTAATCACTTCAATCTTTATTAAAATTTGTACCAGCCTGTTCAGTCAATAATTGAACAAACAAAAGCCTTCACTCAAGTTAACGGCGTCATTTTCTTCCTCGTGTAACTGCTACCAAATAGTGGCCAGCTGGGCTTGTGGGGCTGAATGCCCAGAGTTTTCAGGAATGACAGAGCAAAACAATGCTGTATGGGCTGAGGACAAGCAGTGTTATGAAGACTTGGACTCGAAATGTCACACTACATATCCGTATTTGGAAAACAGGAGGCCTGATTATCTCTGCTGAGATCAGGCCACGACTGAACTGATAGCTAAGGTAAGGTGCTTGTCTGGAAAAGGTCTGAACTCATGATTTTGCTGTTCATAGTGAAGTGATGAGTGTTGAAATATTGAAGTCAGAGGATATACAGATCACAAAGCATCTCAGTTGACTTTCTTAGTTACGTGACATTGCACATGAATTAGTTCTGCCTGGAGGGCCCTTTGGTATGTGATTAAAGTTAGTTAAGCCATTGAGAAAAACACTATCAGTATGTTAGAAGACTAAAAACAGCATGAAAGAGCAATGTGCATTTTTCCACTTTTTTTTGGTAGCTACAGGCCATTGACATTACTAGACTCTACAACGTTGTCACTTAAGTCACTTGCTACTGGCAGTGTGGGGGTTTCTTTTGGCTCTACTGCCCTATGCAGATCAATTAAAACATGAATCCAGGGCCAATCTAACATTTGTTAAGGAAAGATTTCCTGGTTTGGGAGGATCCTGTAGGATCACTATAGGAAAACATCTGAAAGCAAAGCCCTTTTCCAGTTTTCGGAGAGATGTGGCAAATGCCATCTTAAGCTGTGTGCATCCTGCTGCACTTGGAGGTCAAAAGCACCAAAGATTTGAGGGCTCAGGTCGTGGTGGTGACTTAACAGCTGTTAAAGGAAAGGGGATGTTATTTCATCTCATACAAATCTTTTGTCAGCAAACTCCTGCATGTGATGTGGCCAGTCATACACTTGTCACTAGTGAAAAAAAAACATTCATGCAGAGTCTGAAGCTCCACAGAATGACAAAAGTATTAAAGCACAGGATTCTACTATCCAAATCATATGCGAGAACATGACTGAGAGTTGTGCAGTCAGAACAGTTAATTTTCAATGAGAATCCTCCACTCCAATTTATATTTAAACAATTTATGGGAAAATAAATGCTGAACACCTCCAGTTGTAAATACACTGGGAAATTACGTCTACTTTAAAAAATAAAAGCTGTCTTTGCAACCTATGCATGCAATTAAGTTGTCCTCCTTCTTTATGCTTTCTCCACATGGGTCTTCACAAGGCAGAACTTATAACTCTTTCAGTCTGAATATCTTTCTCCAAACTATTATCTTTTTTTCCTTTTGTTTTGTTTGGTTTTTTGTTTTTTTCGTTCCCACCACACATCTCTCCAGGCTTCTCCTTTCTTCCTTTCTTGCCTCTTTTGCTGCCATTTTCCTTTATGTTTTTGTCTAGTTAGTTCCACCATTATTTTTTTTCTTGCATGACTTTCCCTCTTCTGTTCTTTCTATCATAGTTGCTTCCCTCATTAAGAAAAAAATTAACCAAAAATTTTGCAGACTCTTAAACTGAAGGCAGACAATCAGCTTAGTATCTTTCACTTTTGGTGGTTACGCTTGTCAAAACTAAAGTAATTATAAATGAGTTTCATTGACTATATCCCTAGAATCCAGTAGAATTTGTATGAAAAGAGGAAAATGGAATTGGTATTCTTGGATACGTAAGATACAGTCATTGTATTGGCATGACAAAAAGAAAAATACTGAAATTCAGTAGCAGTTGTAATTAATTATTTATTATGACAGTCTCAGAGATTTTGAACTATGAACAGAAACACTCTTTAAATTACCCAAAAAGCATACAGAACCATAACAAGATTGTGTTGGAGTTCTCGATGATGTGAAACACAAAAAGCACTGATCTTTCTGTGTTCATGTCCAATTTTATGGTTTGCACTGTATCCCCTTTACTAGGTTTGTTGAGTTGCTTGGTGTATTGGTTAAATAGAAGTATATAAACCCTTTAACCTTAGGTTTGCTGTATCTACTCATATCCTCTCACATATTTGTAACACGATGTCTGTCCTTGGGTGCATCTTTTCAATACAAGCTGACTGAAAATTTGAATGTTTGATGCTCATGAATTTCTGCTGAGTCAGCACTTGTTTCCATCTTGAAATGGGGGTTAAATGTCTGATGTATAAGATTTTGTATTTTAATCTCCTTAAGATAGATAATTTTGAAATATAAATTGTCCTTGAGGAGCTGTAAGGGAAGAAAGAAATATAATAATAGGTAATTCTGTACCTGTTCTATGTATTTCTGCATCCAGTTTTGAGATACAGTCAGCAATACCAGATATCCATGCAGTACTTTAATCAAAAAAATCCCCAAACTAACTACTTCCAAATAAAACCACTTATCCAGATTAAAGAGTTGTAGTCATTACATAAAAAAGTTTAGAAAAATATGAAAAGGGCTATACTGAGTAATTAGTCTGGGAAAAAGTTTTGCTCTGTATTACCTCCCAAAAATTCAACCTTTGTTTCCCCCCTCTAAAAGTATTTAATAAAAAGCTAATAATACATTAGTAGTAAATAAAGTTCTTTGTAACATTCTTCTCCATTCTTAATAAAAGAGAATATTTTCATGTTTTCCTTAGATGCTTGAGAGTAACGTATCACTTTCTTTTGTTCATTAAACTCTAATTTTTCAATATATGAGCATAACTCTGGAATAATTTCTGTTAATATTTGTTTACCTCTGTGGAGGAAAATGCACATACGCATTCAAACTTATTATTTGAGATGTAGGCTGCACTTTCTGAGATAATGATTCCCAATTTCAGAAGAAAGTGCCTTCTGTTTCCAGTTTTGCATATGGAATGTAGTACATGCTGCAAAGTTGCTGATCAATATTTGATGACTACTAATTTTCAGTGAAGTCATTCTGGATGTGCAAGAAATTTGAATTCTTGGGTTTTTTTTTCTTTGTTTATTTTCTGAGTTTTTCAAAAGCACCACAGTTTCAGGAGCACAAATATTCAAGGAAACCTTACAAAAATGAGCTTGAATATTACAACAAAACTAATTTCAATCTGCAAAGGTAGTGTTTTTATGTTGAGTATGGCATTAAGATGCACAGCTAGAAGTTTACACAAGTAATGAATATTGATATAAGGAAACAGGCAATATAATGTCTGCACTAATCATAAGCAAAACTTTACAATTTTAGTGGTTTAAACAATGTGCTAACCAGAAATTATTAGCTCACCATGTTCACCAATAATTTTGGATAATGGATGTCTGAGAACACTGTCATTTGTTAGCAGCCAATTTGCAAAGATACAGGAAAATTTGTCAAATAAATTGTTCATTATGAATCATATGGTATGTTTTCTTTGGATGTACAGTTGGCTTCAATCTGTCCTTTGAAAATCCCTGAGTTCCCTCAGACTACCAGTCTGCTTTTACTTTGGAGACTTCAGACTCAACATTTCCTCAATATAGATTTTATAAAAATAGAAGGATGTTTTTCACCTTCTAACAAAAATAAGTATCCAGATGATGTGGAAGAATATAGCAGTCCTTTCTAAGGAGCGATATTTATATTCTGATGTTAAGACATATGAAACATTTAATAGGATTAACACATTTTCATGGCTTACATTATGGACTAATTTTAATTGGTACTCTTTCCTGTTGAGATACTTTATTGAAGTATATAATATATAATTATATAGTAAATCTACTGGAGCACAAGTCTGATGAGGAGCAGCTGAGGGAGCTGGGGGTGTTCAGACTGGAGAAAAGATGGATCAGGGGTAATCTTATTCCCGTCTACAGCTCCCTAACTGGTTGTAGCCAGATGGGAGTTGGTCTCTTTTCCTAGGTAACACATGGCAGCACAAGAGGAATTGGCTTCAGGTTGCATGAGGGGAGGTTTAGCTTGGATATTAGGCAAATCTTTCTCATTGGAAGGGTGGCCAAATGTTGGAAGAGGCTCCCCAGGAAAGTGACAGAGTCACCATTCCTGGAAATGTCCAAAAACCACATTGACATGGTGCTCAGGGACACAGGTTAGGGGGGAACATGGAAGTGCTGGATTAATGGTTGGACATGTCTGCAGACATGTCCTAGTGCTGTAGACTTCAACTTGTTCTATGCCCCAGAAAACACAGGTGCTGGCTCAGTGACATTTTTAACCTGTAAGATTGAATACTGTTTCTATCACACTTACATGTGATTTAAACAGAAATATATGCTATTAGTTCAACACAGGTTGTCAAACTTATAACTTAAGGAACTATTCCAAATTTGAAGCTTTAGTAGTCTGAAAAAAATATGGGTTTACATCATTTTGGTTTGTGCAGTCATTTTTTTTAAGTTCTGTGCTTTCACTTTCAAAATTATCTATATGAATAATTGGAAGGTAGATGACAAAGTTCTTTACATAAAGTTCTTTACATAAAGTCTGGTGCTTTTCTCACTGTCACAGACATCAGATCCATTTTAGGGAGGCAGAATTGACTAAAGAGTTCCCACTAACTTCAGAATTCAGTTTATTGTAAATAAAATTCAAAATAATGGCTTATTTTTCCTGAAATTTATCACTGCCCCCATGCTTTCATCCAAAAGACATACATCAATATTTAGTGCTGGTTTTTTCCTTTAGCCCTACAGTCAAAATTTCTTTGTCTACAACCAAACCAAACCAACTAAACAAACAAAACCACCACTATTTTATGATTTTACTTTTTTATCATTAGAATTCTGATTCTGGAACGTTCACTTTCTTTTCATTGAAAGTACGATATTTTTAATAATGTTGAAAGGAATAATTGATTCATATTCTGTTTTTTACATTTTGGGATTAGAACAATATAGTGACTCTGGTTTCTGAGGGCAACATGTTTTAATATTTCATTGAGGTATCATAGAAAAAAACCTTTTTGGTGAATAAAATAGAAATAAATATATGCCATTTAGTCTAAAAACATTGATAAGAAGGCACTGAGAATACAATACTTCAAATTGATTCCTCTTGAATAATTACATAGGAAGAAGAGTTTGGTTGCTTTATGGGAATTTTTTATTTGTTTATTTGGGGGTGTTTTGGTTGGGTTTTTTTTTGTTGTTTTTGGGTGGCTTATTTTTGTTTTATCTTTTGTGTTGTTTGGGGTTTTCCCCCCAAAATACAATGCATTTTTTACCAATTTTTTTTTTTAAATAGAGTGATCCAGTTAAATTTCATGTGGTAAGTCAAAAGTAAAAATGTAATAAATATAAAATTTTAAAGCAAAGCACTTACGACACTCTCTTAATATAGGAATATTTTGACCTTTCCAGATTCTTTCAATTAGCTGAAAAATCATATTATATATATATCATATTATGTACACATATTATGTACATATCAAATATGTACAATTAAGTGTACACATATTACAAATTATAAAATTATAAATCAAATTATATATTTTAAATTGTCCATCTCAAAAATATAATGAAAATGCCACAAAGTGTTTTATAGATGTTACAAAGACTGTTATAGACAATCTGATTGTACAAGATTACCTTTGTGTGGTTGAAAACCTTCATTATATTGCATTAAATTTGCATTTCTACTATTAAATCTATTTCTTTAAGAATCAGTAAATATACTTCTTCTAGTTGCTTTATTTAATGCTTTAATTAAAACTCATAAAGCAGAAGGACTTTCCAGGTGCAGGTGATTTGGGGAATTTTCTCTGTAAGGCATCATGGCCATGTTAATATTAGAATTAGATATGACATAAAAACCCACAGTGTTTTCTGTCTCTGGTGTCTTCTGTCTCTAGTGTTTGTGTCTTCCTGCTAAAAAAAATGACAATAACTAACTAAAAATCTACCATATTAGGATTTTTCCTTGCAACTCAGTTCCAAGTATAATTGCTTTTGTAAATGGTAGCAGCTGTAGGATATCAGGATTTTAATTTACCGGGGGAAATAACTACTCAACCATGCAGTGTATCTGACATTGACATGATCCTCGTATGATTTACGCGGTGATAACTTTGATTCAATAGCTGGTCTACTCATTGTAATTTACTGAAAGGTGACTGATTTGATGTACAGTGGTTGCAACTAAAAAGCTAATTCTTTTTTCGTTGCTTTGCGACATTTGAGAAAGAATCCATGTAGCTAAAAGGTGAGTACCACTGGAACTGATGACTACTGCAAAGGTGGAATGAACTTTCACAGTGTGACATCTGCACAAAATATTTGCTCTGCTAAATGCATTCAATTCCTATTCTGATAGGATGTTTACTGTAGAATAGTTTAGTATTGCTACTTGGTGTTTAGTGCTGGCCAACCCCAGACAATAATCTAAACTTGAAGCAGAACATAGAATTCTAGTATTTCAACTCCAGCAGTAATACAATATTGAAGATTTCTACCATAAAAAAATCACTGTGAAACAGGCAGTCTGGAGTTTTATTCTGTCTGTTTTTCCTGTGGCTAAAATGTTCACATTATGTACTAAATGAAGTTGGTTTCCAGACTGACAACACAGCAAATTCAGTCAGGTTTGTGCCATCATCATTTTTCATCTTGAACACCTTTGCTCATAAGAGGAGGACAAATAGGTCTCCACTTGAAACTGTGCTGCCCCTTAGACTCCTGTTCTCCACTACAGTCATAGCAATCCAAATAATTTATCAAAGGGTGCTTTGTTTTATTTTGTTTTTGTTTTTTTTCAAGCAATCAAATGTAAACAACTGGAATTTCTCCATGAAATTGTGCTTTATCTGTAACTCTACAAAACAGGTCTGAAGTTAAACACCTTAAGTCATTATTACTTACAACTGTTAGTTTGGGTGTCTCATTTGACATGCATTCTTTGAAATACAGTTCTATGCCTTGACCTTAAATGTGTCATTTGTGGGAGTCACTTAAATACCTGATTTTGACAAATAGGCAGATTTTGATTTTACGTCAGAGTTACACTAAATTAAGTCATCTGGCAGAGTGGAGTAGGGTTATTCTGAATTTATATTTGTTTATATGAGAAGAGAGCTTGTACGTAATGTGAGATTGTGATAACTTAGTGCTTAGTTGTATGTTTTAAATTTTACAAACCCCACATTCCTTCAGTCATTGGTATTAAAAAAAATTGGCTTTTTTGTCTTTCGCACCTTTGCTATTACAGATTTCAGCATTTTTTCTTCCATTATAGAATCCTTTTCCTCCTGCTGAATAAATGCATGTATCAAGAGAGACTTTACTCTTCACATTTAATTTTCTTTGATTTTCACAACTCTACATAGGTATCCAGTGTGTGAAAAAGCTCTTATACCATCCTTTAAAATATGAATTTAGTGCTTCTGAATATCCTCAGAGGCTTTCTATTCAGTGAAAACACACAGCAAAATGCAGGAAGGACTTAAATTTTTGTCTGAATTCCTTGTGCAACTGAAGAAATGTCTGAAACTGCAATCTCTAAATAAGAGTATCTCGTGTTCATTGAGATTTAGGAGTGAATGTTGAATCTACCAAGGAAAATATATCTATGTAGCATGGATGCAGTTACTGTGTGGCTAATTCATTTCTGTTCAGGCTGCTAAGCAGCCTTCTCACAGTAAGAATCCACAACTTACCGCTGAATTAAGCTAAATTTGAAGAATTAAATGATGATGCAGAACAACCAGTGTCATGACTCATTCATTTTCTACTGGATGATTCAGGATTTTTAAAAAGTAGAGTTACAATTAAATTGTTTTCATTACTTTAGTAAGGTTTGTCTGTTTAGATTCAAAATTAAGATCCAGGAGCCTTCACATTCATACACAATTCAAACATATGGAAAAAAATACCCAGAAGTTTTTGTGTGATTTAGTATCTATTCTGTTTTCAAGACTTGTTTAGGATCACAAAATTATTTAGTTACACAATGAAATTTTGAAAAGCAACGGAGACTGGTGGTTCCATATCCTCTTTGAGCAATATGTACCTGGATGTACCTGCTCTTTCTGTGGAATATTTCTCCCTTGGTTTGCATTTGCATTACTGTAACATTTGCCTGTGCACCTCTGATCAGAATCTGTCTGTGTAACACCCCATGTGGTAGCTGATAAAATAAATATCAAGTTCTTTGTCCCTAGTTCTTTGTACTTCAGATAAACAAAAATAACTAATCATTTAAGGTCAAATCCACAAAGAGTTAAGTAAGTGAATCTTACTTGGTATCTCAGTACCTTTTTTTTTTTTGTAATGTAGACAAGTGGCTTTTTAAATTTAGCCTGAAAATTGCAGGCTTGCTTCCTGGTTTGGATAATTTCTTAACATACTATCCAGTAACACTATAAATGAGTATGAGGTACAGTGACAGGATAGGAGGAGAGAAATAGCAAAAATATTTCCACAGCTAAATCAACTATATGTGCATCAAGAAGCATAATATTGAACCATTTAGAAGAATTTTCTCTTGTTTCCTGATGTTCCTGTCATTTGAAATTATCTTATTTATTGTCTGTGATTTTAATGTGGCATTTTAAAAATGAAGAGAAAAAAAGACAAAAATCAATGTTCACATTTTAAATGAAACTCTGCTTGCATAAGCTGTGGAAAAAAAAAAATAGAAGATGTCATTCTACAGACAGCATTAATCCTACCAGTATTTGTAGAGAGCTGCTATCCATAAACGTGTGTGCAATAGATAGTCTAATTGCTTCATTCACGGTTGCAGGATATGCACTCTCTTTCCTGGTGACAGCAAACTTCATGGTGTTTCCTATTCACTGTATTTCTTGAAGAAGAGCAGTGCTGCATATCAATCACAGAAGCATCTGCTTGCATTAAACATTTCTTGTTCTTTTCCTGTGACAAGTCATTTATTGTCATCTTTGACAGTGCTTGTGTTTGTGTCATGTCAATGCTGCCCAGAATCTTTTTCTTTTAATTCAGTAGTTTGAGTACTTGTCACTTCTAAATGCATTGTTTAACCCTCACATTACTGGCATTGTCCAAACTGGCAGCCAAACGGCTTCTTAGAGGGATCTGAAGTTTTTTTAAGCCTTAATTAAGCATCTTGTCAGATCGTCTATATGTCTGCATGTTGCTTGCAACTGCTCATGTGTCTTTGTCCATTAGGAAATAATTGATGATGTTCCTGTTGTAGGAAAGAAAGGTGAAGATAGAATAGCTACTTAGAGTGCAGAGATATTTTTAAAAAGATATGCATATGCAGCAGGCGATTATCTGATGTTTAGTGTGTATTTTTATAACAAAAAAGCCAAAGTATATGTCACATAAAATGGCTTAACTTTACTAATTCAACCCAGGGTTGAATTTCTCCTATATTTCCACTAGGGCTTTTTCTTCCTTTGTTTTGTTTTCTTACTTTTTAATTGGAGGCATTTCCCAGTTCTTGGGGTTTTCTATGGGTTTAAATGGGCCTTTTATTCTTGCTTTCTTCTATTCTACAGAGATTTATACTTTCTGTCCAAATCAGGTGCAAATACAGTCACACCACAAATCCAGATATGAGAATTGGCCACAGTGATGAAAGAACATTCTAGCAATAAAAGTATAAACATCTATTATCTGAGCTAGTGGAGATACCTATTTTTGCTCATTCTAACACTTTAGTCACAAATAATTCTCGTAAAGTATCTTCATTGTTCTTGTCATTTTAGTTTGCCTTTCTTTCGAACTTTTGTAGTACTTCTCACCATAGGTCATATTTCTACCCTTTCTGCCCTGCCTCTCACTCCTATTTTGCTTCTTTTTCATCCTTCTTTTCCACAGTATATCACCTCTGTGTTTCTATGATTCATTTCATACACATTTTTTTCCCCTTTCACAGTGTATGCCTGTTCTCACCTTGTGGAACCAAGGGGACAACACAAGTACCTGCTTCTTTTCTCGTGTTCTCATGGCCCCACATCTGCAGAGAACAAGCAGAAAGGAAAGCTAACTTTAGCACTCACATGTTGAGATTCCTACTTGACTCTTACATAAAACAGAATTGGCATCAGCTCCTTTTTTCGCTGTCCAGAAAGAGAAAAATTGTGCCTTTTTTTCTGAGCATCTCAGGACACCTAACAGTGCTTTTATTGAGAAGCATGCTCCAGCTTCTTTTTTTGTGTGTGTGTGTGTGGCCTTTTGAAGTTTTGCTCTATGCACAAATGACTAAAAAATGGGCTACTCACTCATTCCAAGATAGTGCTTATCCGATTGGGTTAACATTTAATCTACTTATTTAATCTACTTATTTTTGTGGTTCAGCTCGTCTGGATTGAACATGTGTATTCCTCATCAGAGAGTCCAAGGACATTATTCGTTGAGAAGAAGTATTTTTAAGACAGGAAGGGATTTTATTCTCTCAGGATGGTACTTTCAGCACTAGTGAGATTCATTCAGAACTTGAGCATTCCTACACACTTGCTATTTTTATCATGTATGAGTTTCCCGCTGTCTCCATACATCCAAGCAGTCAGCCTAATACTCTCACAAAAAAGTTGTGATGCAATGTCTAATTGCTTAACTGTGAGGCTCATTTTTGTAATTTCTTCCAGAATCACGTCTACACCACTTACAGCTTGTCCAGAATGGAATAGTGTATTTGTTCTTTGTTTGTGCCATTGTGAACGCATAACACTTGACTTGTTTTAATTTATCTGACAGTGGAGTGGCAGACTGGCATTACAGCACCTCTGTGGGTTTTAAAAGCCTTTCAAATTAAAACAGGATGAAGCTGTATTTAAGACTCATTTCTTCCTTGCTACTGGAGACACCACTTCATATACTATGGCAGTCAGTTATGTGGACTCTGTTTTGAGGGTCAAACAAAACCGTTTATTGCAAGCACATTTCAAAGTACATAAGGTTATTACAATTAAGAGGCTGGGATATGCTAAGCAGGGGATGGAACATGGTAATTAAGAGAATAGGTTATGTTAACTAAAGGAGAAGCAGGTATGTAGAGTTAATTCATTATTCATGAACACAAGGGTAGGGGGAGCAATACATGTGGTCAGGTGAGTTTCGGTGGGGGACAGGGAATACACGAAACTGCAAATCTTGTCAAAGGCAAATGGAGTCTCTGTAGGTCCGGAGATGGGTCAGTGTCTGCAGATTGGATTAGTTCTTATCTTCTTTGGGAAGCTTCCTGCATTCTGGTATTTTTCAGT
>JAWWMP010000093.1:12703497-12714785 GCA_035047865.1 Dendrocincla tyrannina | reverse complement strand
AACATTGTATTTCCATTCCAGCTTTGGTCTCCTTGGCCTTACCCTCGTCTACTAAGTGTGTGCAACCTTCATGGGCTTCTTCTGTGGTAATGTAATACATACTCCTGAATTACACTTAGAAACATGGGGCTTTACACTATTCACTTCTTGAAACAGCCCAAGTTTAATAACAAATCTTTATTGCAGGTTATTTTCAGAGCTAATCAATTATCTAACTATCTGTCTTTTTAATATATACTTTGTTGTACTGTTTATCACTAAATTGCTAATTAAAGGATAAGAGTTGCTAGGTCAAAAGCCTCGTAAAGGTTTTATTTATGCAATAAATTCACTAAACAAAGTTCTAATCTCACCACAGACTGGATCTGATTTGATTTACAACAACCTTTTTTTCACATGTATGGTATCAGATGACTTTGATGATATTATTTTCCTTAGTTTTTACATGTTATAATTCCATACTAGCTTTTCTGTCTCTTCCTAGTGTGACATAATTATCTGGAATTTCCCATTAGAGTAATCTTAAATTTTCCGAATCCTTTGGAGTATCTTCAATATGCTAACTAATATAATAGTAGCCAAGAATAAGCCAGAAAATCCTCCAAACCACCTGCTAAAAATGTGTGTATAAGGTTACACAGGCCTCTTGATGTAAAACTACATAATTCCAATAGATTCCCTTTAAAATTTTACCCAGTTATTAATAGATTTAATTGGATCCCTGTAATATGATGTCAGTTAAATATCGTGTTTCTTTTAGAAACCTGAGCAAGTAGTGGAGAAGTATTGTCTCCATTTTTTTCTGTATCAACATTTACAATTCATTATGTCTTTTGTTGGAGTATCCACGACATTTCTTTATATCTTGTACACCTCAAAAGTTTATTGGGTTTTTTTCTGAAATTATTTCAGCCACTACTTTTCCCCCACGTCTTATCCTCTCATATAAGTACATTTCCTATTTGTTTTCCTCTCTTATTTTTTTCTGACCCATTTTTCATCTTTCAGTCCTTATCATTGCTTTTATGAACTCAGTCTTTCCCATTCACTGCAACACAATTTTAATCCTGTAACAGAAGAAACTAGTGCTCTACAGGTCAGTTTTGTTCATTATACAGTTGAATTCAGCAGCAGGTCTGATCCATCTGTGTTCTGATGTGTAATGCAAGAGTACTAAAAATTGTGTGAAGTTTGCTCAGATCACACTGACTTTCATTTCTTGACAGGCAATACAGTTTTACTTGTTGTTTGGGTTTTTCAAGAAAACTAAAATGGAAACAAACCTTCAAAAATGTATTGCTGGGGTTCACAGTGACAGAGAAAAAAAGTCATCAGCAGGTTTAGTACCTGTCCATGTCTCCAGAAGGATGTATCAGCAGAGCTGGGGGGATGCTGGAGGGCAATATGTGTGCTTAGTTCTTGCAGGCCACACAGAGCCTCATCACCCTGCACAGCTGAGACATGGGCAATGCAACATGACTTTCTACCTGTGATTTTTTCATGCTTTTCACAGGTATCATTGATGGCATGGCAATAGTAAAGTATAAGAATCTGGATGTCTGTTCCAGGACATATTCTTACATTAGGTTTTGGAAAAATGTACTTCAGTCATTTTGAGTCCTTACTGCCCATACCAGCCAAATCCATTTTCCCACTCCACTTATTTCTTTCCTGTCCTTTACAGCTTCTCATCCAGTTTGACACTTCTCGTACTAATTTCCTTCTCTGCCAGTTAACCCCTCTAACACATTGTTTTTCCTGTTTTGTCCCATTTCTGCCATTACTTGCTACTTTGATCTCAGACCTTTTCCTTCACTAGCTCCCAAAACACTACTGTTTCCAAATGCTGTCGGTCTTAGTCCTTATCTCCTCACTCTGAAGTCAGTCTCTGGCTTCATAGTCTGTCTTTCTAACAAATCTTCTCATTATCTCTGATTTAAAATGTAATTGGGGTTTTTATTGCATGCTGGTAGCGGTGGTGGTGAGAGCATACAGGAGCTGCAGTCCATCAGGACAATAGACATAGGCAGAAAAGAGCACATTTTCTGCTTAGGTGGGGTCTTGAACATCTGTTTGTTGACAGTCCTTGAAAAACCCTCAGCAGTCTCTATGCTTAAGTATTACTAAGTTTTGTTTTCTTATTTTATTTCCCCTCTTTCAGAGAAGAGGAAAGGAGGAAGCAAAAATAAAAAAAAGTAACAAAGAAAAAACAACAAAACCCATGACCACCACCACCACCAAAACAATAAAAAAAACCCGAAAGCAGAAGACTAGTGTTGTTGTGTTTCAGATTTTCTCTTTCAGCTTGGTTGGTGAAAACATTCTAAGACTTTATGAACAGAGAGAAGAATATACTTCCATAAATTCTTTCTTTGAATAAAAGACCTAAACTAGCCAAGGCTTACCCCTCTGTGTACGAAAATAAAATTGCCATGACAGTACTAGTCTTAAGTATGTAAACCAAAGCAGCAGATACCATATAGTTTCTTTAGCCATTGATATTATTGCCATAAAATTTAACTAAAATATTCTGTTTTTATTTAGATATGATAAATATTGTAAAAATTGACCTTAGAGGACGAGCGCCTGTTACCTGGTTTATACCAATGCTCTGCTAGTAGCTTGTAAGCCACTTATTGCATAGCAGTCTGACAACTGTGTTTTTGTGGTAAATACATAAAAGACAACCTAATCTGTGAAGTTGTTGCTTACTAACACACTAATACTAATAAACTTTAAAATATTTATTTTTCACAGGGAATGAAAATCACAAGATCATACATTATACAGTTATGATCTGTAGAGATACTCTGTAGTTTTACTTCCCCTTAAGAAAATTCCTCTTAAAAAATCCTAAATTTACTATTACAATATTAGATTTCAAAAGCATTTAGGATTACCATAATAGAACTGAGAGAAATGCATAAGTGTGGTAGGTGCCTATTTCATAGATTATCCTTCAATGGCACCTTACGTATCTAGATACTTTTGATCCATCTTTAGACCTTCAAATAATTCTGAATGCTTGGATCATAAACACTTAAAAGCAACAAGCTAAAATTGTGTATGAATATGGCTTTCAGGGCTTTAGAAAATCTTTATTTCAGATTTTTAAAAATTAAACAATGCATAAGAGCACAAATAACTCACAAGCCCCTGAAATAGACCGTCAAGGAAAATTAGGAGCTTATGAACTATGACAAAATTCTTAACACATTAATGTGTTTTTTAATTAAAAGTATTTCTTGGTGAGACTTTGGTTATCAATTTATGAAAAGAATTGGCTTCATTTTATGAAATTATAGAAGTGTTTGTAATGCAAATTCACATTGGGATATTTAGTAATAATAATGGACATACATTTCCTAAAGTAGGGAGAGAATACACCTGCATACCTGCAGGCACATGGATTTCTGTGAACACTCAACACACACTTGTGATGAATTGGATGTGTCATGAAAGATACAAGGTAAATTTTAGTATCCTAATAAGAAGGATGGGTGAGTGAGAAATTGAATGGAAGTTCTGACAGGTTGCAGGAGGAAAGTTTCTTTTTCCTTCCTCTTTCTGTTTCAAATACAATTGTCACCTTTTTCCAAATTCTTTCTTAGTTCCCTTCCATCATGCAGACTCCCTCTTTCTTCCACAGGTGTTTTTCCTCTGCCTCTTCTTCAACTTGATAATATGAAAATTGGCAAGACTAGAAGGGATAAGAAATGTGAAAATTAAAGAGTGCATCACATTTTAGTCAAGCCAAAGAGTAGTCAGCACATACTGCAGCCCTCTTAATAGGCAAAAGAAATGGTGTACTTGGAGGTGGCATATGGACTCCCACTGCCCCTTGGGGAAGGGTGCTAAAAGGCTCTTTCCAGGCATGCAGCTGTACATTTCTGTGCTGAAAGGTCTGCACTCAGACTGCAGTTCCATTTACCTGCATTTAAAAACTTTTCCACTGATGTTTTCAATTTTCAGATATTTCAAATGTCATTGAATCTTTTGTAACCTTTTACTGGTCTCCTCTGTGATGACAGTACCTGATTTCATGTTCTGCAGTGCTCACACTTTCCACAGACTCACATGTGACCCAGAATTCACTAGGTATAGAAAATGGCACAGTTCAGAAAAATGAAAGCAGCTTGTATGTTTGTCATAATGATAGATTATGTGTGATATTAGAATGGTAATGGATAATGCATCTCAGGGTTTGTCTGATCCCTTATAAAACTGGTCTGCTTATTCATCCAGAGTTGCAATATTTTTTATTGTTTATGCTTTGCTTTGTCAACTACTATATTTTCCATTTAAGAAAAAAAGTAAAAGCCAAAACCTAAAAAATGCAAACAAAAAAACACCCAAAACCAACCAACCAACCAAATAAAAAACAACAACAAAAACCCCAATATAAAAACTCAACACCTTGTCACATAATAAATTGAAGCCAAATAAAAGTTTAGAGAAATGTAGGTTGCTAATTTTGCCATCTTAGTAAGTGGTAAAAGGCAAAGTTATTTTTTATGGTTCCCCTAAACAACTTCCCCTAAAAATGCTTTCTTACATTTTTTTTAGGTACAACTTCAGGTGTTCTGAAAATCTTATTTCATATATTATTTCCTTAGGTTTGTTTTGCATAATAAACTTGTCAAACATTGTAATGTAGAATAGTGGTTCATTTCTCTGCATTATTCTCTAAGTACTACTTTTGTCCATACAGATGTCCAATTTTTATGAAAATCATTAAAAGATATCACTGTATTCAAATAAATACTGGGAATATGTAATTGCCTTTTTATTGTTTCTACTGAGTTGCTTTGAATACTAAACAAAATTGTGCAACAGAGGAAAAAATGTATATTCTTGCAATTAATCATAGCTGTGTTAAAATTTCAGTGGATAAAATAGGATTCAAAATAGAAAGAAAAAAAAAGGAAACAAACAGAGAAAATAGCCTACCTATAAGTACTTTTGTAACCGTGAACCTGAAGTTAGCAAAATAAATAAAATAAAAGGGAAAATTAATCTGAGATATTCTTCTGAAGTGAATGCCTGAGTGAGACAGTATCTACCTCAATTTTATTTTCTTTCCCTCCACTTAGCAATGTGAACTTCACATCAGAGACTAGTGCTGTCTTAAAGATGCAGGATGTCCACCTGATTCAAAAAAAAAAAAGTCACACTGAGGAGTGGGCAGACCAGTCCTCCACCCTTCTTCTTTTAATCCACTAGCCCAGTGATTGAAGAAAGTATCTCACCTGATAGTATCTCAGGTCAGAAAAAAACAACTCAAGAGTCTCAGGCAAACAATTCTCATGGTGATTTTTTTCTATGCAGTAACTGACCTCTTTCTCGTAGGGAATCATTATTCCCTCAATATTGATGATACTGTATATATGTATGCAACAGAACATAGACCTCCTCAGAGCTGGTTTTTCTAGAAATCACAAATAAAAATGATCAAGACTGTAATCAAAATGAAGTGGAAAAACAAGGCTTAGGTTTGACTTGTGTATCACTTTGTTACCTGTGAATCTAAATTTAAGTCAGACATTATCAGTCATTGCCTTTTCAACCTCTGGAAGCACAAAAGATTGAGGTACTCCCATGAGGCAAATGCAGATGGGAAATTTATTCCACAGGTCCTCATTAGGGCAAGAACCTCAAGGCAATTGTTACATTGCTGTTGTCCCCTGACATTCATGGAGCAGTGTATTATGGCCAATTAATCCATCTACTGTTGACACTTTTTGTTCTGTTACCAGCCTGCTCCTATCTTGTGAGATTCCCTCTGCAGAGTTCAGGAAAGCATATACACTTTCTTCGTGCTCAGGATGTCTTTGGCTTAAATAGCACCAAGTTCATTATGTGAACTCCTTCTGTTATCTCATGAATCCTCAACACACTCTCCAGCTCTCCCTGAGGAGATTTTATTGTTACAGCTATGTGCTTCTTTGATTAAATAAACAAGTTCACCTATCACTTTAATTGCAAGTTCATCCTGCAGTTTATTATTTATTTGGAATGGAAAAACCATTTGGACTTGATAAGGCTGAAGCACAAGCTGAGGGCAGTCTGTTGTGAGCAGTGGAGGAGGAAGCTTGGAGGCAAAGGGACCATTTTCTTGTAATCAATGTCTTGTACCTTAGTGCACTAGTCTGTGAAATACTAACTGGAAGCTGACTGGCTATTCCTTTGCCTTTTTAACTCTCACTCATGGCTAGCAAAGTTCCAAATTTATAACCTTTTATCCAGACTCCAGTAGTGTCAATATGACTTCTGGTGCTTTTGAAAAATCTTGAGAAGAGCTGGTTATTTTGTCAGTTGATTCCATTTTGCCACAACACATGTCAATCTCTTGGAAGTGTTTTTGGTCTGTTAAATCATAATGCACACTACAATGACTGAACAGTACTGCATCCCAGAAAGACGGCTGCAAGCCTACAGCTATGTTTTAAAGGGCATTCCACATTCCCTGTGTTATCACAGTTAATTACAGGAAGACTTACCAGTTTGAATTCTGTCTTTAATGTGAACCCATTTGAAATTCTGATTTGGAAGAGGACCCTTTGAGGAAGACAATCTATAAACTCAGTGCCAAGACCTTCACTGCACATAAAATGAAACCCTTCATTGGTCACGAAGTTTAACTGAGTTAGAAAAAAATTACAAGCATGGTACTAAATAGAAAACCTCATGACAATTTAAAAGTATCTTGTTATAACATTTCTTAGGGTCAATTTTGTAGTCTTTTTCTAAGGAAAATCTCTATCTTGTTCATCAAGTTTTTAGGGAAATTAGCCTCTTTTAGTTATGCTTGCCACTCCAGCAATATGTTCCAGACATATTTTATCATATGCCTAATTTAAAAAAAAAAAAAGAAAAAAGGTAACCTTTTGTATTTATGCATTGGCTTTTACAGAAAAGAGCAGTGGGGCAGGGTGAACCAAAATCTGCTCTGCTCTTCATAAGCTGCCTCCAGGCTTAACAACTTCCTAGGTAAAACTGCTACCTATGTGTCCTTTGGTACTATCAGTCAGTGTGGGGCAGCAAGAAGAATCCTGGTGTATTTTGACTGTGTTTTATCATCTCTATGAAACCAGAACAAAACTGAGCTCCCAGGATTGTGCAGTATATGAACAGCTTTGAATCTCCTTACCCCATCACCAACAAAACTGCAAGCTGTCAGCCACTATGTTCTCTGAAAACTGTGCTCAACCTCAGGCACTGAAGGCTTGATCATTGTTGTCCCTTGTGTCCAACTCCAGTGGTTTTTTCAGATCCACAGTTCTCTAGTTGTGTCTGTCAGGGCTGGCATCCAATAACCACTGAAGGCCCTCCTCACTCACTGGAGTGACATTTAGTTCATGTCCATTTAATTTTCTGTGCATTCCAGTCAGGATAGCAGACACTCCCAGACAGACTGTCCTGCAAAAGATCTCATGTGTTGTAATCCGAAATGGGAAAATAATTTACAAATCCTGAGCCATAAAAAAGTGCAAGTCTAAGAACTGCTTAAGTATACCTAATAATAATAATAATAATAATAATAATAATAAACATCAGTGACTTTTAATTATCAGTTGTTCCTTAAGTAAGATGCATTTCCTTTTACCCATGAATGTCCTATCAGATATATGACTTCAGGTATAAAATATGAGACAGGGCAGCATCACTGCATTTTTTCCTAGAAATACTTTGCAGGCTTCAGAGAATACATGCAAGTTGTTTGGCATCTTCTGTGGCTTTAAAGTAGTTCATGAAACTGTATTCAAAGCCAGAGACAGGATACACCCTTTGATCTGGACACCATCACTGGAAAGGAGACATGCAGATGCTCTGGAAACCACGGCGTAGCTACACTTATCTCACAGTGCAGCTTTAATGAATTCCAGCAGCTTCTAGCTGTGTAAGAGAGCAGAGCAGGCACCATAGCCCATTGCAGTAGAGCTCCCACCTCTCTTAAAATATGCAGTAGTTAAATGTCAAGTATTACCACATTGTGACCAGATAGGCACAGAATAATCCAAAGATTAATCTGAAGCACAGGTAAGTACATGCAAGACAATATATGAAAAACATGTTACTGCAAATACATCAATATAAACCTCTCAGTGTCCTGATGATTTGAAATAGCCAAAAATAATGGCTATGGGCCCCTTATTTGCTATTCTAACCTGATCTGGGGTAGTTAATATATAAAAAATTGAGCAACAATTATCAGAAAAAAACCCAAAACAGTTATCCATTTGGGTATAGTTATTCAATTGTATTAATAGTCACTGGATATTTTTAGTGCTCTGAAAAATGTACCATACCTTAAGTTCTGTGTCATTCTTAATTTGACTATGCCCAGGAGAGGGTGGGGAAGGGGAAGAAAACTAAAAAAGACATTTGCAAAAATGATCTCATCTGTGTACTAGGACATTGCTTGGAATTGTCATCATACCCATGACAAGTAGATTATATTGATTTTTTGACAGTCTTCTCTTTGATGAAAGTATTTTGACACTTTGAAGATTCATCATCAGCATAGGCAGGAGTTATCTATAGTTTGTCAGGGTCATACAAGCAATATTTTACTTTTAAGACTTAACTTTGTGAATGTGTGTGTTACTATGTGAACTGATTTCTGGTAATTGACCCTGATGAACATAGAAGAAATTATGAGATCAATAATATTTAGATACTTATCTGCCTACCACAATCTGTACCGTATTTGAGAAGACAGTATTTCCAAGACATTTTTTAACTAGCAAGAAAACTGTCAAAGAAGATAAACTATCTTTAAATCAGAAAATAGCTACTTTCCTGCTGTCTTATCAAACAACACCACATAGTCTAGAAATGTGTGCTTGCTGAATTACTAATAGGAAATTTTTTATGTGTTGTACTAGAAGTTATGACACTTGATTTGGATAAACATGTTTTAAAAAAACTTTGCCTCCTAGAAATAGAGGAAAGCATGTGGGAGTGAAATATTTAGTATTATTTTCGTCAGATGGATGGGAATATATAGGAGAAAATTACTCAAATTCAGGTGTTACCCTAACAAAATTAAGCAGGCAAGTGTCAAATATAAACAGAACATAGAACTTGGAAGAGATGTCAGTGTCATCAGAAGCTTAAACACAGAATTTGAAGCCCA
The DNA here is from genome assembly GCA_035047865.1 of Dendrocincla tyrannina. Lineage (NCBI taxonomy): Eukaryota > Metazoa > Chordata > Aves > Passeriformes > Dendrocolaptidae > Dendrocincla > Dendrocincla tyrannina. The sequence goes on along the minus strand of JAWWMP010000093.1, from coordinate 12,705,646 downwards.
GCTGTGAATATCAGTGAGACATCTTAAAAGTTAATCAAATACTTGCAGAAATTTAGTCAATATTTCAGTAACACTGAACTTCAGATCATGAGTCTGGTCTCCAAACAACTGGAGCTCATTGCTGAATTGATGCATTAGACTCAAGGGCTATTAGAGACCAAAAAGTGGAGATCATTGTCTGATCACAAAATCAGGCTGCAAAACACTGCTCACACCAAAATCCCTGGTACGTACTAGTCCCTCAGCTTTGCCCAAGAACCGTCTGATAGCTGATATACATTCAAACTCTTTTGTGGGGAGTCCTAAAGGCTTAACAGTATGGCTAAACATGGATCAGCACTCGGGGCCCAGGTTCTGTTTCATTTACTGGTATAGGTGTCAGGAACTCTGCACAGCACCTTCTGGATTTCAGCTCTAATCCCTGGATATTAGTATCAATTAAAAGGTGTTGCCATTTCATTAAAACCTGAATAAAATCAGAATTGCAGTTTTGAATCCTGCTTAGTAAAAGGGGAATGTTTTTCCTGAGGTTCTGTCTGCAACTCAGGCTAATGCTGCCTCAGTTCACCTTTAGCACTTCTTGATTTTGCTGTCAAGATAGGTGTTGTGCCACTTTGAAACAGGTGTGCTCAGCACTCTTGATCCCTTTGTGCTGTCCTAGGGCACATCCTTGCTGCCCATCAGGAAACCAGCTGGGTGAGTGCTCTTTCCCATTTCTCAGGCACAGTGTTCTCCAAGAGGTTCCCTGTGAGCAGACTTGCTCTGCAGAACTGAGCTAGCCAAGGTACACACACAGACTGGGACTGTGAAATGCGTCTCTCTTAAAACAGAGGCAGAGTCCACTCTGATGAGCTCCTAGGTGTTATGTTTAAAGCAATAATGTAATGATTCAGTGAGCTACCACTGCTCGTTCCTATGTTTCTAATAGAAACAAACAAACAAACAGAAACATTAATCCCCCCCCAAAACAAACAAAAACATCTTTAAATACCATATTGAATATCTTTTTAATCAGAAATAAAAAGACAGACATTATTACTGTAATTAACTCTCTAAATGTATTTTATCTGAGCTATGAACTAGGTTTGAGATATGACATCAGATTCATAGGAAAGTGCTGAGAAGTTCAAACGTCTAGAACAAAGGATGTTTAAGCTATTAAAGCTACCTAATAAAATTATAAAGAAGGCAAATTCTCCAGCAAGTCTTTTGTAACTCTAGTAGGGCACAAAATAAATTATTAGCTTCCTGTGTTTGTTCACATGTTGATATATAATACAAAATACATATGTAATGCATTCTCGAACAGTTGCCTGCATTTTTGATCAAGTATATATGTTTGAGAGCTAATATGAAAACTTAATGAATTGTTTTTATTCACTAAAATAAAAAAAAAAAGTTCTCTGGTGCAAAGACATTTTTCTTCCAGTTACAATTTTCTGTTCAGAGAATGATATCTCGCTTAATGTAAAGAAACACATGCCCTGCAAACCTGCATTATTTAGCACGCTCCATCTTTCAATGTATTATTTAATTTTCAACAACATACCTGAGGACATAATCCAACCCAAAAGCAAAGTAGCAAAGGAGACCCCTCCTCCTCTGTCTAAAATTCTAGATAAAGTATACTCATTTCTTGCAGTCTTTATTTTAAGAATAATGAACTGTGAAGCCTAGCCTCAGGTAATGAACTGTTTTTATTGCAGTAAACTTAAAACGGAACAAAACAAAAGACAAAAGAATAATACTTCAGCTTTCATGCAGGAATATATTCTGCATGTACATTCTTCTTGTAGTTGGTAAGTAAATTAAAACAAAAGTTTAACAATATGCCTAAGTATAATACTTATAACACATTCAAACCAATGTAATTTGATAATCAGTGTCAAATCTTTAAAATGCCAACTTCTACTGAATTTATACTGCCAATTGCTACTTTTGATAATGGAAAACAACAGCTAAAATAAAGAAATTAACATACATCTAGAATGTATGTTAAATGGAAGAATAATGCCTAATACATATGCTTAAAAAACTGCATTTAGATCAATGAAAAATAATTATTTTCCACATGATAACGTTGCTTACAGCAAAAAGTAATTCATTTAATTGTCCAAAACACATATACATATGAGTTCATGTTCCAAAA
>JAWWMP010000093.1:12656331-12666608 GCA_035047865.1 Dendrocincla tyrannina | reverse complement strand
ACGTGTAAAATTTTATGCTGTAAAATAGATTTTTGTTGCAAAACCCACCTTTTACAGGTTTTAAATTCAGGTTTAATGAGAAGGTGACTCAGAATCACTGCCATCACCTGAAGACCAACACTTGTATGAATTGTTTGGTGGCCTCATGATGTGCTAGCTCTGAGCAGTGACGTGCATGGCTAAGATCCCTGGGCTGGCCTAAACAGGCTTGATTTAGGACTGGTTGCCCTGCTTTTTAGTGAATTACTGAGGCTTATCTGAGTCAGGCTCCAAGAATATGCCTTCAGCACTCGCACTTGTGCAAATGCACTGTTACTACTCTAACAAGGTTCAAGAAGAAAAGTTCAGAGCTATCATCACAGACTAGCCACTGTGAAGAAAATTAACTCTACCCCAGCAAAAACCAGCACAAGGCAAAATCTTTTGAGGAAGTCTGAAGTAAAATATGAAAAAATCTTGCAATGTTAGCAGCCCTGTAATTAGAAACACCTGATACATTAAAAAAATAGGAGTAGAGGATTGCACTAGAACATCAGAAGATGCAGCTGAAATTATTTAATTCATTTTTGGTTACATAAAACTGACTTGTATATTACAGTGTGGATTTTCTGGTTTTGGATTAATTTAATTGGCATTCCGCTATTAAGCTAAGCATTCAAAAGTCAGTGTTTCATAGATTTTTCTTTTCTATGGTGGAGGAATGGAAGTTTTGCTGCAAAGCTATCCTGGGCTTTGAAAAACAGGGCTTGATGCTATAAGGGTGGTTTAAATGCAATATAACTGACTTCCTTATGTTAAAGAGTTATCTTATAACTATGCAAAGAAATATTCTTAAATAACTGAGAACATTTACACCATACTAAATATATGTGGATGGTCATTGAGATTTTGGATACAGAGGTTTCAAATACTTTTATATAAACAATATAATCCTGTTCTAACAAAAAATAGAGTCAGGTTGCAACTTACATTATTAATGCAATTGAGACAGTTGAAAGAAATACCTATTCAAGCTTGACATTAGATATAAAATTCACCGCATTATTTGAAAGTCTAATGTTATCCTCTATAGGTTTTGTGTATGTATAAATGCTAATGTTCACTTACATTCAACAAGATGGCACTGAGAACCTCATAAATATGCCAGCTCATTTAATTATTGTTTCAAAACACTGCTGTCCAAATTCTCTAGTAGATTTAAAAATTTTATTTCCGTAATCAAAGCCATAAAAAAGACAAACACAAAAAAGCCAGCTAGAAGAACCTTACTGCCACTCTTACCTGCAGCGTAAATTTCTTCCATGTTGAAAAGAAGATACTGTGAGCTCTTCAGTAGTCTGAACTCAATGGAGATTAACCATGGCTTTTGTCTCATTCCTTGGCTAGTCATAGTTGTTAGAAAAGTGGATATAGAGTACTTTTCCTTGTTAGAGAATTCACACAGACCAAGGTCAAGCAAAAATTTGAAACTTATTTTGGCGTATGTCACACTTACTTCTTGTCTTTTGCTGCCAACAATGATATGTACTGTGTTTGAAAATATATGGTTAGAATTTCAGATGTTGTTGCCACCTCCCCAGAATCCTCTGGTGCATTAAAAACAAGAAAGCATTTTGAGGTGCTTTGATATTGGGTGTAATTGAAACATCTAGACTGATTCGCTGTCATAGGTTGTAAGCAAATGGTATGTAAGCATATAATTTGCTATGATAGGTTGCATATCATAGAACAACTCCTGATGTTGTTTTGAAGGATGTGAACCTTTATATGGTTCTAGTGACTGACAAAGAACAAAAAGCATTTTTCAGAGACCCTTTGGACTGCACTGTCAGCAGAACTCCATCTTTTCTCAAAACCAATGGAGAATTTCTTTGCTAATACCTAATTAAGGTCCTCTTCCATTAGCTATTTTTCACTGGTCACATAGAAATCGAATCTAAAAACCATTCTGGTCATCTCCTGCATTTTCAGGCTCTGTGGCCTGCCAGCTGCCAGAGAGGTGGGTTTTTTTTTTCCTGAAGCCTCTGTTCCAAGTAAGGTTTTTCAAGATAAATTTCAACTGTAGAGCCACATACTCAGATCTTTGTAGATGCATTCCTCACAAATATTTCTCAATGTTTGAAGTAGAAAAGGATGAGATATGGAAAGCTCTGTTGCTGTCTGCAATTGCTGCTGCCACTTCAAGATGGGATTGATGGTTTCCTTCGCAACAGAGATTCAAAGCTAAGACAGCCACTGCAGTTTAAGTCAAGCAGCTGCCCAAAGGGTTGGTTATGACCCTGAAATGCAGCCATGAGAGCACGACAAAGCTATTTTGCCTGTGCAAGCCATTTGTTTTATCCTACGAGCAATAAAAATATTGGCATAGAAAAATAACTTTGGATATGGAAATAGGGGTTTTTGTCTCATGTAATTTTGACAGTAAGGGTTACAGTGTATTGTGCTTTGGCAATAATGAAGTTAATCAGTAGCATTAGGAAAAACCACTACATTCAATGAAAGGTATGAAAAGTTAAACCTTTAACAAGGTTTATAAATTATGGTTCATTAATATGCATTTTTGCCACAGGATGCTCATCCTTCAGCAACCAATAATTTGCTGCCTTTTACATTTTGTGTACTGTTTTCTACTATAGACTTTCAGAAAGGACCAGTAGCTGGATGACAAGGTTTCTCTTCTTGGCCTCTGTCTTACAGCCACCTGAAATTCTTCAGAGGCATTTTCTCTAATCCTCTGACCCGGAAATTAGTGGGTCATGGTCTCTGTTTAGAAAGTAAGAAAGTATTACTCTGTGGAGAAGAAATTAAGAGTGTATACTCTAAGAGAGAAACCTTGATTATTGGCTATGGCTCACATGTTATTTAAAGAAAGAAAAAAAATAAGTAGGAACAATCTGAACCACATACGAAATGGCAATCCCAGCAGCTCACTCTGTTATCTCTGTTTTCTTTCTTTAAGCAATCTGGTGGACTGATGTAAGAAAAGAAGAATTCAGCATGAATATCTTTTCCTGCATTTCCCTAGGGAAGAACTGAAATTATACTCTTTGATACTGAGACAAAAAAACTGCAATGTTGTATTCAAATTCATCCCAAGTTGGTGTAAAAAATATGTGCATTTCAATTTAGTGCCTCAGATAATCCTTTCCCATCTGGAGAAACTGATCTTAAAAAATGTATTGCCAGCTACCTCCACCTGGGCAGCACTCACCAGAGGCAATTTTCAGAACCTCCACTTCACTGGGAAATGTATTGAAAGAGTGCATCAATTTGTTTCACTGGTAAGCAGAGGACATTTACTGGAACCTGTTTGTGCTTTTAAATTTCCACATCCTCTCTTTAGGTAGTTCATAATTTCTGGCCTGTAAGTATGGTTTATAGTAATGGAAACTAATAGAAGGCTGAACGGAGCCTTGCTATTCAGTATGAGTGCATTAGATGGGTTATTCAGTTAGACATATGAAATAAAAAAAGGCTCAAATTAGTGTGAGGTAGATAGTTTCCTTCCTGGTTTGCTTGTGTTCAATAATAATGTTCCTGGAGTGTAGAACTGTTCTTTTTTTCTTTTTTTCTTTTCTTTTTTTTAAGGTTTTTACCTCAGAAACTAAGCTGCAGAAAACTAACTGCATATGGAATATTCAGAAGAGAGAGCAAGACAATGCTAGAGGGGAGAGAATTTCTGTGGTGTCATTTGAGAAGGCTGCTAAAAAAATAAAGTTTCACAAAAGTAGCATGTGAGACTTTGAGTAGAATAAGCTTTTCAAACTTACTAGGCTAGTGGAAAGAAAAAAAGGCCAGAAAGCCTGGGCTATTCAACAGTCCCTCTGGAGGGGTAATATGCATCTAGTGTGCAAACTCCTAACAGGAGACTCAGTAACCTCTCACTTCCAGCAGCATTATATCAACACATAATGTAATATCCTGAGAGCTGCTGGGAAATGGACCCCCAGTTCCTTGGGCTGCAGTTCATGTCTGCTGTAACCAGGTTTGTGATTTCTTCTACAGGACTTGACATTCTTGGAAAGCCTCTACTTCTCCCCTGTTGTACACATTACCCATGGCCACTACAGCACTCAAATTCCATGTTTCAGGGCAGGACTTGCATTCTGATCAAAATTTCTTGCACTTCACTTTGTCACTTGTATTCTGCTGTCAGTGGAAGAATGAAACCCCATACACTGGCTTCAGTAAAAATCAAATATCTTGCTTCCTCTTCATAGGAGGACATCCCTAAAATAAAAGATTGTTTTAAAAACATAGCTTGGATTCTTTTTATAAAGTACATACTACTTGTCTATAAGTAAATGAAAAATTTTATAATTTTTTAGCAACTCCCTATTTTTGTTTAAGACTTCCCCTACAGTTTCTTGAAAATCATCTCTGTTTAGGCAAACAGCAAGGTGTGCCTGGTGTGAGTCATTAATGAGATGATGCTTACCTTTTCCCCTCTTTTGTGGTATGTCTAAAAGCTTTAGCTGTATAAGTCCAAATTGTTAATTGAAAGGAAATTTCATGAGGGCCACGAATTTGGGCTGGGTTTTTAGAGAAATAGACTTCTTTTGTATGTGTGTGTGTGTGTGTGTGTGGTTTCATTTTCCAAATTTCAGAATTGTATAATTCCTGACTCCTGCTTATTCCTATCAGGTATTCCCTTCCTTTCTCTTGGTTTTTTCTGTAGTGGAAGCTAGATGTCCATTGCTTCTCATCCATGGCACCACTGTCTTCAAATTCACATATTTTTGCTTTAGGTTATTTGCAGACTCTAGGTGAGACAAACTAAAGGAGATGAGAAAAACAGATCTGATATAATTCACATGGTTTAGGCTTCCAGGTTTTTTAATGAGGAACATGTTTCACTGGATCTACCATAACACTGACTCTCTAGATATAGTGATGGGCATCTCTATAAACCAAAGTTTGTCCTCAATCTCCTTGGTATTCATCTGAAGTACTACTAGTACAGTTAGAAAATTACTTAATATTTACAATGTTATAAATAACTGAATGTAGTTATTATTTATTGTCTAGCTGTGTGTTGTTATACAGTGGCATTGTTGTGGTAATTCAGGAGAAATAAAATGTAATCATTCTTAGATTTATCTTCTTAGACTTACAAACTAAGTCTTCTCTTATCTTTCTCTATTTCCTGGGATATTGACTGTGCTCACACCATACTCTTGTACATCATCCTCTGACCCTGTTAGGCCTCTTCCTTGAGGTGAGAAAGCAAGATCTGATTGGAGATATACATTTAATGATAAAAAATGGATTCCTGCCTCTTTATTTCTTTATAAGATGTAGTCAGTAAATGGAAGGATCAGTGTAATAACAAAGGCATTCAATTTTCATGTAGCAGAATTGACAATTTTTGGTGTAATACATAATGAAGTTTGTTAGAAAAATGCTTAAATCCATCTTTAACTTTAGTCACTGCTTCCAGGAATGGACTGCTTAGTTTTACTTCAAAAATTAAAATTAAAGTCTTCATCTCTGTCACAACAGTTCTATCATACATACTTGAGCAAGTGAATGAAGCTTTATGTACTAAAACAATGTCTTAATTGTTCATACATGTTCTGGCATCTCATATTCCTAAACAAGTACAGCCTTTCAATCTGAAGAATATAGAATTGTTATTGGTAGCCCTCCTAAAGATGTGAAAGATAGTACAGTAGCAATATATTATGCATAAGCTGAAAGAAGCTGCTCTGCTGCTGGATAGGGAGATATGAGATTTTGATTACATGTGAGCAAAAGTTCAAAATGTAGTGTGTTTATATTTAATTAAAATTCTTGGATGTTATTCTATAAGTTTATGTATATATGGCCATTAATAGGGAAAAGTGCAAATGCAACATCATGAGGAAAACAATGATCTAATTCCTTGAGAGTGTATTTCAGACACAGGTATCTAGTCCACCAAGACACGGCGTGCAGGAAGAGCCAGGGACTAGAGTACTCAAATTTCTTTCCAACATAATGTATCCCAGTTTTATAAAGCGCCCTTAAAACCTTATCTCCTCTTTTGTAATAACTGTGGTATGCATCTGAACTGTGTGTTAGGGTAGCTAATAGTTGTGGGAATAAGATTCTTGTCTTCTCTGTATAACCTGGCTTCAGCCTTGGAAAGTTTAACTCAGTTATTCCAACAGCATCTTTACAGTTGGAAAAGCCCTTCATCCAGACCTCAGCTCCACTGAGCCCAGTGCACCAGCCTGAATTCTGGCTCACTTTATGATGGTCTTTGATGTCTGTGCATCAGTTTCTTCCTTGCCACCTGCAATATTAGAGTACAAAGAAAGTATGCACAGTCACTTCTTTAGTTTATTGTTTTGTAAAAACCTGCTACAGATAAGCCTCAATGCTTTCTGGATAACTGCGAGGGAATTTTTAAACCTCTCTGGTGGAGGTAATCCAGGAAATTCAATCATTGAGTGAAGGTATCAGGCAAAGCTGTTTTCTGACCTGCATCGTTGACTTTAGAGTTCTGCTTTCCAGATGCAGGGTTTCATCACTAGACTGTACTACCCCTACTATAGATGAGCATTACGCAGATATAAATAGCTACTTCTGAAATTAAGAGGTTTTCTACATATGGGAGGTAGTCGTCTATGTATGTGTGACTTGCATAGATAAAATAGTTTAATCGTTAAAGTGCTTAAATTTTAGAAAAACTTTTTAGTATGAATCTTCTTTAGCTAAAAAGGGTTATTAAAAGTGGATACTTTTGTGACTTAGAAATACATGTGTATGTGTGACTTAGAAATACATGTGTATGTGTAACTACCATAACTTATATTAATGTGAGTTGCTGTAAGTGGATGTTTTGCACCTGATTTGCTTTAAATCTGATTCCAGATCATAATGCTTTAAATCATGATTCCCTGTTCCTTCTGTACATGTTCACACACACAAACAAAGAAAAACACCCCAAATGCCCAGTTCTTCATCTCTGTGTACTTTTCACCTGGTTTAGATGCTGATCAACATAAAGTCTCCAATAGTGTGGATCAATCTATTTCAATTTTATTGAAATTCCCAGAAAGAAACATCCTTCCTTCTTGGGATCTAATATTTAGAGCATAGAACTGTCTTCATGCAAGTGAGGGACAAACAGTACACAGCTAACCTTGTGCCTGAAAGGTATTCCCAGAGGTTTGTGAAGATGTTTATGATTTTACAATAACAGTTTTAATTGCAGAGTATATTTCCATAGTCAAGCAAAAGGCGTTGTGTTTGACTTGTGTCTAGTGCAAATAATTCATTGCTGCATGTCCAAAACTGCTGCATGTCTTAAACTCTGATATAGTTATGCTACTCTTCATGCTGAAAAACTCCATTTCTTTGCAGAAGCCACCACTGAGGTCTGCTGTGATTTTGTCACTGAAGTATTTTAGTTGAGGGATGTAAAATGTCAGTAAAATAAGGATGGATACAAGCTGCTATCACAGGCATTTTCAACACAGAAAAGAGAAGACATTCACTATTTTTGCAAATAACTGTGCTTTTTTACATGTGTGCTATAGAAAAGTGTAAGATTGCCTCAGAGTTCATAATATCTGCTAGAAATGAGAATTCCAATGTGAACTAAAGAGCATCACACAAGATGCCCACAAAATAGGTTTTCTTGAAGAAGAACAACAGGGGAACAACTGCAGTGCTGCAGTCAAGGAAAATCTTAATGCACCTTTCAAAAAAAGGAGGGTCATCAGGAAGAAATGTCATGATAATTTATGCATTTCACTGTTAGAAGAAGATATAATTGTGTCTTATCTCCAAACTACTCTTCTGTAATGTATTTATAACCTATATCTGACCTATGTATTTGCTTTACACACTAAATGCATATCACTGTATTTATAAAATATTCACAATAACATTCAGAAAGCTCACATTTCTGTTTTGATGATTCATATTCAATGAAAGTTTATCAATCAATTTTAGAACCACAAAGAAGAATGTTCAGTGCGGAACTGGAAACATTTTTATTGTGATGTTATTTGTTTCATGGTTCAGCCTCCTCAAGGCCAGAAGTCGTATCATAGAATGCAATATATTGGATGGTGTATCAAATGGTGATATAATTGAGATTGAGAGATGAGTTTGGTTAGACAGCTCTGACTAGTGGCTTTATTCAGATCAGTGCTCTGTTGACCAAAATCTGGCTTGCTGTTTGGGGAGAAGTAGCTTTAAAAGATCAAAGAATAAAATTTATGTCATACTGAGGTATGGATGTGCTACTACTTATACACTGGGACAGACAATTCTGTTCTTCAGATGATCATGTTTTATTATGAATGCACAGCAGATTAATGCTTATTACTTAGCAGTTCCCAGGGAAGGTTTCAGGCAGCTGAAGCAGTGCTCCAGGTTAGGGATTTTTCCATCATGAGAAATACAACTATTCCAACCCTAATTTTTCACATTTTCTTAGAAAATTTGTCTTCATGGAAGGCACAAGATTGTGACCAGTAGATATTTTGAAGGGGTTTTTTTCTGAATTTGATTTTTTTTTTTTTCTGGGAGAGCATAACCCTAAGGATGAGCAGGTATCCTTTAGGTTTCTTTAAGAACTTAATTACCATTCCAGATGAATCTGGAGATGTGTTAAAAAAGTAATTCTGTGTCCTGGGGATTGGCTGTTGAATGTATTTACACAGAAAAAGGATTCTTATGAGAATGTTCATTTTTATTGTTTCGATTCTAACTACAAGATAATCACAGAAAATCCCATCTATTTAAATCATCTGCTTCTTTTTCAAATAATTTGTTGTAATTTTCTCTAAATGAGCCTTTTAAAGCAGGTGTTGTGCATACTCTTGGGTACTAGTGTCCTTCAGTTCTGAGGAAATTTATTCATAAATGTATTCCCCTACTTCTTGTGAGAGAAACAGGAATAAGCCTGCAGGCACTCAGTGGATCCTGATTGTGAAGAAGAGGATGAGCAGTGGTATTCAACGTGCCATGTTCCATCACCACCACAAAGATGAGAGGGCAGAGGAAACATTAGTGCTGTGCAGGTGAAGTTACAACCTCTGCACTCACAATGAGGTAGGTGGAATTTGATCTTGCCCCTCCTCTGCTCCCTATATCTAATTCAAACCATTTAGATCATTTTATGCTTTTGTTTTTCATATATTACCTCCAGTAATTATACTAAAATGGCAACTAGGAGGGAGAAGTTAAAAAAAGCAAACCTACCATGTGCCTGTACGTAATCTTAAACACCTCAGATTGTACCCACTGATCCCAAAATAAGCTTTCTAGTTATGACATCAGGCTTTCAACCAAAGTGGGTGTTTTTCCTTTGCCTGAAATAAATAAAGATTAATTCAGTTGATCAAAGTCCTTTGGCGCCCTTGTCTGGAAGAATATCAAATGTGTTTGGGTTCTTTTTTGAAAGCAAACAGCTTTCAAAAAACAGAAGATTTTTGAGGGCAAGAAGGCAAACCAACACCAACAAATTATATGGCTAATATACTGTGTAGTCTCTCCAGTACTACCGGGTTTCATAACTTGCAAGAGGCTCTTGAACTGTAGTCCACTCAGTATTATGAAACTTTTGGGTTTCCTTTCTTCCTCAGTTTTTAGAATCTCTTATATCTCAGTGGAGGAACAATATTTCATGGATTATTTGATGGAAAAGGAAGAAGTTTGGGTTTGCTTTTTGGTTGTTGGGGTTTTTTGTTTTTTTTTTGTTTGGTTGTTTTGGTTTTGTTTGGTTTGGGTTTTTTTACTATATGCCAATTAACAGGAATCAAAGCCTTCATTATTATTTTTTCATAATGTTGACAAGCCCACTCTATCCCGCTCCTCTCCCACTTCAGTATTTGTCGTTTGTACGAAAGAACCATGGCCTGCAGTTGTAGATTCCCTTGTGCTGGAAGGAGGAAACAGCTGGCCAGCGGCAGCGTGAGTAGTAATACCACTTCCAGGAAGTCTCTTGTAGCAGTAATGGTCCCCCTTACGTCACTTTCAGACTGAAAAGGGTCAAGGTATGGGAGTCACCAAGAACAGCCACCTGCCATAGCCATATTGAGGTCAATACTGCCAATTTCAAAGAGAATGAGAAAGGCAATTTTTGAAAAAATTAATGAAGTTTAAAAAATTAATTAAGTTGTTAATTGATTTGTTTTTATGTTACTGGGGCTGACTCCGTGGCCCTTATCCTAGAATTCTTTGGACAGTTGGATTTCCATATGTTTATTTTAGTAGTGCCTCATGCATACTTTCTAAACATAACTAAAAGTGGGGGCAGCAGTTGTCTCAGTTCTCTT
>JAWWMP010000093.1:12622160-12633309 GCA_035047865.1 Dendrocincla tyrannina | reverse complement strand
AAATGAATAGTTTTTCTTCTTTAGGCCATTGTCCTGTAAACCTGATTCTGGTGTAGTTCAGCATTGCTCTTTTGCTGATACTCTGTTTTTCAAGGAGTGAATTTTGAAGTACTAATAATGGTAGATGGTTACATGAAATTATGTACTTTTTTCCTGCCATTTCACCTCTGCAGTTCTTATTGCCTTTCATTTTGCTGTCATGTACAATGAAAAGGCACTGGTAATTGTTGTGTGAAATGAGGCTGGTCCAAAGAAAGACTCTTACGGAAACATTTGTAGTCCAAAAAATGTACCTGAAATGAGAGTGCAGGAGAGGCAGGAGGAACAGTATGCATAGAAGAGATGTGTAACTGGTGACTACTGAAAGGTCCTGTCAATTTCTAGAGGTACTTCCCATGTATTTGAACCACATCCATTGCATTCTCTTTGGCATGTTAGGTGAAAGTTTCATATAAATGTCTCGTTGCTCTGAATCTGTAAAAAACTTCTGTTTTCTCTTCTGTTCCTTCCATTTACTGACATTTATCCACTTATTGATCTTTTACCGAGTGCTACAGCTTTATAACTACATAAAATACAAATGTCATTCAGTCTGTCTGGAGAAGCAACTATAAGGTAACTCTGGTAATATACTCAGTATTTTAGGATATTAATCTCAGACATCTTGAACTGGCACATTTGTAAATGTTGTAGAATGTTTGAAGATATTCATGGTTGCTTTTCCACTAAAATTCCTATATCATCTCACTGCAATTTAAGTGAGAGAATGCAGTGACACTACCAAACATATTTGAGGGTTGCTGCCATGTATCCCTGGCCTTTCTTTAAGTGAAGAGCTCAAGAACCATGTGACATTACCCTACTTGTTGGGTATATTTAATTCTGAATTTTCAATTACACTTATGAGGAAAACACCAGAAAATTAGTCAGAGAGGAATACACAAGGCTACCTACTGAAAGATCAAACTCCTTAGCATTCAGGTCTCTAAAGTTTCCTTTTTCTTTGGCTTCCTATAATATAAATCTTAGAATCATAGAATGGTTTGAATAGGAAAGGACATTAAAGATCATCTAATTCTAACCCTCCTGCATTGGAGTTGGGACACCTGCCCCAGACCTAGAAAAAGCAACATAAAGCACAATATTATAACATGAAAAAAGTACATATAAGCAAAAGCAAGTATAAGGCTTCTGTTGAGTTTTATAGTCATATATTTGGATTTTGTATCCCCTGAAAGTGAAATTTTGCTCAGTTCTAAGATGATACATGGGTTTAATTGCTTTTCCCACATTATTTCTGCAACAAAGGATATTTGTTTTTTAAAGTCACTCAAACTAGCCAGTTATCATTACTGCTAATAGTACCCAGCACTGTTCTTGCATCTTTATTGCAGTGAAACTTGTTTTGTTACTTCCACTGAGGCAGCAACATGGCTGGTTGTCTTAAATTGTATTCCACCTGCACAGCTGCTACACATTTCCAGCTGCTGGAATTTTGCCATGGAGTTCTTAGCTGTGTTTTCAGCACAGGTGTGAGCAATACCTTGGAGTATCCCTATGTTAGGTCTCTTAGGCTGGTATCTGGAAGCACGTCATAGCAGATCCTCACTGCCCTAGGCAACACAGAGGCTGTATGATGCTGGCACTGGAAAGGTACACAGCTCAAAAGAAACAGCAACAGTATTAGAAATAGCATTTTAAAAACTGTATCACAGGTGTGTCAGTTTTTAGTTACATTTCTCTTCACTTCTTTTAATAGGTCTTCCTACGCTGTTTCTTCTTCTCCCTCCTTGCAAATGCACAAGTAATTTGCTTTCATAGCCATTCACAACAGACACATCTCAAAAGATTAATAAGTGATCCTTCTTGTGACCTGACAACAATGCTCATGGAACTTGTTCTAATAAACTCTTCAGAGAAAAAGTGGAGGAGCTCCCCAGAAGGCCGCTCATCTGCACTATGCTTGTGAATTGAGGACTGAGCATAATTTGGGATGGCCTCATCCCTCTTGAACAAGTTAAAGTTGCAGTACTATATTCTCACAAAGCATGATTCAGAAATTCTTTCATTTATGTCAGTGGAATTGTACTCTGTGAACCTGGCACAAGTTAGAAGCAGTGTCATTAAATCTTCAACCACACCATTTACATAATTTAATAATCTAGAATAGCATTTTGGTCTTAGTTCTTGTCTAACCAGTGCAAATAGGAATAGAAGTTTTGAAAATTTTGGTTTTTTTTTTTAAACAACCCACTCCTTCAGTCCAGATTTTTTTTCTAGTACAGGATTTTCACAGAGAAATTTAGAGAGAAATAGTGACGGAAAATATAACTGGAAGTGCAGCCACACTCAGTATGTGGTGAAAATGCTGAAACCAAGCCACATTTCTCTTGTCTTATAATACAGATATACTAAAAAGAAAGGTTATCAAGGTTTTTTCTGATTTCTTTTATCTTGAAAATACATTCTCAACTAGAGGGAATAGTACCAGCAAGAGATGCTGTGGAACACCATGACAGCACAGAAAGGAGAGATGAGATCCAGGACACTAAAGAGCAGAAGTAGGAGGATTTGAGCTGTCTGCGTAGGATTAGGAGGCTTCTTTTTCCTGTCAACAATAATGGAATTGAGTTCCACACTGAAGATAATTGCTTGAAGTCATTCTCCAGCCACAGGGAAGGTAAGATTAATAAGAGCATTTGTTATAATTCTGCAACCAATTTATGTAATGGAACACATAATAAATAACCACATATAGCACGAGCATTTATCATAGCCAATTTATGCATCAATTTGTTCAGTATGTGTTAAACCAACCATTTGGATGAATAACTGTTGTTCTCTTTGTATCCCTTTTTTTCTCTGTTAAATTAAAAGTTATTGTTATGGGGGGGGAGGGGTTTGAGTTATTCTTTTCTGTTTGGTTTTTCAGGTTTTTTTAGATACCAAAGTGACAGTGACACATGTAAACTTCCCAGCAGCCAAAATACAGCATAAAGTTTTCTGCAGAGCCTGGATTGCTGCCTGTTGCAATTGGAAGACGTTATTTGAACAAAACATGCACAGTGACTAAAAGCCTCTTGTAATAAGACTGTATGTAACCCTAAACAACCTGGTTAGATTTGAATCAAAACATCACTGTCACACTAGAGACAGAAATTTTTGTGTCCTAAAAATCTGATATGAGGTTACCTTCTTAAAAAGAGGTTCTGATTTGGAAGGCCAGAAGTGTTTCTAATTCCTACAGAAAGTAATCAGCTGGATGTGGTAAAATACCAAATAGACACAAAGGATCAATTTCTGAATACTGAAAAAGTAAAGGAAGATAAAATTTCAGTACCTTTCCTGAATATCTTTTAAAGGAAGAGAATCACTATTTCAAGTTTATCTTCTTTTTTTTAATCTCTCTCTGATACAACATTAAAAGCATTTATTGTAATTTTTTTTCTTTAGGTCCTTTTGTCACGATATGAGCTACAGTATTTGGTTTTTCACACCACTAGCATGTGGAAAAAAATTCAGTGTATTTTGTAGAAGATCCATTCTCTTAAATTATATGTTGCTGCAAATAAAATTATTTAAGCATGCTAATTAACCGTCTGTGTCTTTTGAATCCCATTCTGCCTCTCTTCTATGAGGTGATGTTTTTCATTCTGGTTTATTTTCCAGTGTTGGTAGCATGAATAGCTCAAAGCTCAGATTACAGCCTAAAAATACTGTAACCGGACTACATCTATTGTTAATTAATAGGAACTTGAAATATCACTCTGAGCTTTCCCCAGGCTGTTGCTTCCTCCTCATCCATATTACACAAGATCACTGAATTATAGAACTAAATTGTTTATTTCAGAGTGGCTTTCTTCCTACCTCCGGATATATACATACAGATACATAGATATATATAGATACGTACATCTTACAGCATTGAATGAAGTGATGAAAACTAGATACTGTGTTTTATAAAGAAATAAGTACATTCTCAGCTCTGCATGTTCAAAGGAACTGAGACCAATGTTTTCCTCATCTTTTCCACTAACTTCACCTTTGTACAGCTATACTTATACAGTGGCACAGAGCAGCTCTGAGAAATTTTGAACAAAGGATTATGACAAGGATTTGTCCCTTTTTGTTGCATACCTTATACCAGAAAAACTCCAACCAGCAGTCATTGTAAAATAGAGTAGGAAATAAAAAGAACCTTTTATTGCCCCATGAAGAGCCATAACCATCTTGTTGTCATCCTGATTAAAAAGTCATTCTGATTATTATGGTACTAGGAAAACTATTGTAATAAGTAGATGTTGACTTCTGTTGAGATGCATATCATTATTTATTGATGGAATACATTAATGTGGAACAAGGGGAAGACAAAGTCAATATTTATGATAGGGAAAAATAAACTGATATTCAATGAAACAAGCCATTAGATCCTCAGTCAGGAAGATAATCCCTCTCTGAAACATGTCAAACTGATACTTATAAATCCCATAACTACCTTGTGGTCAAAATGTTAAGTATAAATATAGAGGCTGTATGAAGTTTACATTTGCCATTAATTTATCCAAAACTCAGTAACTCAGTGTTTTCCTATTTTTAGGTGTGAAGCTAAAATCATCAGAATGTAGAATCATAAGATCATTTATCCTGGGAAAGACCTCTAAGGCCATTGAGCCCAACCATAAAACTAACAAGTCAGTTCCACCACTAACAAAGTCCCTGAGCACCACATTTACACAACCCTTAAATATCTCCAGGGACAGTGACTCTCCCACTTCCCTAGTAGTCTGTTTCTGGCCATCACCACCTTTCTATGAAGCAATACCCAGTGAAAACCTCCCCTGGTGAAACTTGAGGCAATGTGCTCCTGTCGTGTTTCTTGTTACTTGTGAGAAGAGGCAGTCTCCCATCTCACCACAACCTCCTGTCAGATAGCTGTAGAGAGCAAGAAGGTCACCCCCTGAGCCTCATTTTCTCCAGACTAAACACCCTCAGCTCTCTCAGCCACTCCACTTAAGACTTGCTCTCCAGACTCTTCACCAGCTCCATTGCCCTTCTCTGGACATGCTTCAGCACCTTAATGTCTTTTTTGTAGTGAGATGTAAATTTTAAAGCATGAAATATTTTGTACTCAGACTGGTTTTTATTTCATATGCTATTGAAGCAATCTGGCTTAGTTATAAAGAAAAGAAGTTTTAGGAGATCATACACTAGCCTGTGCTCTGTTTGCATTATGTCAAAGCAAAAACAAACAAACAAAGGAAAAATCTTCCAAAGGAACACCACACTCTACCTTCATTAGTTCCAAGTATCTTCTGGGTTTTGAAGAGGCAGAAGACAAATTTAGGAAGACCTACTTTAAAGACAGAATTTTCTATTTGAAAAAAAAAAAAGAATGTTTGGAATTGCTTTAGCTGTGAATGTTTTATTTTTATATAGTATTTATAGCACTGTTTTCAATGTGTCTTTAGTGCAGTACAATAGAAGAACATGAAATAGCTCATAAATCTGGACACCAAATAATAATGGCAACAGCAATTTGTTATAGGGCGCATCTCCAATGGAGAAAGCCCTCTACGGTGTACTATGGCTACCTTTGGGATTTGAAATCGAATTAAATTTCTAACATTTCTTTCCCAAAAAATGTCTTCCAGGAATCAGGTTTTCAAGAGGCCATATACTTCAGAACCCAGGTAATTCACACCGATTGACACGAAGCTGCTGATGGACAACACCCTGGGCACTGATTATACCATCACTTCTGTTCTGTGATCCCTATTGATTTGTAGTACATTGTGGCTGGAAGCACACACCACTGCACTGCAGTCTGTATACTGGGATAAAACAGGTGTCTAATGGTTTCTTTGCTATTAGGTGTAAATATAACCACTATGTTCAGTAACTGTGCCTCCAAAGTGTCTGTAATTTAACTCTAAATCCAAACATTGATGTCTTTCATGCTTATCTGAGTCCCACTTTGTCCTAAAGCATTAGAGACAGGATTTCAACTGATGCTACAGTAAAAGGACTGCTGACTGGAGAGCAGCACACAGTACCTTAAATTGAAACAAGTAAAAATGCCTCAACTTCAAGGCTGTATTAGTCTGCAAATCCTTTTGTGCACATTGTTACTCTTAGCAGTGTCTTGATAGTGAAGATCTCAGCTTCTTTCCCCAGTCCCTGCCTCTTACTGCCCTGCTCACTGGGAGAAACAGTATTTTGTTATTCAGCCAGTGATACCAGAAAAGGATAACCAAATTAAAATGGATAGATGAGATTTGTAGCACAACAGTGATGTTATAAAATTTTTTTGGTGCATTTGTGCCATTAGTAATAGAAATAAAGAGTTAAAATTATGACAGATTAGCTAGGAGTTACCATCATGATTATTCCCTCAGCAAAAAAATGCCTTCTTAAACATTTGCTTTCCTTTGACAATTTCACATTGAATATGTCCCTTCTTGCTTCCTTGTTTCCTTATCTATTATCTAATAACAGTATTTTTTTCATTTGTAGCTGAAGACATAAATATTGATAACATACTGCAATCTATAGTGCTGATTATCAGCAATTTACTTTCAAATACTGTAGTCTAGGTTCTGACAAACAATATTAACTTTGTTATTTTTGCTTTGAATGCTTAGTCTTCTTACTGAAGTTATGCCTCTGAAAATTTTACCCCTTAAAATTGAAGGATAAGCTCTCTGCTGGAATAAGTGAGGTAACTAATGGACTGGAATAAGTAATACAACAACCAGGTTGCAGTTATTTTTCTCAAACTTACTGTGTATGAATGATACAGGATCTGATGTGCTTGATAGATAATATTTTGTATATATAAAAACATTTCTTTTGATACTTACAATGCTGTTGTACTTCTAGTAAGACTGAACGACTCTGTTGCTTAATCTTTTTTGAAGATGAAGTGGGAGAGACTGAAGTATTGAATACTGTCTTAAAAGTTATTTAAAACTTTCACATTAAACAGAGATCTCAAGAGACTGATTGGAACTTTCTGAACTTCATGAAAATTACCTTTTTTTAGTCTTCTACTCCAGGCAATACACTTTATGAATTTGTATGTTGCGGATAAAATTGTGAAACTATTCCTTTGTTTATGGCATAACTCTAAAGAGAGATTTTTCTCATCAGTGATGAAAGAGAGTAAAACAAGCAAGAACTGTTTCCGAAAAGACTCAGTATTGAAAAGAAATTTGGAAAATAATTCAGCAGTCTACTTATCAGAATAATATGATTTCTCACAAAGCTGCTGTGAACCCTCATGACATATTCAGCACTTCTGCTGTATAAAGAAAAATGCAGTAAGTTGTCTGCTGTTAGTCCTTACAATGTTGTTGAAACATAAATAAAAATTAAAACAAACAAACAAAGCCAAAAAACCACACCAGAATAAGATCTTTCTCTCTTACAGACTGTATAATGTCAAGTGATCTTTTCTTTCAACAGGTCACTTGTTATGTTTTGTAAAGTCCATCTGAATTTGACCAAGTATCAGCGAGTTGTCAGTATTACAGAATCCATCTACTTTCCTTTTAAACCAGACACCATATTTATTGTTCCCTACTAGTGATTTCAAATCACAGGGACAGATCACCAGGGTCTGTAAATCTGTACAGCTCCATTGACTGAACTGACATATTTACACCTGCAAATGATTTGTTTCAAAATATGCTGTAAAGAAAAGAAAAATACTTCAAATGTTATGTCATAATGATTGACACTTTTAATTTGAAAGACCTTAAAACAGAGAGCTATTTAAGTGAATGTTTGCATTTATGTACAAAGATAGATTAACAGCATTCCCAGAATGAAGATGCCATCTCTCATTTACTTTGAGTTCTCACTGCAGTAGAGTAAGGGCTCCTCAACATATAAAATGCTACTCATCTAGCATAAAAACACTGCTGATGAAAACTTGCACTTCTATTTGATAATTAGTAAGCATGTTGGAGATATGGAAATTGTTCAAAGTATGGGAACTGGGAATAAACCTAAGTTTTCAGCATCCTTTAAATCTGCCTCTGTGTGAAATTCCCCCTTTTACATTACTTTGAGAGCTAAAAGCCTGCTAATCCATAACTATGCCTCCAGATACAGAAAATCTCTTTTATTGAGTTTTAGTGGGCTAACTGGAAATGCCCCTTATTTGTGTTTTGATCTGTGCAGATTCTTCTATTGCTGAAATGTCAGCATTTATAATGTCAGTGTTGCAGCTGGGAGAGAGGAACAATCAGTCACCCAAGAGACTTTAAAACTGTACCACGAGACATTATTTAGAATCTGTGACTTTGTAACACAGCTGCAAACTTTATTAAGGAGGAGAAGGAATTTATGCTGGAGGGAAGAATTATAATAGGACCTCACAGGGATTTATACAGATATATTAAAAATTAAATTGAACTGAATTTGGTTTTATATTGAGCCTGTCAGACTGAAGACATTCTGAAGCACTTAAAAAAGCAATGAGTTACTTACCAGTACCAAAACGGCTATGCAGAAGCCTTTATATGGATTAAATATTTTAAAGCATGATTTTAGACAGTCTTAGATCAGTTCTTCAACTGCCAACAAAACAATAATGGAACACATATATATGTATATGTATATATAATGCATATTTAATATATAATATATCAGAATAAATATGTAAGTGTAAATATATGGTAGACTTATTACTTATATGTATAATCATATCATATACTTTTATATAACATACATTATATGTAATATGCATTTGAACAATTATATCAGCTTTATAGATATCCAACCTAATTTTAGGTGTGCAAGATGGATAATTTTGGGGTTATACATGCAAATGGCTAGCTTGAAATTGCAGCAGATGTTTGTCTGCAGTTGGGAACACAAATTAAGTATATCAACAACAACATTAACAACAAAAAGACTAGATGATGGGCACCACATAAACCCAAGTATCTTTCCCAAAAAAAACACATTCAAAGAAAATTCCTATTTTTACTAAAAAGATTTTAATGGAACTTACTGATTTTTCTGAAAACAAAAAAGAAAATCAAGACTTTATGGAGTAAACTTGAAAATAAAGACGTGTTACATATTTCATAAAACCTTCAAATTGTTCCTCAAAATAATATTGGACCTTTTTGTGAACAGCTCTACAAGTCAATGCTGCAGCCCCTGCAGAGAGTTTCATAAAGCTATATCATATGAGACAATTTTTATTTTATAAAGGCAAGATTTTTAGGGGCTACGTTCTTTAGTCAGATTTCAGTAAAACCTTTATTTTCCTTAGTGACATCCTCAGAAATATGGCTTCTGAGGATGAGCAAGGAGGACTTACAGGCTTAAAACACTGATGGTACTACGGAAAATGGGTCAAAATGAGCCTGGAGGTCAATATGAGCTTGTTATACTTTTGTATAAGTGACCACAGGTTCACCAGATAAAATATTGAATGGCCTATTTCCCAAAATTTGTTATTTCAAATGAAATGTTGAAACCTGTATGAAGTTTACTGGAGAAAAGTATGAACGTGGTGAACCCTAGTACAGCAAGTTCATGTTTGTGTTAGGGGCAACACTGAATGGCACTAAAGGTGCCAAAGCAAGGATAGTAAAAACAAATGGATTTGAGTCACTATGTCTTACTGTGAGAGCAAGAGAAATGCCAGAGAGCACATCAAGCATAAGTTGTTTTGCAGGAGACAATCTCCAATGTTCTACCACCAGACGACACTGTGTCTTTCCTTGGAACACAAAGTCATGTGAACAGAAATGCTCAACTTGTGTCTATGCTCTTGATGTCATTATTGTCACAGTGCCAGTTGTTATTATGCTCCAAGTACATCGCTTCACTCCACTCATTTGGGGCTCTGAGTCAGTCAACACATTGCCTTCATCATGAGCTCTGATGAACTCATATCAATCATATCTGATGAGCTCATACCAATCTGAACTGCAGTGAATGTGTAATTTTTGTTGATTGTTAATTTCATATAATCACTACAAATGACAGATTGCTCTACAACAGTCTTCTCCATGTCCAGAGCAACTTAGCTAACAAGGGAGGCAGGGAAGCAGTTTTGATCTGTAACATACAGTTGTTTCTGCATGACCTGCTATGAATACATGAAATCTCTCAATGGTTGTGAGCTTTTCCTGAGTGGAATTTTCATCACAGACAAAGGGACTGTTAGGTTCCCAGCTTTTTACAGATGGTGTTTGTGAAAAACTTTAGATAACCTGATAACTTGCTTGGATCTGGGACATTTAATCAAAACTGGAGAAATATGGAGACACTTCTGAACCATCAGTAGAATGGTGGTTAGAGCCAGGATTAGAGGGGGGATTAAAGTGACAGGAATTAAAATTCAACAGTCCCTTCAGGAGACTTAATTTTAATGCCCTGTTTTTCCCTGCTGCAACAAAAGGGCTGTGTAGGTGATTTTGGGTCAGTTCATTCTAATCTGAGTCTGAAACAGGAGCAGATTAGTCACTTCAGATATGTTAGAGGTGAGAAAACAGGAGAAACAATTGAACCCCGGTAAATATTTGAAAAGTAAAAGGTCTTCAATTCTAACTTTACAGAAACAAAATTCAGATGTTGTGGCTTCTTCATGTTGCCAGAGTAGACTTACTGAAAGGATGAGATCTACTGGAGCAAGAGCAGTAGAACAGTACATTAGTTGTGTTCACCACAAAGAGAGAGGACGTAGGTCTGTCTATGTATGTAATCAAGAAAACAAACAGAGCATAACAGCTTCCTCAGAACATATTCACCCTTTTTTTTTTTAACCTAAAGAGTTAAAATATTTTTGCTGGTTTTCCCAAATAATGAGAGGAAATAAGGAAGCAGTACAGCAGCAGGTAATATGGAAATTTGTCCTTAGCTAGGGGCTTTGTAAATGCTCGTAAATAATACTGAAGCTAAATGATCCTTCAAATCTGATATCTCACTAAGAAAATTGCAGACTGCTCAGAAGTAAAAGCATCACCAGTGGCATTTGTAAAACTCAATGAATCTCTTGAATTTCTAGTAGGGAATTTGACATTTCAAAGTTAGCTTTGATGTTAATAAACAAGATTGCAAAAGTGCATACTCTGTCAGAACTTAAAACCACTAACATTATAATACTGAGTTTTCTAAAGTGCTTTAA
>JAWWMP010000093.1:12529082-12542577 GCA_035047865.1 Dendrocincla tyrannina | reverse complement strand
TAACACCTAGAGATCTCAAGTGAGACAGGAAGTCAGGGTGCAATTTATCTCTCTAAAAGTAGATTACTAGCACTGATTCAAGTGTTTTGCTCTTTGGAAGCTGCTCACCTGAACTCCTCTCTCCCAGCAGCAATGCTTTTACTGTCTTCTCTCATGCAGGCATTGAGATGTCTATAAGAAGATACTGCTTACTTTGCATAGATCCTCCATGCATTTAAAACTTGGCTGAAACTTGTCATAATTCAGCTGCCCCTTACTGACATGCAACAGCTTTTATATGGTCTTTATACAACCACTAATACTTGTAATGCCAGGACCCACCAGCTTGGCATCTCTCGAATAAGACAACTCTCAAGGTGATGGCAATCCCTAAACTACATATGTTCATGCATCTGGCTTGGGGCCTGGTTCTGCAATATTAAAGAAAGAAATTTAAGAATGAACATTGTGGAAACTCCAGAACAGGTTTAAAAGAGAGAAGCAGGAAAGTCTATTATATAGACTTGGTAGGAGAGAGTATTCAGGGAAAGGGGAAGTTTACATTTAGCAATGGACTCAACTGGGCTCACATGATGCAGATCAGGTTCCAAGACAACCAAAGAAGCCCCACCTAGTGAGCATAAACAGATTAATATAGAGGCAGTAAAGATTAAATGCAATCAATTCTCCAAAATACACCCCCATGTTTGCCAAAAAACACATTATTTTCATACACCACTTGCAAGGAGAGAAAGAGCATGTGGACATACTTCAGGGTACCCTAGTGCCTTGGTACCTAGTGCCTTGCCTTTAGGTACTATTTCTGCAGGCCAAAAGGCTGAGGGTGGCAGCCACCATAAAGAAGGATGAGGGGAAGCTGAACTAGGGATAATCAGATGAACAAAACCTGCCTTGGAGCCAGGCAGAGTTCCTGGAGGGGAGCAGGTTAATCTACAGCTACAAAAGAGAGTAGTTTTCCAGCACTACGGGCAACAAAGGCAGGTTAGGAGCTACAGAGGCTTATCAGGTACAAGATACTTCTGCCACATTCTACAGCCCTAATCCAGCTCTGATGCAGAAGATGAGAATCCTCTCAGCAAAGGAAAGCACAAACAGGTAAGTTTACTGGAAATAGAAAAGTATTTTATATGGACTGAAAAGGTGATGCTGGATGTTATACCATAAAAATTAACGAAACAGAAAAATAATGAAAGTTATAACTGAAAAAGAGAAAAAAAACTAATCAAGAATTTATGACTGTTTTGTTTATCTCATCGGTCATTTCCTGTGCTTTCTTCTGGACGGTGTCTCTCCTGGAGAAGGAGCAGATGGCACCACCCCAGGCACTTTGATGCAGTCTTGGCAGCCCCTGTTCAGGGATAGTGTGAATAAAGGGTTTTCTTTTCTGCCCGTACCTTTCTTGCTGCACAGCCATGCCTTGCTATTGCTGCCTGACAAGCAGAGGTACTATCAGTAGCATCAGCAAGAGCTGCAGTGGCAGCAAAGATTCCTTCAGAGTTGATGTTTATAGTTTCTATTTGGGCCAGTGTCATGCATGTGTTAATAACAGGAATTTCACCAACAGGGCTGAGTTTGTGCAGTACAGTGCTAAAAACCCTTCTTGTCCCTGACTCCCTGCAGTGGGGCCATGCTGCCTCAAAGAAGAAGATATGGTACACCAGCAATATCAAGCTTCTGGGAAATGAATTTGTGGAATAAAGAACTCCATACAGAGTTTCCATAAAGAAACACACACACATGTGAGTTTCTCTTAGTGTGACTACTGTACTGGGAATGCAATATGTTGAGCATTGATTGATGGCCTAGCAGGGACAGGCATCTAGAGATTATAAGCAAATCTTTAAGCTGAGTAAATTCCATGGAAGACTTTCCCATGCTGATCTAATGACCTGTCAGAAACACAGAGAAAAAAGGCTGTTCTGCAGCTGTGTTCCTCTCTAGCGGTCAGGGCTCCACTAGTGACAAGTGGAGTGAGCAGAAGAAGTGTCTGTTTGGGAATTTATAGACCACTGGACTGCTCAGGAAATGTGGCTCAGGAGAGTTCCTAGATTGAGAAGAGAGGTGTAGAAATTGGGTACTGACGTGCTGAACTCCCACATGTCACATACCTGCCTTTGCATTCTGAGTGATGAAAGGGTTTGTGGCAAATGTGAGAATGCTTGGCCTCTCCCCACACCATCCTCGGAAGACAGGGAGAAAGTCCAATATTTTGAAGTGGATGGGGTATTCCTCAGTTTTCCAAAGTGCCTCTACCTGAACTTGAGTGAGGCTCATTTTCTAGTGCAGGACAACTTGCTGACAGATGCTATGAGTGGCACACTCAACCTGGACTATAACCTAGTGTGTCATCAGTTGGTACAAGGCCAATTCAGGGGCTTAAAAAGGAGGAAACCAAGAAAAAGAACTTGGGAATGCAGAGACATGTTGATATTTCCTGGTGTAAGTCAAGATTTCACTGTCTGGTCCAAAGAAAGTTCAGTATTACAGAGGAAATAGGTCAAGATTGGCTCTGATCTTTTAGTAAGTCACTTTAATGGTATTGCACTTCTTCATAACATCAGAATGGAAGGGAGAGGCTCCTTCAACTCTGAGGTATGGGTCATTTTTCATATGCTTAGTTATGTCAGTTGGGAGGCTTTTGCAAATTTGCTGACCCTCAATTTCTTTCCTAGCCTTTCTCTTTAAACTGTGAAAAGCTGAGAAAATGTTAATTAGCTCAGCTCTTATTTCTTGTACAGTCCTAGTTGCCACATTTAAGTCCCCTCCTGTCCTATGCCTTTGGCATTGCTTTATCTCTTCCCCACTTCTCTACACATGGTTATATTTATCTTAGTAAGTGGATTTAGCCCAGTAAGAATAGATTTGTAAAAGAGATTAACTGCTGCTCAGTATCAGGTGTCCAGTACATGTATTTCACATGGCTCGGGATTTGTACAGGTACCTTGATACAGCACCATGAGGATGAATCACTATAGAGGGCACAGTTTTCCAGATTTACTCCACAGTGTAAACATATCAGAGGAATTCTGGGTCTACAGAAGCTCATTTTTAGGAATGAGTTTTAGAATAAATATGGAAGTCTCCTCATAGTCAGATGAATTGTAATCTCAGACAGTCCAGTCTCAGTACAGTCCTCTCTTTTTTTTTGTACAATGTTTGTGAACATTGCATTAACTCTTTGGAGAGTTAATTCTGTAAAATTCTTATTGTCCTTTCCTCTCCAAAATATCCATATGGGAAGAAAATCATCCTTGATTTCAAAATAATTCTCTGCAGCCAGCTAAAGGGATATTAATTTATTTGCTGCAAGATGAAAGCAAGGTCTTGCATATCCAAATCACCATTTTCTGCTTCAGAGGATTCTTGAAGAGCAGAATATTGCATGTTCCTTTGTAGTCATGGAGCCTGAGATACTCATGCAGTTCCCACCCAGTCAACAAATGGCTACACCAAGGATTGATGGTTCAATGATGCCACAGTGCATTACCGTAATTTTTATATGTATACTACAACTTATTAGGCCCATGGTAAGACCCACTCTTTAGTTCAATTTTAGGACTGATTTGATTGTAAGAGGTTAGTCACTGACTTGCCAGGTAACATGATCCATGTATTTTCAACACAAAGCTCCTTTCCTTCTCAAATACATTTTAAAAAATAGACCTGTGAGTCTACTCTCCTACACAAAAGTCTATTTTTCAATACCATGGAATATCCACACATTTCTACCAGTACTCTAGTGGAATGCTAGATTAAATAGAATCTCTGATTTATTTTATTCCAAATAAATATATATTTTAACAGATATTTTAAGGTAATATGCACTTTCTTAAATTGGCAGCCCATTTTCTGCATTTTCCTCATGTAAATTTGTAGATGTCAACATCAGTATTTCCTGAATGAGGTACAATATGACAAACCATCATCCCAAGCACAGAGCTCTTCAAAGGTCCATTTTACCGGGGAATGACCCTACCCTGAGACTAAAATAACACACAGCACTATTTCTCCCGCAAAATAAAAACCGTGTGACTTTGCTTTGTCCTACATATCAGCCTTGTGGACTGCTCATCACAGATATTTCATACACATTCATCCATCATTCTTGTTTCCTTTCTACAATACTAAATCACACTTTTTATAGTCCACACTTCAGCTGCCAAAAAACCCTAAAATGTACATGAAGCCTGCTTTAAATTATTTAATAAAACTTCACTTACATAAATCTTATTCTACCTACAGCCCTATGTGAAAGTAAAGATGCTTTACTGGTGAGTACTCAGCTTTCCCCCTTATCTGATTTTAACAAATGTGATTCAGAGTACTTGAGGGTTCCTCCACAAACATCATAGCAGGAAACCTCCCTTTTTGTGGGTTTATATCTGTATCTCATGGCCACTTCCTCCATACTTTTAGTATACTCAGCACCATCCTATGGCCCTTGCCTTTGCTTCTTCCTATTTGCCTGTTTCTTCTGATGTTTCTACCCCCCAGCTGATGGATTGCCAGAAGGGTTTTGGCTTGGAGCTGTCAAAGGGCTGAGATAATGCCAAGTGTGCACATCTTGCCTGAGCATCTGATTCCTGCCTCTGAAGTGGATAGGACTCTGAATTACAACTGCTCCTCCCTCGGTGCAGACTGCAGAGTACTGGTTCCTCTGGTTCTTCTCTATTTAGCTATTGGTTTTCACAAAACCTTAGCAGCTTCGTGTTATGAAACATTGAGTCTAATTTACAGTAAGTCACTCAGCCAGAAGTTTTCTGAGGGGACAAACAAATACATGTAATCACTACATAAAAATTCATCACTTGAAACACCAAGCAATAAACTAGTCAACATTTTTATCCTAGAAAATACCTCAATGTTCAGTGTTTTTGTTAATAAGAATAATTAAGGAAAACTGTAAATAAGAAATTCAAGCTTTTCCATTTGAGATAATTAAATTCTATTTTAACAGTAGTTATTGTTATTTCTGGAAAAGTTATAAAGGAATTATTCATAAAGTGTTAGATGAAAGGCACTTAAATGGAAATCATTTTACAATTTAATAAATTAAACTGAAAAACAGAAGGTTCAGAAAGAAAATGCATCTACTTCATTGGTAGTGACACTATAATTTTCTAAAGTTTCGTTCTTCAAGTAGGAAATAGAAGACGTTTTCAACTTGGCTTTATTTCAAATTTCATATATGAGAGCAATCAAGTTAGCTTTCACAGCTTAGTTAGAAAGGTTCAGAGTAATTAACAGAAATATAATTTAAGAAAATTGTACCTTCTTGAGTATCACATTTGCACTGAGACAGCATAATTGCTTCATTCTGGGCTACTGGAAAATTCATGTGTTCCCTAGAATCTAAAGTGCTAAGACCTAATGTTCTCTATTTGGAAGGAAAAGGGTAAAGGGATAAAGAAAATCTTAAAAAAATTTTAGCTCATTTCTCTGAAGGAACATCTTTTTTACAAGCAAAAAGACCAGATTCACTTGAAAAAAAAGTGTGTATTTTAAAGAAAACATTAAATGAGTTTGCTGATGCAAAACTCTAGAGTAAGAATTAATGAGGCATCAGTGTTAAAACTCTAGAGTTAGAACTCAAGTAAGAACAGCCATTCATACCTATAATTATAGCTTTATTATCCATTTTAAACATGTTCCAACAAAAACAATTATTTACTCTTGACAAATCTGTAGCTCCAGCCCAGGCAGTGCAAGGATACTACTATGACAACCAATGCAACAATAAAATGGCTGGGAAATCTGAAAATGGATTAATCTGCACTACTTTGGAGTTCTGTCATTCACATTCTTATAGAACAAAACACTTTTTTTTCAATAGACATCCACTTGCAAGTTTTATAACCACATAGAATGTTTAATACCCAAAATGTTGGCACATCCTGGCTATTAAATGAGAAAATTACATAATAATTAGATTTACGAACATTTCGCATACAATCAGAAATTCCTATTTAAAACTCAGAAGAGCCAGAATATTTCCTTTCTACTGTGACCATCCTTCTAGGACTGATGCTGGGGGCTAACACCATCAGCTGGCTTTGTGCCCCACTAATTCCATCATTAAGAAATTAAGAGAGAACACACTCTCTCAACATTGCTCTAACAAATGAGAAGGCAGCAGTTTTGGACACAAAAGATAGGAACAGCTGCAAGCTTAGGAAAACCAGGCAGCTGTCACTGGTGGCAGTCTAACCTGGGTGAATCATTCCAGAAAAGGGTGGAAAAGTTCTTACCAATCGCTTTGCATACACAAGACCATTGGGGAGCTTTCCTTGCTTGATCCTGAGAGAGAGATCAGACAGTGCAGTCAGAGTGATTGTGGGAGGAGAATGGTTTGACAGCTATACTATGTATTATTTCCAAACAAGGAGCCTAGTTTACTTATTTTTTTCTTAACCATAAGGCAACAAAATTTAATTTTGTCTACACTGTTGAGAAGGTGTGAGCCACTTCAGACTGGAGACTGCAGGATTAATGTTGTCAGCAAATGCATGAAATTGAGGCTAGTTTTTTTTATCGATAGATTTTGATTCACTAAATGCTGCTTCTTTATTACAGGATGTGCTATAAAGCATTTTTTCTGGCACTGAAATGAATCCAGGCTTAATTTGGACAAAAATGGATTGCCAAACTCAAGGCCAAAAGCAGTGAAAGCTCACCAAGATGCCCATTCTAGGGTACCAGTTATAAGAGGGTTTTGAGTTCTTTCAGCCAATGCTTTTTTTCCTGCCAAGTTTAATAAGAGTTGCAACACAAAGGACAACCCCCAAAATGAAAGTTCATAATTTGCAAATAGGGCCTTAAGTGTGTTTTATAATTCATGCATTTTCCATTTGGAATGTAGGACAAATTATATTTGCACCACAACCTTCTTTTGGGGCTCACTAAATGCCAAATTGATTGCTTTCATAATAACTTTCCAATTCAAATGACCACTCTGTTTCTATGCATTATCTATTTTTGGCTTAAGAAGCCCATGAGGAATCATTCTGGGTTGCCAGAATATGGTGTTTACTGTTTTTCCTTTCGAAACAGTTACAGAGATTTTAATGGACAGAATAAAAGAAAACATAGAATTAATTAAAGCAGTATTACAGCTAATCTGCTTCTCATAATATTGCTAAAAATTGTCTTGCATAAATTCAGATTTATACAACTGCAAGCAAGTTAAAAATCTGTATATTTTCCTGCTAAGTTTTAAAGCATTATGGAAGCATTAGGACTGGTACCTCAGACATCATCCTTTCAATTACATGCAAGCCATTAACTGATTTGAGATCCCATTACTATGCTGTATGAGATAAATACTATTAAATTGCACTTTCCAGTAGTCCCTGTCATACTTCATGATCACTAACAATACGACTGAAAAAGCTTTTAGGAAAACCCCACTCAGGCCATGGTTTCACAGCAGTTTAAGCCAGCCATCATGACACTGAATTCCTTCACAAGGGGGTAAGCCCAGCCCCATCACATCTGATGGTATTGTAAATCACCTCTGGACAAGCTCATGTATTTGGGAGCTAACTCTACCAAAGAGGAGGTGAGGGAAAAGAGGTTACTTATCAGAGAGGTCATCTCCCTTGATGGGGTAAACCCATGGTCCCACGATGCTGGTGGATGGTGGCAAAGGGTACAGTGGGACTGACTGAAGCCACCAAGCAACTGCACCCTTAGAGTCCTTGGGGAGAAAGGTGACCTTCAACTCCTTGTCCTGCTGCCATCAATCTCATCTCCTCTCCCTCCACAAGTCCTCATTAGTGCCTTGATCAAGCTTACAATCAGAAATTATTAACCTGACATTTTAGCAATAAAGCAGTAGATTGCATTTTCAAACACCCTCTGCTCGCTACTGATGTTATATTACTGCAGGTTTGTGGGTGAATAATGAGGTCAGAAGCACATAAACCCTAAACACATAAACACACAACCTGAAACCTAAGCACATAAACACACAATTATCAGGCACAGCCTGGATTTGTTTCAGTTTGAGGACAAACTACATATGGCTTCATGATAGACCAGGGTTTTGCTCATGTCATGCATTGTGTAACTGCAAGGAGGTGGAACACCAAGAGTGAGCAGCCTCTGGAACCAAAGTCTTTCTGAGGCTTAACCTGCTCTGTCACTGTGCTCCTTTCTAGCCCCTAGTTACTGCCACTTGCATGGCCCTGTACAAGGCAGCTCACTTAGTCAGGCATTGTCTAATATTGTTGTCCTTGGCGCAGCGGAGACATATCCTAGGAGCTTTTCCATTGATTGGACTCGGCTTTAGATGATCCCTGTAAATGCTAAGATAAACTTCTAAAGCTGGCAATTCTAATTATGCCTGGCAGGAAGATTTCCTCTGATATCCAGGCACAACAGTAGCAAGCCCCGCAGAATAAAAGCTGTAAACGTTTTCTTTAAGGAACAGTCACTGTCTGTATACATACCAGTATGTAGGATCACAGCCTGATTTGATTTTCTTACATTTGTGTCACAGCTTTTACCATCTTGGTATTTTAATTATTAAAACATTGTATTTCTCTTTCTCCTTCTACGTAAAGAGTTGATGGATTTGAAAAACCACATGGGAAAATAAATAAATAATGTATATTATTTATATATAGCAGTACATAGCAGAGAAGTTGTTTTTTTGTTTTAGTACATATCATACATTTGACAAGCCTGGACTTTCTGATAGATTGGACTTCTGAGTGAATTTGTCTGTCATTTTCAGGTTATACCCTGAAAATTATAGAAAACACAGTAAAAGTAGGAAAACAGAACTGCAGCTTTACTTTTAATTTATTTGTTTTCAGTGCTTTACATTTATGACATAAAACATCACAGTTTTAAATAAGATTTTAATTGAGCTGTAACTTTCATAGCGATAATGTACTAAGCAATCTAAATGTTAACAAAATGTTTTTCTTGTAAACTGCTTCAGGAGCAAGCTGAAAAATTAATAAACAATCAGTTGAAAAATTAATAAACAATCAGATGAAAAATTAATAAATAATATTCTTGCTGATGAGTTCATAGAAAAATACTCACTTCTATTATACATGAAATCCTGTTTCTCAGACAGGACTTTTACCACTGCACTCATAAATTCCCTGCTCCCAGGATTTCACCCCTTTTTGTTGTTATGGCAGTGGTCATATATAAACTTGTAAATTGTCTCTTCCCACTGTAAGATCAGCCCGTAGTGGGCAGTTGGGCAGTTGTTGGGCAGTTAAGACTGTATCAGTTTTTCAACAACGTTCATAATATGGTTCAAAGCACTGATTTCTTGAGTCTGCTGCCAGTTAGATACATGACTAGTGGTAGACCTGCAGTTACTTTTGCTTTATGATATTGGCTTTGAAGTCCAATAACCTAACTAAAATAATAACACTATTAATTTCACCTTGCTGGGTGTCTGTCAGCAGATCTCAGAACACAGAGTCCACTTACAAGTCCCCAGGCACATGCTCTGTCCCCTTTCCTCGTGCCTTACGAGGACCTAGGAGATGAGCTATGAGACAACTCTTCACATTATCTATCATGGGGTGCGCTCGTTCAGCTCTTCCATTTGTCCTAATATGGCACACGGTTGATGCTGACGCTGCCACGGGGAAGGTGGTAGGAGGACAAGATGCAGGTGAGAGGCAGGGAAGAAGAGCACAAAAAACACGTTGCAGTGACAGCTGCCACATCACAAAGCACACCCTCCTTCCCGGAGCTGGGGCCTCTACCAGACTACTTCCTTTGCTTTGAAAGGCTCCAAGTAGCTTAGGTGGTTGCTCTTAGCTGCCACATCCACAGGTCCCTTCCTCTGATATCAATGCACGGTGAATACAAGATTTTGTGCTTTAAATATTACACTGTAGGGACAACAAAAGTAATTTTAATTTTATCTCAGGCTAGGGGCAGGGAAGAAGAAAAAAAGCACTGCACATCTTGTAGTGCTTTGCTTCATATTCAGTTCAATTAAATCCTACTTCTTATATGTAAATGAAATGGCCAAACAATTTACAGTCTGCTGAACCAAAACCCCGTGGAGCTTAGGGCCAGCTTGTACACAGGGCTTTGGTAATAACCAGAAGGTACATTTTGAAGCACTGCACTGGAATCAGAAATTAATTAAAGGGGTGAATTAACACTAACATCAGTAAGCAAAAACAGGCAAGAAATAATCAGCGAGTGGCAGAAGGTGAGATACATACAAGGCAAAATGGAAACTGATAGCTGCTTACAAAAGAGGTATGTAGTATCTAACCTGGGATACAGTGGCTTACACAAATGCCTAATCCAGGGACACGCCCAGGGGTTGAGAAAAAGGAGATTGGCACCAAGTTGGCGTCACTCCCCCGTGGCACTGTGGTACCCAGAGAGCAGCCCAGCTGCCCAGAGGACAGACCTCCCTCAGGATCCCTGAGATTCCTCATTGATGGTTGTTCACCACTGTGTAGGGCTTGAAGACGGTCTGCACTGCAGAGGAGGAAGAGGTTTGATAACACCTACAGCAAACCTAGTTTAATGTCTTTAGACAGTGTCCAGTGAGGGGTCAGCAGTACGGGCTGGCCCTGCAGATTCGGAAGGATGCTCAGTACTACACTGCAGCGTGAGCTAGGTCACCTCCACTGTCACTGCTGCTCAAACCAGCTCAGCTCTGCCTGCACAGATGGCAGTCATGCCTCTGACTGCAGCCTGAGCACATTCTTCAAACAAGTCCATGGGTGTATTACTGCATCAACTACAAAATAAGATAAACTGGATGGATCCAAAACATCATTGATCTTTTCCCATGACCCAGCCATATTTACCGGTCTCTAATGGTTTTAGGGTGAATAAAGTCTACGATGTGTTTTCCATCTCTGATTTTTAAGATTTGGTAATACATAATACATGTCAGAAATAGAAAATACTGAATTATTAGATATGGCATTTAAGGTTTCTTCAGGCTATGTAAAAATTAAATCAAAGTATGCTGTACCTTTCCCACAGTCAGAGCAAAGACCCAAGGCAAAATCACCTCCTCTAATCTACTTCTCTATTTCTAGTATGTATTTTACAAATATCTTTTGCCTTATCAATTATTTTACAGATACAGGGCAGCCTGTGATGCATTATTGAAAAGAAAGAAGACTGCTCATTTGTAGCCTTATGTGTAGAAAGTGAACTGCTTAATTGGATGCTTCTCACAGGCTGCCACAACTCAATTTAGTGAATATTTAATGGTCATATAATGTAGCTATTTTTAACCAATAGCTGATGACTGTAAGAAGAAAGGAAAGCTTCACAAATACAGACATTGGAATTCAATACAATTCACTGCAACAAAAAAGTCCCAAAGCCAAAAACAGGAACAAGCATCTACAAAACCTGAAAAGTCACTTAAAACTATTATTAAATACTCCTTTTATTAGCATGAGGATTGGCAATAGGAATATTAATAGTACCAAAAATTCTACAATAGTTCAATTTTAGACTGTGATTTATTAGAATCACATCATGCTTATGTTCCAGTGGTACGATGATTTAATGATTTATCAGACCTTTTACATTACCAAATTCATTTAAAATATGATGTTGTTACCAAAATTAGAACAACCAGTCTTATTTCTGCATCCTTTTCGTTTGTTTTTCTTCTCCCATTCACCTGTATTTCATCTTCTTTCCAAGTTGGGTTACTGTTGATCAGGCAATTCTCTTCTGAACACGGCAATTGGTACCCTACACTGATTCTAGGGGTGCCCTAGTACCATGCCTCTACAGCAAACTGCAGTGAGGGATTTCAGAAGGGTAAAAATTTTGACAATTAAAAAATGATTCTTATACTGGCATATATTTTCTAACTCTTAATCTGCAGTGATTGGCATAATGTGCCTTGTATTCTTACTAAGGCAAACGTCTCTCAACAATTAACTTCACAGAACTAATCATGTTCTGTACTGTCTCAAACTTTTTAAATTAAATGTAGTTCCTTTGGATCTGTTTGTATCTCTCTTTATCCTTTATTATGAAAAAGCATAATTTAAAGTGCACAGCATACAATCATAGTTACTGGTTCTATACTTTTTTTTTTTTAATATAAACCAGCAAATCTTTTCTGTTTGCTGATGAAAAACATTCCTATCTTATTATCGCTTTGAGAAGAATGATCAAAACTGATTACAGCATTTCAGATGAGGAATTCTCTGTATATCCTGATACGTACAGAAGGGATATTTCCACTGAAACACTCATAACTATACATTTTTTCCTTCTTGATTAAATTAACTTAATGCCTGAGACTGGAGAACAGTGGTAGAACTATTTTTCCAGTCTGATTTTTTCTAAAACAGTAATATCATCTGAAAATGTATATTGAACTATTTCTTTCCATTCCCATTTTAAGACATTTTAATGTTATTTCAGATTACTTCTTTCAGCATGCCTTCTTTTACCTCCATCTCTTGTCTACTCATCAAACTTCACTTGGTCTCCCTGAGTTACTTCACTAATTTCTTTGATTTTGCCTAATCAACACAATTATGTATTACCTGCAAAACCTGTTTTCTTACTGTTCATATTTTTTTTCCAGTGATAGACAAATATATTAGGCAACATCACTTCTAATGTGACACAAAACGGCTTCTGTGATGTTCAAAATAATCCAGGAACCATTGCTTTGCAATGTCTTAGCCAGTCATACACCTCTGATCCTGCATACAGTTATTTTCCAGAATACAATCTTACTGGAGGTTTTGTCAAAGGCTTATGAGTTAACAACTATAGCTAGTAGTTATTCATAGTCCACAGTTTGGATGCTTCAAAAACAATTACTTGTGTAAAGGTACGCTTCTTCACTCAGGAAGAGTGATGGTTTTCCTCTTGTATTTTATATTCTATAACTGTTTCAAAACACATGTACGATGATACAAAGAAGGCTCACTGAAATAAAATTTACCTAGTACCTTTAAAATAATTTATTATTTTACTGTCTTAAAAGATCTGTAATAGTTCAGTTTAGTCTGTTTTTCAAATAATTCTTTTATATTTTTCATGATGATTGTTATTAAAGACTAAAGCATTTAAAAAAAATTCCAGTGTGACAGTCTCAGTCACACTGTCCTGAATTGCAAATAGAAGTGTTTCCCTTTTCCTACTATGCATACAACCTGCAGTATTAATTGCAGAGAGCCACAGCTGCAGTTATTTGGTCCAGTTTTGGGCCACTTTCCCCACAGAGATGGAGCCATAATGACATGACTCCATACAAAATGTTTCGGAGACAAATTCAGAAGGAGAGAGAAATTAATATCTAGCATTTTTCTGAAGGTTTGCTGCACTGCTCCATTTCTGGGTTAACTGCCAGAACCACTAGTCCCACTGGCAGCAAACAGGCTACAAGAGGAACCCTGCTGTCTGGTCAATATGTTCCTGAGTAGCCATGCTGCCAATGTGGTCCTTTTTTTATATGGAATTGCTGTGAAAAAACATATATGATTGGGGGGGGGGGGGGGAGGGG
>JAWWMP010000093.1:12483472-12494779 GCA_035047865.1 Dendrocincla tyrannina | reverse complement strand
ACCCTTGATGTCCACACAGACCAGTGATGTGTTTATGGTTTCTACAGGTACAAGTATCAGTCTAAACCTGTTGAAATATACAAGCACAGGCGGAATTTTCAAAGATTCTTACCTGTGGACCAACTTCGTGTATGCAAAATGATGCACCAAAAAAAAAAAAAAAAAGGAAAGCAATGGAAAAGAGGATTCTTGAAACCAAGGATGTGCTTACCTTGTCATGAGCACCTTGACAAGGAGGCACATGTCACTTTAACAACTATTTGAGAACAGTGGGGGGAAGGAGACACTTGTCATGTAGCTAAGTGTGTATCATGAACTTAAAAAGGCCAACGGGGGGTTTTTTGAAGGACAGAGGTGTTTTATTTCCATTACAAGCAAATAAAAAAAAAGGCCAAAAGTTTGCTGTCATGCAGATAACTCTTGATGCATTCTAACATGCTTTGAAATGTACTAAATTACATTCACTTTGGCTAAGACAATTTTTTTTTAAAATAAAAAGCAGCTACTCATCACCTTTATAAAGCTCACTTTTATCAAGAAAATGAATGTGTCATGTCCTCTCAAGCCACTTATTTTTATTGATTTACCAACACAATGTATCCTCAGTTGTGTGTCTTTTTCATCTAATATGTTTATGTCTGATAAGTGCTCTCTACTAATGGAGTTTCCTCAATGCATTGCTTTTCAATCTTCATAAACACTGCTGATGAGAAAAGGGAAAATAACTGTTCATTTAAATACAGTTTCAATATGTGTGGTAAAACAGAGAATTGGGATTATTCAGCCTTGGGAAGAGAAGGCTTCAGGGTGACTTAATTGCACCTTCCAGTAACTGAAGGGAAGCTACAAGAAAGAGGGAGAGAGATTATTTATGAGAGCATACAGTGACAGGACAAGGGGGAATGGCTTCAAACTGAAGGGGAGTAGGTTTAGATTAAATGTTAGGAAAAATTCTTTACTGTGAGGGTGGTGAGGTTGCCCATGGAAGCTGTGGGTGCCCCAAGTGTTGAAGGCCAGTTTGGACGGGGCTTTGCGCAACCTGGTTTAGTGGAAGGTGTCTCTGCCGTGGCAGGGGATTTGGAGCTCAATGACCTTTAATATCCCTTTCAGTCCAAACCATTTTATGATTCTATGATTTTTTCTCAATGGAAGTGATAAGCAGACATTTTAGGACGTAAAGGAAAATGCCATTGACATGTAGCAAGTTAAAAAATTTTGAACTTCCTAAAACAATCTGTGTGAGCTTGCCATATTAGTAAATGTAATAATAGGAAAAACCTTAGAGTGCGCAATATAAAAAGTTGGAATTATATTTAGGGATTAAGGGAGAAGTCCTGTGATTATTTTACACACTAATGTTTCTGCTTCCACAGTACGACGATCATCATCACTGCATTCCTCATATCTGAAGTGGAAAGGGAATATAAATATGATGGTTCTGTTCTGTTCTTCCTCTCTCTTCTCTGTAGCAGCAAGTTTTCAGCCATCTGTCAGGTTTCTTTCTGCCCTCTATGAAATAAAATGTCAATAGGTACTCCTTATATCTTCAAACTCTCCAAATTGCGGAGAGTTATCAGGCCAGGATTATTTCAGGTGTAATAATCATTATGAGAATGACACTGAGGGCATGGGAGGATTTTCCTGTTACTGTTTGCAGAGCTGTGTGATGTGGAGGATGCAGTGGGATGGGCTAACACTCTCCAAGTGAGGCAGAACTGCCAAAGAAATGAGAATATACCTCTTCTAGAGTTTGGACAAACCCTATGTTTTCTCCTTTGTCACTCCTGCACACTGTTTATAGACAAGTATTTTGGGCCTGTGTTTTCCATATGACACAGTCGTTAGTGATGTGGTGCATGGGAGTCATCTTTGTTACTTTTCTCTGTGGATGTGTCCAGGTGTACCATGCCCTGTGGTTTTGTGTGTACCATACCTTGGTATACTATTTGTCAATAGGTTGAATCTTTAGGGGGGAAAATTGAAGGCTACATTTTGAGACTTGTAATTAAGATCCCAGGAAAATACCTGTATAGTAAGATTTATTAAACTACTCCTGACTTCTATTCTTTTAGAGGGAGTGTTCTCTGCTTGTCAGGAGACACTTTACACATAGTAAAGTTTCTTGTTTTTTCTAGGGTACTTCTTTTATGCTCTCCCTGGCTTCAGACATCTTTTCAGTTCCTCTTTATGTAAAAGCTTGTCTATCCTCTCCTCAGTTATTCCATCTTCTTCTCATCTGTCTTTTCTTTCTCACTGTTTTCTATAGGTGCCTTTTCTGTGTTTGTCCTGTATGTCTCTCCAGTGAAGTACGCAGCCTCTGTTCTCTTCCACGTTCCCTGACCTGAGAGTCATTCTGGATACTCAGTACTGTGCACAATGCTGCCCATTGCATGCCATACTTGCCAAAATTATTACCAGGTGACACAAACTGAACTTTGAATTGAGACTGTAAATTATACTCTGCATTGATGAAATCTCAGGGTGATGTATCTTCCCTTGACACTTCATGTGGATGAGATTCAAAGTCCTGTAGCTCAGTCAGACTAAAATGTTCTTCTGTTGGCTGTTAATGTTATTCCTTTACATATGTATGTATATACCCGTACATATATATGCCAATGAGTGCATTAGGGCTGTAAAAGACAATACATAGCAATAGAGTAACTGTGTAGGGATAGGTGTGTAGATGCTGAAATGTGAAAACTTTGTTTCTCGCTCTTGGTAGATATTGAGTCAATTTTTTAATAGGTGCCTGACTCTGTGTTTACAGTGTTCACCTGCAAATATTTTTGCTTCAATAGCTGAAGCAAAAGGAAGGGAAATAACATTCCAAGTACTGGCACATAACCATCACAGGAACAAATTATTGCATGGGGTTATAAAAATCTGGCTGTGGTTTAGAAATATTTGTTGTGCACTCAGCGAGGAAGATAAAAGTTCTGATTTGCCAGAAGTTGTTGCACTTAGATTTTACTCCTATGAGCAACAAAAGGAGGAGCAGTTACTTTCTGTGTGACTGCACCCACTAAAATCAAGCATATGGTTGAGAGGAACTAGAACATTAAGTATTTTTTTGGTCCTGAGTTGCTTTTTGAGATCTGTGTGACTTTCTTGAAGAGGCATTTTTATTAATGGCTATATTTAGTACAGTCTCTTTTGGCAGCTCTTCTGCTGCTTGTGTTCTGGAGTTTGCTGTCCTCAGTGTCTATTTCTCTTTTTCTCACTGGAGTTTTGACTTTGTACCTTACAGCTGGCTACTCTTCAAGCACCAGAAGCAATATCTTAGCAATAGTGTAGTGCTTCCACTGTTTAATCAAAGCCAGCAACTAAGCCCCACACGGCCATTCTCTCACTTCCCCTGTGGCGGGATGGCAGAGAGAATTGGAAGAGAAAAAGTGAGAAAACTCGTGGGTTGAGGAAAAGATAGTTTAATAGGAAATGCAAAAGCTGTACATGAGAGCAAAGCAAAACAAGGAATTCATTCACTGCTTCCCATGGGAGTTCAGCCATGCCCAGGAGAGCAGAGCTCCATCATGGGTTAGAGTGACTAGGGAAGGCAAACACCATCAGTCTTCCTTCTTCTCACCAACATTATATGCTGAATATGATGCCATGTGATCTGGAATATACACTGGGTCAGTTGGAGTCACCTGTCCTGGCTGTGTCTCCTCCAAACTACTTGTTGCACCCCCAGCATGCTTACTGATGGTCTGGAGTGAGCTGTAGAAAAACCCTTGGCTTTGTCCGAGCCCTGCCCAGCAGTAACTAAAACCTCCCTTTATTATCAAAACTGTTTCCAGCACAAATCCAAAACACAGCCCCATACTATCTACTGTGAAAAAAAATATCCTAGCCAAAACCAGCAGGAGTGCTTCATTCATGATTAATCACTGCTGGAGAATTACCCAAGGCTATAATAATATCATCAAATGGGCTAATAAGGACCAAAAGAGAAGCACCATGTTGCTGCCACTCTGTTAGTTTTGGGGAAACTCTGTTTCTGATTGATTAAGAAATATCTGACAAATTAGATGCAGAAGTAGTATAGCCTCAGTGATTGATTATGTAACAACTCACCAATGGTAAAATTAAGTAATGCAAAATAGATTTCAAGAATAAAAAAAAAAGTTGTACTTATGCAGCAGCAATATAACAGGGTGATTTTGCACTGGGAGAAAAGGAATGTTTTATTGTTCTGTCTTATGTTTCTGTGAGGTTTTCTTTGCAACCAGGGCTTGCATGGTCCTGCCTCTTCACTTCTCAAGCTATGCCTATATCTTCTTAAGTCCTTTTCTCTTCCATTATTTCATTTAATGTGTTCCCATGGATTATATGTATTTGGAGCTTTGGAACAAGTGAGACAGTAGTTTGAATACAGCACAGCTGTAATTTCCTTGAAATACCCATTGGGGCTGTTCAGAACACCACTGACCTTTGAAGATGTTAAAATCCACTGATTTTTTGACTTATGAAAATATTGGTAGAATGTGTGTTCTCCATTTAGCTTTTCAACAATCTCCTGCCACCTCAAAAAAAAAAATAAAAAGAAGAAGAAAAAAAAAGGTCTTGTTTGGATTCTCCATATAAATAAAATTAGAGAGGATACATGACTTGAAATAGGCTTTTCCTTGCACAAACACAAGTACACACACACAAACCTTTGATATTTCCAGAGCTTCAAGATCAATGCTCAAAGACAATAAAGGCTAAAGTAAGATCTCCAAAACTAGAAGGGTGACATTAAACAAAGATAAATCTCCACTGAAGAGTGCTGGGTATGTGCATGTCATGAAAATCTGGAAACTATATTTTCTCCAATCTTTTGACCCTCTATGTTTTACAACAAAGTAGTTAAAGCATTATGTCAAGATCTGGCAACACTTGTTTAGACTTCAAGTGTAATAGAAATTTCTGGAAAACTGAAGAATATCCATTGAATATAATAGAATTCTGTGGTGGGTTGACCTTGGCTGGCTTCGTGGTGCTTATCTAGCCACTCTGTCATTCCTCCTTCTGAACAGTATAGGGGAAGGAAAACAGGACACAAAGCTCATGGGTCACAATAAGGACAGGTAGATTGCTCACCAGTTGTCGTCAAGGGCAAAACAGACTCAGCTTGGGGAAATTAATTTAATTCATTGTTAATTGAACAGAACGAGATAATGAGAAATAAGAATGAACCAAAAAACACCTTCTCCCCAGCCTTTCCTTCTTCCCAGGCTCTGCTTCACTCCCAATTTCTCTACCTCCTCCTCTCCAAGCAGTAGGGCAAAGAATAGGGCCTGCAGTCAGTTCACCACTCTCTGTCTCTGTTGCTTCTTTCTCCTCACACCCCTCTCATGCTCCAGCATGGGGGTCACTTCCATTGTAGATAGTCCTTCATGAACTTCTCCAGCATGAGTTCTTCTTATAAGTTCTTCTTGAAGTGCTTCAAAGTGGGAATTTTCCATGGAGTGAAGTCCCTCATGAGTCTCCTGAAGGGTCACAGGTCCTACCAGCAAACCTGCTCTTGCATGGCCTCTTCCCTGTGGGCCACAGCCTCTGCCAGGAGCCTCCTCTGTGTAGTCCTCCACAGGTTTCATTGTGGATATTTGCTCCACTGTGGTCCTTCATTGGCTCCAGAGAGACAACCTGTGTCACCATAGTCTTCTCCACTGTGTCTGAGAGCCAGTTCTTATATTCATCCTTATGTGTAGCCTGAGTTATGCCCAAAGTTTCTTTGCAGAATGCAAACAGTGTTTGAGGATCAATTTTAGAGTCAAGTGGTATGTCCATGCAAACGGCCCTGCAAAAACTGCCACTTGAAACAGGTGCCAAATTCTGTTGGTGATTTTTCTGGCTAACCCTTTTGCATGCCCTTTCAATGATATTCTGAGAAGGGTTTATTTCAGTAATCACACACTTCTAAATGGCCCCTGGTGAACTAGGTACTCAGGTGCTTTATTGAGACACTACCTGTATCTACCTGGCTGCTCAAACTGCATCTCATTTCCCTCCTTTTTGGTCCTTTATGCACAATTCATCTCCTACATGTCAGGAATGGCTCCAAACTTCACAATGGAGTAGACAGAATTGGAAGTCATGAGTTTCATAGTAAAGTGAAGGGCAAAGACGAATTTGTAAGCAGTTGTGTTGT
This sequence comes from Dendrocincla tyrannina, assembly GCA_035047865.1. NCBI lineage: Eukaryota > Metazoa > Chordata > Aves > Passeriformes > Dendrocolaptidae > Dendrocincla > Dendrocincla tyrannina. The sequence goes on along the minus strand of JAWWMP010000093.1, from coordinate 12,488,643 downwards.
GGTCATCCTTTAGATGGTCTCAATGTTCTCAGTTGCTTGCAGAGAGTGCGTCCGAAGGGTTGCTTTGTTGATTTTTGTTGTGACAGCTTGCTTTTATGTCCTTGTTTCTTTTACTATCCTGATAGTGGCTTCCAAAAGAAGTTTGAGACAACTGCTTTGCAATGCTGGTTGGCCACCTGCACCTGAATAATTTCATTTTCTTATTACTGATGTGGTCCTTTTTTTCAGAACTTAACTGTGGCTGCTGTTCCTTACAGCCAGACATCTTATCATGAACCCTGCATCAGGAGGCATCCAGCACCCAACTGTCACTTGACCATGATCCCAAGATAATCAATTCACACTCATCCCCAATCAAAAAAGATACATTTTCCATCTTAACACAGTTTCTGGCCTATAACCACACCTTCAAGTTCAGTGGGGCTTTGCCTTTTCCCCACTAGCCATAGCAACAAACAAAATATGAGTTAGTTAGATGCCAACTCCTAATTTTTGTAATGAGTGGGGGATGGAAGCTTCTGGGTTTTTTGCCTTTTTTTTTTTTCTTTTCTTTTTAATACCTAACACCTTGACCAAATCTATGGGCAGCACACCACAGATTTGTCACACAAATAGATCACACACTGAAGGTATGTACAGTTATGATACTAAAGCAGGGATGGAGAGTTAAATATTTATAGCCATGGCCTGCAGGAGAATGAATGACAACTACTGCAACAACTACAGCCCTGGGGGAGGACTATTTTGTTGCTCTGGAAACATGGTCAGAGTCAATAACTCGCCAGAGAGCAGAGCTGCCAGCACTTGGGTGGGAGGGAGGCACAGACACAAGAAACAGGAAACAAAGATTTGTGTGGGTCCTTCTTTACCATCATGAGGAGTAGCAGCTGATCAAAAATCTGCAATTCAGAAAGCTTTTCCACCATGGATGACTGTCTGATGCCAAGAGGAATACTCACCACCTGGTAGGTAATGTGTAGCATTTTTAATTTACTGTTTCAGTGGAGGGAAAAGTTTTTACTTCTTTCTTTCCTTATGGTGGAGGGGGAGAAGCAGGTTATGGGATGTCCCGTATGAAATATTAGTATAATAACCTGGGTGGAAGTGAGGGAAGTCCAGTTTCAGGTGCAAAAGGAGTGGCATTTGCTTTTATCTGAGTGTGCACAGGCACGCTAAGCCAGAGGTAATTTTGCACCCTGACTGTCTACTTTTGCAATTAGTTTCTTCTCTGGTATCAAGACAAATTCTTCCATTATCTGCTCCCTAAAGTGCCTAGATCAGATTAATGGTTCAAATTCTTATCTTTTCCCTCTTGTTGGTATACTGTTCTATATGTCTGGACAAGCCCTTCTGAAACAAATCTAATTGGTTACTCCTTCACTCTTCTGACCTCTCTCTCCTTCCAGTCCACTGCAAGCATTTATCCTTTTCTTTGCACATTGTTTCCCAAATATGTAAGGAAGAGCATTAGTAAATACCTGCATTCAGATGGATTCTTATAATTTTTCTGAAAGAAAGTTTTAACATTGTGTTTAGCACAATTATGTGCTTCTGTGTTCTTGGCACTGGAATATGCAATGTGGCTGGCTGTTATTATGATACTATACAGGACCTGTCTTTTCCCTCAATGAGGGTATCAGTTAATCACTGCTACAGAGAGAATGTGCCTTTTAGTTTTCTGCATGGTGACATTGCAACCCATCAAGTGGCTATTTCTGAGAAACCTATGCTGACATGGAATTTTCCTTCAAAGATGGTGATAGATTAGGTTTTGTCATTTGAAGTGATTCATATGGTTTGCAAAAGCCAAGACCATTAACTCTATTCGTCATTATGTGCTTTTATATTAATTTGTTCAAAACAGATGTTGTCTTTGATGATCTGTATGTTCCCGGATTTCCCTTTATAGACCCTTGAAAAAAGTGTTAGTGTCACATTTGCCGTTTTCTAATCTTCAGGTACGAAAGAATTTTTTGAATGATGGTATACTGAAGCCACTTAATTATTTCATTGACTGAATTTCTTTAAATCTCTTGGGATTAAGTGTGGCAGTCTTTAATTTTGTTTGGGTTTTTTTAAGGTCTTTTGTAGCTGACTCAGTTTGAGATAGTACTCCTATCCACCCATAGAAAAGAGTTTCTTAAAATGCTGCAAGCCCTCCCGTATGTGAGCACATACACAGACAGCTTACCTGTCTTCTGATAAGGCCCTGTTTTCTGCTATCCCTTTTATATCCTGCTGATCTGTTAGTGCTGCATGTTCTCTGACAGCCTTCCTGTCATGACATGGCTATATTCCAGGTATATTGAGAGAGTGGCTGATTATCCATTTCTTATGCCCCTTGTGAGAGATTTCTCTATGTCCCTAGCCCCCTGTGCTTGCTTTTCCCGTTTCTTCTGTCTCAATTTATGATGCTTTCTATTCTACTTTTTAGTGAAATTAGAGTTTTTCAAAAGGTGTTTTTCAACTATTTCCTTTACTGTGCCTTTTGATCACATTGTCTTTTTTCCTTCCTTTGAGTTTTTCTTGCTTTGTGGCATGTTTCTTCTGTTTTTCTTTGCTGGGGACAAGCAGTCACTGGTTGTCTCTAAAAATGTTACTAGCATATGACCCAGCCTTCTGCTGAGGCCAAGAATGGCAGCCCATTTGCCTTCCACGTTAATCATTGCCAAAAAAAGGCTTTTAATCTCATTGGATCTGCTTATTCTTTACCCTGAGCACTGTGTTTGAATTTTCAGCCTTTCCTGCACACTTTATATCCATGGTCTCACAATGTGCCATTTGCTGTCTGTAATTGTCCAGATTATATCCTCATTGCAAGTTAGTAATTCCAGGTACTCCACTTCATGTGTCTCAGGCATTCATGTGGAATGTAATTTACTCTGATCCTTTATTTTCTTATCTGTGCCTTGTTTAGATGGCCATGATCTGGGGAGCAGAATTCCCATGACAGCACCTGTATGAATGCCTCCTGCCAAGACAGATTCCCCTACATCTTTCCTGCTCTTCATTCCCAGAAGTCAATTCTGTCACCACTTTCAAATGAGAAAGTGTACAAGAGTTTTCTATGTGCCCACAAATATGTTTATTGGCTGGAAAAATGATGATGGTGGGAGATCAAGGACTTAAATGAACAGGAAAATTTTCATGATGCAAGCAAAGGACTGGGTCTTTCATTCATGAAGGTCAAATGCATTAAAAGCCTAGACACATGAAACAATGGGATCTCCTGCTCTAGTTCCTATTGTGGACTGCAGAGGTGCAGATTTAAGAACAACAGTAGGCAGAGAGTAGTAATCAAACTCTACCTGCATTTTTTCCAGCTAAATTTGCATTTTCTGTGTCTTGTATGAATGTACCATGGCATGTTCTTATTATAATTTTAATTGCTTCACAATCCTGAGGCAACCAGTGAACACAGAGAGGAAGAAGATGAGATTGAATAACAGAATATCCATGAAAGAATGTGAAAGACTGAACTGAGAAGGAGAGAATATTCATGACAGAATATTCATGAGAGAATATTCATGAAAGAATGTCAAGATGGGCCTCTGTAGAAAAGAATATATAACTTTTCTTTAGAGTTTTTTAACACCTTAAGAGAAACAGAATCACAACAGTAAAGAATAAGAAAGACTTGCTCACATCTCTGATTTTAACACAGGATTTCTGACCCATACACTCACAAGGCATACTGAGTGCAAGAGCTGTTCATTTAAAACACATTAAAATGACTTGTAAACAGAGTTTTTGAAAGAAAACCTACCAATAACTACTAGAAATTCTGCAAGTTAGATTAATCTTTAACTGCAGATGAAAAAAACACCTTTTGTAATTTATAAAAAAACCCCTATTACAAGATAATTTTTTTAATAACTTGAAAAAAACAACTCAGCAGTGTGTTAAACTGTAATAAAGTAGTTTACTATTCTGAAAAAGTAGATCAAAAAAATTAATATGGTGAACAGTTAATAATGTTTTGGTTAATGTGAAGGCAACATGATTTCATGGGTTTCTTAGTGAAGTGCATATGGTTTCTAATGTAAAAATTCAAATCTCGGTGTTACAGAAACTATCACTATGATATTTGATTTCTAATAGAGTTGACTTATTTCCCAACACACACCTCCCTCACTGCTGTAAAAGATTGGGTTACCAAGATATTGATGCAGATGATATTAAACAAATCAGAAGCTGGCATCACCTAAGAATCACCATAAAGATGTAAAAACAGGGGGGAAAGTAAAAAATGTGAAAAAAAAAAAAGAAGTAGAGACTATAAACAAAAATAGATAGATAAAATTGGCCACAGTTATTTCATAGTCTTATCAAAAGTCTGGACAAATGACTTAAATCATACCAGCAACATTTTTAGAACGGTAGAGGACTGTTAAGCAATCAGAAAGCTGCATATGAATATTTTGTGCAAGAACAAGGTCTCATTGCAACAGTTCTTGCTTCAGTAGGCTAGGAAAAGAATCTATCCAAGAGCAACTATGCATCCCTTTAGAAGGCAGGAACAATTGCATGCTAGTTAGACCTTGAGGGTAATAATAGTAACAAAGAGAACATAAGCCTAATTATGGGCAAATAAAAGGAATTCATCAATGTGTAAGCAAGAGCATAACACTGGTAGATTGAATGCATCTTATACATCTTTGCTTCATGTTTAACCAAATCAGCATGACGGTGAGAGACTTTGTTGTGTTGAAGGGGTCTGTGTAAGGGTTAAGATGTGACAGTCACCACCCAGAAATGTCAAAAAGGAAAAATCAAAAAACCAGAGCTTCGTAACAGATGATGGCTCTTCAACCAGCCAGAAACCAAATGATCCAGGGTCTATGGGCTGCAGCTGGACTAATTTTCTTCAAAGCAGCAGAGTAATTAATTAGTGTTCTGTGATACAGATATGACTTTCAAATTATCTGAAATCTTTAAATGAAGCAGAAGCACTCTTGCTGTATCATGCCTCTGGACCTTAAATTAAATTTCGGACACAGAAAGACACTGTCATTGATATTTAATTTAAGGTCCAGAGGCAAGAGTGCTTCTGTGGGATGGGACGGGATGGGATGGGACGGGACGGGACAATATAGGACAGGACAGGACAGGACAGGACAGGACAGGACAGGACAGGACGGGACGGGACAATATAGGACAGGACAGGACAG
>JAWWMP010000093.1:12458433-12469176 GCA_035047865.1 Dendrocincla tyrannina | reverse complement strand
AAAAAAAACAAAAAAAAAAAAAAAACAAAACAAAAAAAAAAAAAAAAACCACAAAAAAAAACTAAAAGGAAAGAGCCACAGGATTTTTTTTTCTTTCTTTGAGGTAAGGAGAAGGAAAAGAAGTAAGCAATGCTACATAATATGCTTTGAGAAAGGCTTTTCACAGGCAGACAGATACACTGCTCTAATTTTCAGAACTTAACAACTAGCAATTAAAGGCCTCGGGTAGAGAGATACCTATGATATCTGGTGATATTGCCTAATAAAGGCTGCTTTTTAGGAGTAAGTGTAGATTAGAATTTGTGCATGGATATTAAACAAAGAATATACATGAGCTTCAAGCAACTGTGTCCCATCCAGGTAGTCAAATCTGCCCATGGAATTAAAAGGGAACTGTCCTATCAGTGGTGCTTAAGTGAAATGTGTTTTCATGCATGTCCTGTAGACATACGTTGAGCAAGGTCTGTGTATTACACTTCTAATTCTTCTAGAAAGAATCCACAAAGTACTTTAAATATTGTCTGTTAATTTTTATTCTGGTACATGTTGCTTCTTGGTGTAGGTAAAGGTATAATGATTACTGTTAAAAGTGCAATTTCAAGCATTTTGTTATTTGCTTCTGCACCTTACATATCCACAAGCAATTTGTTTTAGGTTGGAAGGTGAAGAAATGCTTTTGGTGTGCATTAACATTATCATCAGTTAACAGCATCACTGCATGTCTTTCCCAGGATTGCAGTAAAATGTCTTTCTGTTCCAAAGTGCCAGAAGGAAAAGTAGTGCCCTTCACAGACATTATTCCCAAGTACTCTGTCTTCCCATGTAAAACTCAACAGAAATGGCAAGAGACATTGCCAGCAACTCTTTTCTGTCATGTTCTTTCTGCGTGCCAAGGAGAGGACACTCCATGGTGCTGGGGAGTCACATTTCAAGGCCTCTGAGACAGAGCTGAAGAGGGAACACCTCATCGCAGGGGAATGCTTGCTACCTGCAAGTCAGCCCTGAGCTGAGTAGGAGACACTTGTTAAAAACACAGAAAGTGCACCACTTGAACTCCCTCCCCACCTCCTTTGTCATGCTGTTTAGAATAGCAGTTTGGGTTTTGGAGAGGCAGCTGGGGAAGTGCAAAGTGTGGGTTTACTCTCCCCTCTTCCCGTTAAAAGTCTTCCTTCCAAAGAAAATTATTCATTCAACCATATGAGAACTTGATCGAGGTTTCTTCCTGTGCCTCCTGGTGAAGCCATATGACTGTGTCTCCTGAAAGACAACAATGAAGGACCATGGCTCTAGTTTACATCAGTTTCATTTGGGAGAGAATGAGTGAGATGTACTCGTTACCCAGACCTAGCATATTTAGCAGTAGTAGACATCTTATATGAGAACAGTTAGAAGACAAAATTTCCCATGACCATCCCTGCACCTTTAAAAATTTGCCATCCCACCTATAAATTGCAAGGAGTTGAGAGGCCTAATGTGTGTTAAGTGTGATATATGTACCTTAGTAAGTCAGCACATTTCAGTTGGCTAAGAGAACATCTTGTCTCTGGATTGAGATGAGGGTTAGGCACAAGTTCAGCCGTCAACTGCAAGTTCAGCAGGGAGATCTGCACAGAGTCACCACGCCCAGCACTTGAGGGTCTTCACTAAAGGTGAGGGTCTAACAGAGTTGAAGTAGCTCACGGGCAAGGTGTCAGGTGTCTTCTGTTTCAAAATCTTGACTTCAGGCGCTTAAATTCTTCCTGTCTCCCATTTTACACATCAGCTCTGCAGACAGCAATTTACATTCCAGTCTCAGTCCAGTCTTACTCTCCAATGAAGAGAAATTGAGTTCTATCCTTAGCCATGCCTTGGATGAGTGTAACCTTCCAGAAACTCCTCTACACAGGCATTTCTTAAAATATTTGTGCTAGAATTATCAACATGTGACCACTGTTTAAAGTCTGCAAACCTTATGAGTTAGTCCTAAGCATTAGGATTACACACAGTTTGTATTTGTACCTTACTGTAAGACAATCCTTTTCTTTTGTTTGGTTTTTTGGGTTTTTTTTGGCAGGCTTAGTCTTTGTAACTATTAATGGTCATTTAAGGAGATTTAAACATGAGAACCTGAGCCAAGGCAGCCTCTGGGATACTTCTTAAGCCGATATGAAGACCAGGCAAAATCTGAATCAAAATTAATATACTACTGGGCATACTAAGATTACTTTTCAACTGAAATGAACTGAGTCAAAACTAATAGTTTTATTAAATATTCTGGTATTTGTTGGGCAAATTGAACACACACACACACAAAAGAGATATCTAAAGACAGTTTATTGTCTTGATATTGTATGATAAAACAAGCTTACACGCAGCATTGCAGTTTCTATTTACAAATAACAAGCACTGTAGATAATATCTGCATTTTATTTTTTTTTAATTCAGGTAATATTTTCTATTTTGTTTTTTTTCTTCTTTAAGTTAAATAAGCAAATCCTGGGATTTTAAGATTCCACTTTCATTATTAGAGCATTGCTCATGATACAGAGAACAGCTTGAAAGCACAGACTCAGAGAACTACTAAGGTAAAAGGGACCTCTGGAGGCCGTATAGTCCAACTAGCTTGCAAGTTAGACCAGGCTGCTCAGGGTTTAGCCAGGTGGGTTTCCAAAACTCACAGGGATGGAGGTTTTGCAGCATCTGCACCACATGCCCCAGTGTTCAGTCAGCCTCATTCTGAGAAACCTACATTATGCTCATGAGGTACAGCAAAAAAACTTGTGTCTTACAGTAAGTGGAATGGTAAATGGAACAGTAAGTGGTATTAATACCAAACTATACTATCCATTTGTCATTAGTTTATTAAAAGAAACAAAAAAACCCTCAACCCACACAATCTCACCCCCCTCCCCAAAAAACCCACACCCAAAACAGCAGTCATAAAATAAATAGTTCTATCTAAAGTAACACACAGGAATGGCAAGAACTTGACTTTCAAAAAGTGCTTGAGAGAAAGGAAATTAGAGGGTAGGAAGTAAGTCTGAAACATTCTCTGTGAACTCTGGTGCACTGAAAGATGTCCAGCGATGAGTCAGCTCCTTCGGAGTGATAAATGAAGAAACTAAAAAACCATAAAGAAGAAAATAAGAGCGGGGAGGAGACATATCCATTTTCACATTCCTAAGCAGCAACAGGACATGCCTTTCACTGAAAAGAACAAGTACAAAAGCTCTCAGAGTTAAAAAATAAATAAAAATAAAAACTTATGAGACATTAACTAAAAGAAAGGAGTAACGTTTGTACCTAGTACTCAAGAGACGGGTATGCTCGAGGCTTGATTTTCTCCAGAAGTAAAATTTTTGGTAGATCATAACCTGAACCTTATGCTATTTGCTAGAAAAAAGAATGGGACTAGACCCAAAATTGGAAAAAAAACCCCCAACCACATGAAATGGCAAATTATTTGGTACACTACATGGCCATTTACTGATGTCACAAAAGATGTAGCCCACAGGACGGAAGTTTACCACACATCTAATGATGACCAAGTAGCTTAGATACCAGGGGTACTTAAACTATCTGACAGTCTCTCTTCCAAATCTCCCAGATACAGAGTAAAAAAATCAAAGGTAATTACCCAAAGATATGGGTAAAACCCAGTTACAGCTTTCCAAATTATATCAACATACATTTCTAGGAGCTGTTCACTCTTCTGAGATACTGAAGACATGGTGGTAAGAATAAAACTCAGTATGTCACAGCATGGTTGCAGCATTTCAAATGAATTCCCACAAATCCACAGGATGGTTTTGTCTGGAAGCTACTTCTTATTATTGTATAGTTCAATCCAGCTGTGCAAGTAGGATCACCTAGAGCACATTGCCAGTGACCATGTCCAGCAGGGTTTTGAATATCTCTGTGAAAGGAGACTCCATGATCTTTCTTGGAAGGAAACTCTCAGGAGGGGAACAAAACAAAGGATTCTATGCATTCAGGTAGAATATCATATGTTTTAATTTTTGACCAATGCATCTTGCCCTGTCAGGGCGGCACTACTGAGAAGAGTCTGACACCCTTTATACATGTAAAATGTGTGAAGGGCAGTTAAACTGGGGAGAATTCAAAGTTAAGCAATTCAAGAAACAAAAATATGTACATCATTCTGAAGGGAGAGAACTATCAGTAAAAACTGCATCAAAGATTTTCACTTTGCAAGTATATATCATCAAATTGGAGTAACTAGATTATTGAGAAAAGTATTCCCGTAAGAGTCACCATCATGAAAAAGATAGAAGTTTCCTGAAAAATAGAAACACTGTATACTAGCCAAATATGAGTCAGGATGTTTCAAATCTACTATGCAGAAATGGCACATACAGGGAATTGTAAGGACCCTTTTTGCAGGAAACTATGCAAATACTACTTTGTTTTGACTTCTATTCTCATTTCCAGGCAACGCATCCATAGAAAAACCAAAGATGCACAAAGATACCTTAATAAGTGTTGTGTATTACCAAAGAAAGAATATTAACTTGCCTGTAGTGACATGCAATTTTCCTTGGAAGATGATATCCTTCCTTCCCTGCAGAAGTTCATCTGCTATTCTCTTGCCTTCTCCCTTTGAAGAGTAAGTTGCTTGTAAGCACAAGCTCATGTCTCATCTGTGCACCGACAACTCACAGATCTACTTTCTGCTTTCAGTGCCCCTTGGTCCCAGATAAGTTCTTGTCCTGTTCCTCTGATGGCTTCCTGTCATTGTCTTAAATTAATGTGACTAAAAAACTGACTCAAACTTTCTACTGAAGGCCTCCTCAGTGTCTTCCTTCTCACAGCAATGTATTACACAATTATAGAATTGTAGAATATTTTGAGTTGGAAGGAATCTAGAATATCATCTAGTTACAACCCCCCATGCCGTGGGCAGGAACACCTTCCACTAGACCAGGTTGCTCAATGCCCCATCCAGCTTGGCCTGGAACACCTTCATGGATGGGGCACCCATGGCCTTTCTGGGCAAAATCTGCCTCTTGAGGCTATGCCTACATGGAGCTCTCTGTACATGCTATCTCTGTAAGGTGTCACATCCATACTGTCTTTAAAGCTTCCAAACTCATATTTGCCAACACTAAGAAGCATCCCAATCTGTGTGTCAAGGTGCAATATGGAGCTGCCCAAACCAGTTATGATTTCTGGTTGTATTGGGGCCGGTCCTGCATGAACTGTTACTTATTCATGGAAACTAGTCCACAGGAGATGTGCACGCTGACATGTAGGGCTGTATTCAGTGACCTACACATCACTGCACAGTCTAACATATTCAAATGTTTTTAAACGTGTTACTGTCCCTAATAGTCTTTAACACTTTTTAGTGGAGCTGTTATCACATGGACAATGCCCTAAAATCTTAGCATTTATCTAATGACTATCAACGTTATAGCAATTAAGCTATTTTCCATTACACAAATATTTACACAAATGCTTGCATGCTTATGCTTTCTTTTCTAAGTTAATTAGACAAAGTTTTCTTTACCTGTCCCAGGCTACCACAGCTTCTCCCAACATGTATAATGAATTTTTTTACAGAGTCATGTAAATGGTTCTCAAAAATTTACAGGGGTACTGCTAGAAGGATTTGTTAAAGCAGCTCATTTAAGAAAAAAAAAAAATCATCAAATCTTCTTTGTATATTAATCTTCTAAAAAAGCACAGTCAAGAATGGAGAAGGCCTGCTCTGTGTGTAAAAAATGTCTTTGTCATGTAACAAAGAAAGCTTAAGTGTTCTAGGCCACCATGTTACAGATCAAACTTTTTGGCTTATAGTGCAAAAGCCAGAAAATACCATTGTAAGTACAAGTTTGATGTTATTGATGAAGGTTTTTTTTTTATTTTTGATGTTATATTGTTCATAAAGTCATGAAGAGATTACCTTTACAACATTGAGGAATAAATGCCAAAACCATGTTTCTCCTCGCTACCTTCCTTAGATGGATAATTAAACTAATATCTAATACTATCTAATATTATCTAATATGTGTGACAACAATAATATTCTAATAGTAATTCTTCTAAAACATCCAGAGCAGAGACACTCAAGACTGATTGTGTTGCACAAATAGTTTGTCGTATCTTGAAATTACTCAGTAGCTGCAGGTCTTTGCTAAGAATTTATTGTTTAAAAATCTTTTTTTTTTTCAATATTAAACTTAGCATCCAGAAATGTACAATGCAACTATTTGAAAAGCATCAATAGGAGCCCCTAATGTGGGGGTGAAAAATTAAACCAGAGTTGTCCCAGCAGTAGATTTTGGGCTCTGCTCTGGAGAAGTGTGAGGACGCTGCTGCCCTCACATCCATCCTGCAACACACCCTTGCGCTTTCCCAGGTTTCCTGTTGACCACTGACCCACTGAGGTGCGGCAGTCCCTCCATGCAATATGGACATGACAGCAGCCTTTAGACCTCCATGTCTGGGCGTTTCCTGGTGGGAGTTTGGTGCATATTTGATGACATTTGCTGGCATTTTCACTGGTGACATTTGCTGGCATTTTCACTTCAAAGAGGCACAGACGTGTTTGTTTCTTGTGCTTGTTGAATTCTTCTCTGCTGATGTGACTTTGTGGTCTATCTGCCTCTCTCACTGACTCACAGTCTAGGAGAAAGCAATATGCATCACACAGCTATGTTATCACAAATTAGAGTTTACAGCATAATACTGACTCATCAATTGTACAGATGTCAAAAGTTTTCCCAATCTTTTAAAGTATTTTTTATATTCATGCATATTTTGAGTAAAACATATGTCTGTGGTTCCTTTTGAATCAAACCCATATGGCCTTCCTGCTATATTTCTCTGACATGGGATTTTACCTGCATCAGAGTTTTTCTCTTTGGTTCAAGGCAAGTAATTAATTTTTCATGGTTGTACTCCATATTACTAACCATCAAAACCCATGAGACCTAAAGGAAAGACTGAACCCTTCCTGCATCCTGGGTCCATCCTGCTGACTCACAATGTGTTTGCATCATTTTTGATAACTTGATGTTAAATAGCACAGTTGCAAGACCAGAGTGATGGCCATCAGTTAGGAGCTCCCACTAAAAAGCAGAGCTCAGAAGAAATTGCATCGAATTACAGCTAGCCTGCTGCTGAGGGACTTCCATTTTATTCCCCAAATTTGAAATTCAAAGGTAATTTGCCATTCTGTGCTGATTTTGACAGGGATAGAGGTTTTTTTTCTCACATATTAGCACGTATGGGACTATGTTTTGGATTTGTGCTGAAAACACAGGGATGTTTCCATTACTGATGAACAGGGCTTGCACACATTGCTAAGGCTTTTCTGCCTCTCACACTACCCACCCCACCAGTGGGCAGGCTGGGGGTGCACAAGGAACTGGCACCCCCACACAGATGACACACCTGACACAGATGGGACAGCTGATCCCAACTGGCCTAAGGGATATTCCATATCATATGGCATCACGCCTTGTACATAAAGCTGGGGGGAGAAGAAGGAACCAGGGTGGGGGAGCGTTCAAAGTGATGGTGTTTGTCTTCCCAACTCACTGTCAGATATGATGGAGCTCTGCTTTCCTGGGGATCACTGAACACCTGCCTGCCCATGGAATGAATTCCATATTTTACTTTGCTTGAGTGTGCACCTTTTGCTTTTACCAGCTGTTTTTATCTCAGCCAAGTCATCTTCTCTCTTTCACTCTTCCCATTCTCTCTCCTATCCTGCTGGGAAGGTGTGAGCAACTGGCTGTTTGGGGCTTGATTGATGGCTGGTGTTAAGTCATGACACCTCCAGGCCATCAGCTGGCAATTATTTGCCTGGCAAGGAGGTCAACTTGTTAATGCCATGAACTGCCTTTCCAGACAGACAGGACCTCACTCTGCCTTGCCTCCATATGTGTAATTCCTTCATCAATCTGCTGCTTCCTTGATTGTCACCCCAGGTTTTCTGCTCTCCCACATCCCAGGCCTGCCTGTGAAGTCTTGCCTGTGGCAGTGGTTGGAAAACAGCTCTACAGGTCCTTCCTCCCTCCCTCCAAACTTTGTTAGGCTTCCTGATGGGAAAAAAGAATGGGGAATAGAGTGTCATTTCAGCCTTCTCTCATAGCAGAAAGCTGTCAGGCCTCTCTGGTTTCTCTTGCAGTTGTGAAATAATGTCCATAATGTCCCACTCCTTTGACACCAAAAAGAAGAGAGACAGAAAAACAGCCAGTTTGAGAGACTTTTGCTGAAAAAAGAAAGTCTTGCCCCTTCAAGTAACCTCAGATCCTCCATAGCTCTCAAAAATCAGTCCAATCTATACATGAGATTCTCTCTATTTTCAACACTTGATTTTTTTTTCCTCTTAGTGCTGCAGGATACTTGACTAAGGCTTTGAGTCTAAATTCATGACATCTTTATGTCCTAATAGGAGCTTTTTTAGATGCTCCTGCTGTCATAAAATATCACTCCCCAAGACTCTCCCTTCACCTTGAGTACATATATGAAATCTCTGCAGGACAGCCACTGATAATAATATAGTTAAGCAAGACAAGAGCCTTGTAATGCTCCAAGGGATCTGTGTGGATACGATATGTGTGTGCGTGTGTATGTCCTTGTCTGTGTAAACACACATATGCAGGGATACATGTAGAGACAACCTCTGAACACAATGTTGAGAAAAACAGCAGGAATTCATCTTACCAGAACTGCACAGTGTATGACTACTGGGCTGGAAAAGCATGTATGAATTTCTGAAAGGACCTAACCACTGTGACAGCCTCATGAAACCCATGTGGAGCTGCTGCCCAACCTTTTGGTGCAGAAGAAGGATCAAATTCTTAATTTTCTTTCATTAACTGTGAAAAATGATTCAGCAAAACCTTACATCTTCTGAACTAAAGGGTATCACACTGTTAGCTCTTTCCTCTCTGAAAAGAAATCTTCCATCTAACTCAGTGGTAGATGCCACATTCTTGGAAACATTCAAATTCAGGTTGGACAGGGCTCTGAGCAGCTTGATCTACTTGATGTCCCTGCTCATTGCAGGCAAGTTGAGCTGGATGATCTTTAAAGGTCCCTTTCAACCCAAACTATTCTATGATTTTATGAAAAAAATGTGGGGTTTGCACCTGTAAATCTTCATGCGTAACTCATTAAAGGTAGACAGTTCAGCTTCATATACTTTATTAAAGCATAAGGCATGAAGAGGTATGTTTCTTTTGCTATGAGGACCTTAAACAATGTTTAGGTGTCCCTTACTTTTTTTTCTTATCAGAATATTTTGTGCTGTAACAGCTGTCTTTTCTGTTTGAGAAAATGACAGTGAGAAGTGTAATTTGTCAGCAAGACATGCTACAGAAACTTGCCACCAAGTTGTTGCCTCCAGGTTCTATATTTGAGGGAGTGGTAGCACTTCTTTTCTTTTTGAAGATATATATTGACTAGTCTGCATTTTAAAAAGGAGATAACATACCCAGGAGAGAAGACTTTCATACACATTTACCCTGTTAGATTTTCTTGGCATCTTATATCTTCTGTGTTGCTGCTAAACAAAGTTAATAATTTCCTTGTAAAATTTGGGAGTATTTTTCTGTTATTCATAGGAGTGCAGCATAAATTGTTTAGCAGAACATATGCAAAATTGCATGAACACACAAAATTTATGTAAAATTATACCAACATATGAAAAAGGCCATTATCTGAGTCCAAGAAGTGCACTTCTTGGCTTCACACAATGAACTTTTTGCACAGTGTGATGAGAAAAGCACCTGTTCTTCTTGATCTCTCATAGAGCAGGCTCTAGAATACTCCCAGAGCTAATACTGAGAGAGACCAGAGCAAGAGAGAGGATGTGTTGAGAAGCTCTTGGTGTTTGGAAGCACTGTCTAGGGTCTTCACAGCATTGACATGATTTTCAGCTGTCAAAACTAGTGAACTGAAGATGCAAAAACATTACAAAACATTATTCAGTTCCTTGCTATAAAATATTAAGATTTTTGCCTCTCAATATTTAAATTCTTTACATAGAACTTTGCAATATTTTGTTTCTGAACATGCCATTTGGCATAACAGGAATTGAGTTCAAATTCATTTGAAACACTTTTGAAAACTAGTTTGAGAGTTGACTTACTGAGAAAGCATTAATTCATTGTCATTACATTCTCCAGGGGCCCATAATGCTGGTGTCACAGTGACCTGGGCTGCACCCAGGCACTGATTGGAGTTTCCTATATCTGTCCTTGTCCATAATTTGGCAAAATGCTGAAAAACCAAGGCACTTATGTTGGTCTCTGTATTTCAATTAGTAACCACTTTCAGAAACTGTGTTGTGAAATCAGTAATTAAAATATTAAAGTTTAATTTTATATTTGCTGTTCTGACTAATTTTTTTAAGATAATGCAAATGAAATATTGTTCAGGCTTGCACAGACTACAATACGTTGCTTCCTCATGCTTGATTACAGAAAAGGTGGTCTCTACCTGACTTTGTCTTTTCCAGAAGTCTGGTGGAAGTCTGCACGGAGTCACAGAGCTTTGCACAGGGTTGCCTTTCTGCATTTCACCTCCAAAAACTTGGACAAGTCCTCATCAAATACCAAAGTAAGCAGCAGTATAATCTTAGCTGCTCATCTATGAACAGTCATGTCCACTGTAGTGTGGTTCTTTTCATGAAAGTAAAATTTTCAGAAGGGCTCATTTCCTTCCCACCTGATTTTAATGCCATCAGCTGCCAAATGTTGAGATACTTGAAATTTAAAAAAAAAATAA
>JAWWMP010000093.1:12425259-12436935 GCA_035047865.1 Dendrocincla tyrannina | reverse complement strand
CCAGGATGGGGTTTCGCAGTTACAACTCTTGCACAAGTTAGTATTTTTGCTATATTTTATTTTCATACATAACTGGTCAAGAAGAGCAAGCAAAATACCATTGTTAAAAATTACAGCAGTAAAGATGGCTTTTATTTTCTCAGGTATTGTAATAACTCACTTGTGTGAAAGCTTATTATCTGCTCTTCCTCTTGTCCTACTTATGTTGCATGTAGCATCTTAACTGTTTAGTGTTCATCACATCTATATGAATGTTATCATAAATTCACAGTAACAGTTTGTAAGATGGATGTGTATCATGCATGTGTAACTTCATTACACTGGTAGTTTTTTGCTAAATTTATTTTGCTTTGGAAGTTGATAAAATGTAGATTTTGCTGAATCAAGAAAAGATTTTCTAATTGTATTTGCTATATTTTTTTCCTTAGATACAAATATTAATGAAAACTTATTGGTAGCATTGATGACAGCTTTGAAAATGGTCAGCAGTTGGTCAGGGTAAAACTCGTAAACGTGGGGATGTGTGGTGGGGTGTATAATGGTCTACCAGAGCTACTGGAAAATTAAAGTGATCTGTTTTTCAAAGCTTCTGGAAATCAGTGGGGACTAAGTACAAAATATTGCATCTCTTCTTTTTTTTTTTTTTTCCTTTTGGTCAGGGTTTCAATTTTGCATTACAGTGATATAGACAGAGAATCTCATCTGAGATGCCTTACTATTTGTCCCAGATTTAGATACATTGTCTTGAATGTGTTGGTATTAGTAGTGTAGCAGCAAGCTTTTCCTTTCCCATTTTAGTTGCTGTTCAATTTTTCTTACAGGCTCCAGCAGTGGATGTTGTTGCAGTCGGTCTTGTATCTGGTCATATCATTGTACATAATATTAAGTTCGATGAAACTCTGATGAAATTTCAACAAGACTGGGGTCCCATCACAGCAATATCTTTTCGTACAGGTAAGCCTTAGCATTTTTTAGTGAAAGTGTGTATAAAATCACTAAAACCAGGTGGGACATAGGAAGAACAGTTTTTGATAAAACATTTCAGAATCAAAATTTCTGCTGAGAGTTTTAGCTTTCAAATAATAAAGAGAAGTTAGCAATAAGTAAGGGAGACCATGCATTTTCATCTTGATTTACAGTGCTGTTTTATAGCTTTTTCTTGTGTTCTGACTCAGCCCACGGGAAGTGTGACAGACAGCATTTTTGGAAAGAAAAGTTTGTTTCCTGTGTGCCAAGAGTTAGCACAGTACAGTTAGTTGAGTTAGTGCAGAGTGCTCAGTACACCTTAGTTTGCTGTCCAAACCTACTTCTCAGCAATGTCTCTCCCCCAAACAAAGTTAGAATGTTAATAGCTGGGTGACTACTGAATGGATGTTACTGGGGAATGCTGTTTATTTCCATAGCTTTTTCTTGTCTAGCGAGAATGTAGTAATTACTAAATCTAATTACTTTAATGTTGATCCTTCCTACAGAGCTGCTGATACTGAATCTAGTCTCTCAGTGAATAGATACATTTGCAAATCTTATCAGGATATAGATTGATGTAGGCCCTGTTGAGGAACAATGGTACTGGAGAATATTGTGGAAAGGCTTTTGAGAAGCAGAAAGAGTGAGGTTTTTTGTGTCAGTGTCTCTCTCTTGTGCTTTCAAGCAAAACTTCTAGCACTAACTGCTGGATTTAGATATTTTGTTGTTATCTGATATGAAAAGAATCCTGGTTTTATTATCAGTGAACTTTGTTTCTTTTCTGATTGAAATATTAGACTGCTGCAGTTAAACCAGGTCTTATTTGTAGCATCAACTTGAGATTTGGGTTTTTTTTCCAATTGTAGCCTTTTCTTGCGTCAGTTTTAAGATGTGAGAAGTAAATGAGCTGAATGTCAATAAGCAAACCTTTTGAACTTTTATTTTTGGAACAGATGGACACCCAGTAATGGCAGCTGGTAGCCCAGTTGGACACATTGCTTTGTGGGATCTAGAAGAGAAGAAACTGATGTGTCAGATGCAAGATGCTCATTCCACAGCAGTAGCTGGCATGTCATTTGTCCCTGGAGAGCCACTTCTTATTACTAATGGTGCTGATAATGCTCTACGGGTAAGTTACAGTGGCTGCTGCTGTCTGCTGTTACCTTTTCCTTCTCTGAGAGAGCTGCAAAGTGTAAATGTTTAGTTTGGATTGAAGTAGTAGTTCTGAAATGAAACAAATACAACAAAACTTAAGTTGCTGGCTCCTCAGCTGGACTGTAGTTTAAAGTTTAAATGATGCCATTGCTTCATTTACTGCTTCCTGTAGCCTTGAAGAAAAAAAGCTTTGGATTGAAAAAAAAGCTCCAATTTTGCAGGACCATACTTTATATTCTGTTACACTATCTTAAATCTTGGTCCATTTTTTTAATACTTTGGATGACAAAATTTTGATGATAAAATGATTTGCTGCTGATAAAACTCCCTTGTGCTGCACGTCCTCGGTGCCATCAGCCTTTGGTGGACGAGCAGAATGAACAGCAGGAAACAGTCAGTGCTGTGACAGAAACTTCCAGAGTTTTAGGCTCAAGGGTGAAAATCAGCATGTGAACTTTGCTGTACCAGCTCCCAGCTAAACCTGTTTCACTGACAAAAGGTGCAGCTATTGGCAGGGCAGTGTTTATCAGCCTTTTTTTTCTGCTTGTTTTGGGATGCAGGTGTGGATTTTTGATGGACCTGGTGGTACAGGTCGTGTACTGAGAAGCCGAATGGGACATAGTGCACCACCAACAAAAATCAGATACCATGGGCAAAATGGAGAGCAAATTCTTAGTGCAGGTATGAATTATCATTCTTGCTTTTCAGTCTGATTTCTTGCTGTGATAAAGGAAATGCACAAAGTTAAGTGTCCTTTTTTTATTAATACAGCTAGATTATATTTCGTATGTTGTGTATATGCATTTATGAAACATGGTAAGTAGTTAATATAGACAGTGTCATGTATTACTGTAGCAAACTGTTTGTCTGGAGTAACATACCAGCAGGTAAGCTGAAAAGTAAAAAGAAGAATAGTGTAGGAGCTGGTTTTATCATCTGTGTTTACGTATTTGATAAATAAAAATTGTTTTGTTGTCTCCTGAGGAACTCTCAGCTGGTCAAAATGAAAACCTGTAAAAACTAGGGAAATCTGGTTTTGACAGGGAAGAAATAAGCAGCATGATGCATTTAGTAACTGAGAGGAGCCACACTACTTTTCCCACTAGTTTGAGCAAGGTTTGTGGCACTATCTGTAATTTATTGCATCTCAGTTGTGTCTGTAACATGTATATTTTCAAGGTTGCTTCTTACTGAGGTATTAATCTAAAAATGTAAAAAGGCATAATGATTGCCTTTCCTTAGAAACTAGCATATTTAAAAATCGCTAAAAAGATCCCTCAGGAGTTGAAGTGCTAGATCAGACTGTTTTGCACCCTGGAACACTTAAGTAATGGAATAGTAGAGACTCTTCACCTAGTCTTTACTTACTGTTAAGTAATGAATTGCTTCCATGGGCAACATTTGACAACATTACACTACATTTTGATAGATGTTACGCCCAATATCGCACAGCAATATTGTGCTAAAACTACCTACTAAAATCTCTTGCTGGTCACCCAACTAGTAAGTTGGATTCAGGTAACAAGTTACTTGACAGTAATTTGGCTCACACCAGAGAAACCACAGTATCTATTCAGTGTTGCTTAACCAATCTTCATATTTGATATTGTAGTTCACAGCAAAACATATGGAGAGAGCACAGAGGCAACCACTGAAGTGAAAAGCATCTCAGGCTTTGAGGTCTGATAATCTGCAGTGTAAAGAGACTGACTCTCTACATTCCTTTCTGAAACAGTAGTAAAACTTTGCAACAGAAATGAGGTAGCAATGCTGTGGGGTACCTTTCAGGTGCTATTGGTTTCCTTATATCAGGCATCTCCACAAATTACCTTCATGAAATTTGACTGATCTCACAGACTTATACAGATCCTGCCTTACTTCTTTATTGTAGCAAGAAAAGGTTGCTGGAATAGTATAATTGCCAATTGTCTTTCAGATTCTTTAAGTTCACTCTGAGTAATTTTCTCTTTATTTATTTGGAGTAGTAAAAGTGTTTTATGGTTCTTGTGATTTTTAAAAAATCATCTCAGTGCCTTTAATTTTACACATGTTGTGCAGTCCCATTTTTTGTTGAATTTTGGCTCTGCCTTGTCTGTCTCCCCCACAAACTGAACCTGTTTGCTAGTTTCAAATGTGAGCCTTCTGTCCCTGTATGAAATTCCTATCAGTTCTGTGAACATTGGTCACTTACTAGAGTAGGGAAGTCACATTAATGTCCTGGTTACAGGAAAAGTGCACAACCCAGATTTACCATTTTTGTTTAGGTTAGCTTACTGACTAACCTAGGTGTAGTTCTTAACTCGTCACAACGTTTATTGGTTAGAAAAAGAGTAAAGGAAGAAATGCTGTAGTTGGTGAAGGGAGTATATGGGGTTAGGAGAAAGCTTTGGGAGTATTACAAAGGTATTTGAAGGATGTGGCACTTTATTTATGTTCTAATCATTGAAAGCTGGGTACAGCTAGATAGGAGATGGGATAGAGAGATTAACATGAACAAGATGTTCATAAAGAGGTGTCATTCTGATTATGTGTGGGGCAAAGTTGTAGGAATGGGATGTAGGCCATAGAAAACCAAGCTCCATTAATTCTGCTGCTTATAGTGTTTCTCTATTTTTTCTTGGGCCAGAATTTTTAATAAGTACTCTTATTATGGTGTTTGAGGTTGCTTATTCTTTATACTTTTATTTTTCTTTATTTTTATTTTTCTTGCTCAAACAGCTTATGCATAAAGCTGATTTTTGCTCTTCACTGCTCTCTGCTAATGTTTTGTCAGGTCAAGATGGAACATTGCAGTCCTTTTCAACAGTGCATGAAAAGTTCAATAAAAGTTTAGGGCGTGGTAAGTATTTCAGTCAAAGTGCAAGTATTGGTGAAGAAAAGCTCTGGAAAGTGTTTATGTGAACATTAGCCAGGCCTTAATTTCACTTTAATCGTTGTATAAAACCTTATCACCTCAGTTGTTCTGTAAATTCAGTCCCTCCTGCTGCATACAAAGTGTAATCTTAGATGGGTTTGTACTTAAAAAAAGTAATTTCTGTTGCGTGGCAGCGTATGCCGCTTCACTGTGGGAAACATTAAAAATGTGTAAAGCAGTAGCTGACATTTCAGTGTGTGTAATTCAAGTTTTTAGTGTATTCCCCTTCTATTCAGTTGACTACATTCGTATTTCATGACTTGAGTTCCTTTGATCTAATGTGGAGTTTAACTTAAACACATGTTGCATGCAGTGCTGTGATAAGGAACACTCTTGTACAGTTTGGAGAGCGAGGATCAGAAAGACTAAAATAATTCTTAATTAGTTTTAAATATCTGTCAATATTGTTATATATGTATTTAAATCTACTGGAAAAGTATATGCAGATTTATTGATTTTATATATGTATCCTTTGGGCATAAATTTGAAATTACCAACTCTTTCATTATTGAAAGGGCTTACGTTGCTTTGTATAGTCATGTCTGTATGACCATGTTTTTTGCTGTAATGGGGGAACCTCTGCCTCAGGATTTCAGCACAAGATCCTGGAAGGAATAGGTTGAGTAGCACATCTGTGTAAAAAGCTCAGCATCACATGAATTTTGACAGGAACTCTGTTGCTCTTCTTAGCTCTTCAAACCCTAGGGAACAGCAATGCCATGTTTATGTAAGGCAGATTTTTCTAAGTTTAATAGGAACGTTATGTTGTGTTAACAGTCCTTTTGAAACCATTATTCTCATTTATGACCATGAGATTGAGACACTTAACTTCTATTTTTAAGGTTCAATTAACAAAAAGAAATCAAAAAAGAAAGGTCTTAAGCTTGACACTATGGCACTTCCACCAATTACAGCCTTTGCTTCAGGTAAGTGGTCTTTGACATACATTATGGAGTAAATATGAATACATTATCATCATGTATTCATTTTGTCTTTTGCTTGTCAAGAACACTACTGTTTTGAAAGCTCATGCTCCAATAAAATCAGATTATTGAGCGTCTGTGGCGTTTTGTGAGCTGTTGAGTGACAGTTTAGAAGTACATTTTATTTGATAAACCTTTCTAATATTTCAAAAAGAGCATTTTATCTCAAATGTCTTTATCCGGCTTTTGGCTTGAAAATCTCCTGCATGGAGGCCAAAATCTTTTAGTGTACCTATTATTCCAGGCTGGAGAACCAGCAGGCAGAGGGGGGATGAAGATCTTTGTCAACTAAGGAAATCTTAGGTACAATGATTGATTTTGATTCCTCAGTGCTTTCATTTGAGTCACTTTTCAAAGTCAAAGTTGAAGTAAATCTGTTCATTTGTAATTCAGTATGCAAATAATGAACGTGTTTTTTTTTTTGTAACAGATTTGCAATTATCTTTGCCACATCAAAATACACTTCTTTAAATTAATGACCTTTTCAGACTTGAAGCCTGTTTTGTCTTGAGTGTTAACTATTTTCTATTCTGAGGAGGGTGTCTTGTTTCCTGTGTCGAAAGACTTGGATTTACAATTTTCTGTAGCCATTTGACTACATATGGCATTTATATTTGCAGACTTCTGTGATACAGACTATCTGTACATACTTGTTGCAAATATCTCTGTGTATATTTTTTAAAGTTATATTTAAATATAATTAATTTAATATTAGTTATTTTTAAAACTAATATTAGACCTGCCTGTGTTTGGAGACATAAAGCCCCCATTTATTTAAGTACATTATAGTGTTGTTTCCTTTTTGCTCTCTTGTCTTTGCTTGTAAAGTGAACCAGTTTATATCATGTTTGAAGCTCTAGAAATATCCAGTTTCAAGCTCTTTTTTTTTTTTTTAATGTACATATTACAGAAAAAAGGCAAACTTTCTCATTATTTAGATGCCCACATGTCATATTTGACTAGAAAGTTTGGATACTGAACTTAGGAGAGACACGTTTTCCTGGAAATGCAAAAAGAGTGTTTTGCAGTGTAAAGCAGACCTAGCTCTTAAACCCAGTGTTCATTTGTTCTATAGTGGTTTCTGCAGCTTCAACAGCTGAAGAAATAGTTAAGAGACTGAGCAGGAAATGTGTGCAGATTGAGCAGTTCCAGCCATTTACCATGAAATATGCTTTCCAAACTGCATAGGCTAAAATATACAGAGACATAAAAGAAAAAAACCCAAACTTGTGGTTCTGTTAGTACTTTAGTTACACTACCACATGCACAACAGTTTGCCTGGTGGGTTTTTTTATGTATGGCAGCCTTTTGGCTGTGCAACAAGAACACTAATTATGAACTGTTCTGTCTAAAGGTGTTTTAAAATGATCTTTCCTAAGATATCAGAAAAGCTTGTTTGACTGTAGAATTACTGTTTCTAAAAGGACTATATGTTGCATTGCAGAAGTGGCACATCAGAGTGACTGGGATGGCATTATTGCCTGCCATCAAGGGTATATAACCTGTACAACCTGGAACTACCAGAAAACTTCCATGGGAGCTCATAAACTGAAGCCAGAAGAATTCAGCAAACATAAACCTATTGATATATGTGCAACAGTAAGTGTATTTAATATGAAGTTTTCTTCAACATTACAATGCACGATATTTTGATTTCTGTACAGAAATAATACTTAGAATGAAAAAACACTGTCTAAATGTGTTTTAGATGCTTTGCAAAGTGCTTTCTGCCTGCTCACTGTGTTCCACTAGGTGTTTTGTAATGCATATGGTCTGAAGAAAAATGGTGCATTTGCATTTTTTCCTTAAACATTCAGGTTAAGTACAGATGCTCCTTTCTGACTCACAGAAGTGGTTGGTGTTTACCTTTAGCCTGTCACAGTGATGCAGACTTCACTGTGTGCCCGTGGTGATTAACTTGCTCTTTGGTTGCAGTTTGCTGAAGACACTTTTTTTGTGGCAGTATGGAAAAGTGTGTTTCCAAATTGCAGGCAGGATATTACCTCTAAAACGTTTTACAACTTGAGTTGGACTCAGTGACATTATGTCTAACATGCAGTGAGGACAATACAAATGTTTGCTGAAGTTTACCAGCTTCTTGAAGCAGTTACTGTGGCACCCTTCAGGTGCTAGGCATACAGCAACTCCTGTATCTTGTGGTAAATTGTTTTTCTGACCTTGTGCTTAGTAGTTAAGTGGCAGATAAAAAAAATTCAATTGTAAATACCCAGTTTTCTTTTGACTACTGGATTCTATGGATTGTACTTTTCCATTGTCATCTAGACCACTGTTTACACTCTGTGTGAACTCACCTCATTTTGGGGTGCCATTGGCAATGTGGGCATTCAAAGAATCACAGTGCTTTATCCTAGGGATTGAATTTTTTGATGTTTTATTTATTGATATTATTACATATGACTTCTGAGGGATGTCACTAAATTTTCATATCCATGCATTGCCATATTTATTACCTGTTGACTATTTGCTTATTTTCAGAGCTCCTCCTACCTTTTTGAGATATAAATTGTTGATTCTGTGCAGGTTTCCTTAAAGAACTCTAATAAAAATGTATTAGTATTTTGTATTCCTGATATGTTATGTATCTTCTAACAACTTTGCTAATTGATATATGCTTAAAGAATTTTTTTCATAGATGCTTTATTTTGCTTTTTTTTTCATTCCCTTGAAAGGCAGTTGACATTACTTCATGTGGCAACTTCGCTGTAATTGGTATGTCAACTGGACAGGTAGATGTGTACAACATGCAGTCTGGCATTCACAGAGGGCGTTATGGCAAAGAAAAAGGTAAGGATTGCTAGACTTTTAAAATGCTGGCTCTTAACAGGACAGCCTGTTGTTCTGTCATCTAGGATATTTGACATAGGTTCTGTTGAATTTGGGAATCTTTTCAGTGTCTCTTAATTACCCTACATCATCCTATGTTGCACTGTAGTCAGTTGCACTGATTTGAAGGACAGGATCTCTGCTGGTTTTAACAGCTCTGATGTTAGCATACCCTTGGTTTTAATTAACACAAAATTGTCAGTGACCAAAATGATTAGCACAAAAATGAGATCTTCTGGCCTCCGCTCTTTTTGAGATAATCACATTCCTTAGCTTCTTGTTACAGGGTTCTATCTCTGAGATAAATTTTCCCATATGTTTTTTGCTCCCTGCTTGAAAATTAAGGAGTACTTTACATGTGGAAAATTGAAGTCCTAAGCAAGTCCAGTCCTTTACATAGGGTATTATTTTTAATTACATCCTGGAGGAATTTCCCTAAGTGATTCAAAACGTCCCTGAAATCTCATATTCAAAAGAAGTTCCCCAAAATGGAAGCAGAAATATGAGCTGATACTCAGGTTTAATTGCTCACAACTTTTTACTTTTATTCTATGTGCTTGTTTGAAAGCAATTTGGTTTCTCTACAGGTAAAAAAAACAACTTACAATATTGAAGCAGTCTTGTCATGTGGCTTTAGAATTCTTTGTCACTTGTTTTCTAGTTGTTCAGTGTAGTTAGGCAAAGACATACAGAACAGTGTTTGGCATTCAGCTGATTTCTATGCTAAGTTTAAATAATACTCTCTTTTCTCTTGGTTTGCAGCACATGAAGGGGCCATTAGAGGGGTAGCAGTGGATGGATTAAACCAGCTGGTTATCACAGCTGGTAGTGAAGGATTAATTAAATTTTGGAAATTCAAACCCAAAGTTCTAGTTTACTCCACTGAACTTTCTTCTTCTCCAAGTGCAATTCTACTTCACAGAGATAGGTAAGAAACTGAAGCTATTCCATGTGCATAATGTTTTGCTGTGCATACTTGTCTAGAATGGCAACCAGTATTCTAGTTAAGTTTATATATCTGATGCTTTGAAATATAAGTGACTCCTAGACACAAAACAAAATGATGACAAGACATTTTATTAAGATGAAGGAATGTAATACTGATATTATTTGAAATTATTACTGATATTGTTTGAAATTATTTTAGAATAAAAGATACCTGGAACAATTTTAAGATATTTTTATTTTTTGTCTCTTGAGTATTCAGTATCGTATGTGTTCATGTTTGTTGGCAGTGGTATTCTGGGAATTGCCTTTGATGACTTCAGTATTAGTGTTTTGGATATAGAAACCAGGAAGATTGTCAGGACATTCTCAGGACACCATGGACGGATTAATGACATGGTAATTGTTAACTCATTTTCTGTAGAGGTGCCATACACAGATACCTAATCAATTTTAAAGATAATGAATTTATCTGCGTCTGTTAAGTCACTGAGTATTATATTCAGCTGTGAATTGCAGAGCTGTAGTTCAGCTCTACAGCACTTTAGGCCTTGTTAGTTTTCCAGTTAAAATGTGTAGTGTTGGAATGGTCATCTGTTTTTCATGTACCTCGGGATTTTGCTGTTACTTTACAACAAGCTGATTTTGGGTCAAACAAAGCAAAGCATTAGGAATAATGAAAACCACATAGAAGAGCCAAATTGTGAGTAGTCTGAACTGTGTATTTAGAAAAGATGAGTCAGGTGTCAACAGATCTGAGATTATGCAACACACTGATAATTCCTCATTTACATCTTATACAATAGTGCTTTGTAGAGTCCATTGAAATAGTTTTTAATTATAAATGGTACTGAATTGAGTGTTTATTTAATTTTTTCAATTTTATGCTTGCTGGTTTTCCTCATTAACATGAAAGTAAGGACCAAAGTGCTTTGACTAAAAGTCAGATCTATCCTGTTTCATACATTTAAACCTGTTCTGAAATACCTTCTGGTTTTGTTCTTTTCTCCTTTTCAACAGTGTGTTGTCAGTTTTGGTTTATGGCCAGACCATTTCGTCCTTGTTTTAGGGAGCAATCTAATCTTGACAGAGCCTCCTGTAGGGACTGACTTGTCAGTTTTGCCATTAAATTGACTTTTTTATTTTAGACTTTCAGTCCTGATGGTCGTTGGCTAATAACTTCTTCAATGGACTGTACCATTAAGACTTGGGACCTTCCCTCTGGATGGTGAGTCACTTTGAAAATGTACAGCAGAAATAATAATTCTATGTCTGGTGAATGGCATAAAGCCATCTGGCTTGATTATCTGTCACCAGCTTGTACTATGTGATATTCCAAGTTGCACATGGTATAACAACTCAGTATCCAGTATTTTAGTTGTGCCCAGTGCTAGCAACATGTGCCTTTTCATGGGTCTGCAGAATGACAGTGTCTTGAAGACCTGTTAATGACACCTGGAGTTTGCATGTAGTGTGAATGAGTGTTAATTTATTCTTTGTCTGGAATCCACAGGGCACGAGTTTGCTTAAGCTAAATTGCATTGTTTTATGGTAAAGTAGTCATGGAATCATAGAGGGGTTTCAGTTGGAAGTGAGTTTCAGAGATCTAGTCCAACTACCTTGATGTGGGCAGGGCCTTCTTTCACTAGACCAGGTTACTCAGAGCCCCATCCAACCTGTCCTTGGACATTTCCAGGGACGGGTCATTCACAACTTGTTTGTGCAGCCTGTTCCAGTGCCTCATTATCCTCCTCATCAAGAAATTTCTTTCTTGTGTCCAATATAAATCCACCCCCTTTAACTACAAAACTGTTGTCCCTTGTCCTCTCACCACAGGACCTGTTAAAAAGTCTTAATCCTTCTTATAAG
>JAWWMP010000093.1:12393352-12405793 GCA_035047865.1 Dendrocincla tyrannina | reverse complement strand
GGATCAGTCAGTACAGAGCAATTCCAACTCTTGGCTTCTTGTCCTACCACTCAGTATTAGTCTTGTCTTGAGAAAACTGGGACTGAAATAAAAGTGATGAAAATCAAGATTTATGCACTCATGTTATGCTGGACAAGAGCAAACCCCATCTTCCAGTTTCCAGGGAGTAACCTATGGTTTTGAGATCTGACCAATTTTTGTTAAGATTGCTGCTCAAGCATTTTACCCAGGAATTTCTAATGACTCCACCTATCTCCTCCACCTCCAGCAAAATCCTCCTGTGCTTACCTGTATGAACTCCAAGCAGAACTTTTAGATTTATACAGAAAATAGAGTGATATATCACCACTACACAGAATTACCCACCCAGTCAAATGCTTACCGCACTATTCTACTTCAACTCAAAACAATTTCTCCCTAGCAACTATAAAAGAATACTAAATGGTCAAGTCTGGCTTCTAGTAAGATTGGATCATGTTATAGCGTTCATATTCATAAATGGAGAGATAGCAATCTCTGGGGTTTATTCTGCCCAGAAATGCAATGAATGAGGAACTGTTCTGTAAATTCAAATCACTTTACTCATGAGTCATGGTGTTGTCATGTGAGTACTGATAAATCGAGTTATAATGTTAAAAACTGTCCTCTATCTTTCTCCTTTTTCCCTACAAAGATGACTATCTGGATAGCCAAGTGATAGTAAAGAATGTGTTAATCTCACTTGGCCATTTCACTCTTTTTTACATATGATGAAAAGGAAGTTTACATTTAAATTATATGGATGGCTGAACATGAAGTGTAGCCATGCATTTACAGCACCACAGAACCTCTGAGTTTGGAAGAGACCTTCAAGATCATCTAGTCCAACTATCAAACCAGCACCACCATAAACACCCCTAAACCATATCCCTGGTGCCACATTCAGAAGCCTCTTGAACACTTCCTGATGCAGTGACTCCACCACCTCCCTGGGAAACTTATTCTGATCACTCTCTCAGTGAATATTTTTTTTTTATATCTGGTCTGAACCTCCCCTACTGCAACTTAAGGCCATTTCTTCTTCTTTTTCTCTGAGAAATTCTCCTGTTATGTGGGACTGCTGAAGGGTTATGGGTTTGACTCACAGTAAGAAATTTGCACTGCTAATTTGTTAGTTTCTAACTGTTTATGTATATACCCTGTAGCCCACAAGTTTGGAACTCCATATGGTGACTCACTATGGCCTGAGGGTTGCAAAGAAGTCTAACATGGGGTTCTGATGCCATCCAGTACATGTGTGATTGAAGTTATATGCAACTAAACTCAGAAACTCAGGTGCAATGTTAGGACACCTTAATAATGCCTCACACTACTAGATCCACAGATAATGAATGTCCTGAAAACCCAGTATATCAAATAGTCAGGCATGTGAAAAGGGCATATTCCTGTCATATTCTCACCTTTTTGTTGTTCGTCCATGTACATCTACAACCCTTCGTTATATGGACCTGAGGGATATGATTTATGGGTTCCAAAGTAAGTAATCAGGGACCCACAGCACAAGAAAGGAAGTAACTCTCTACAGTTCCCAACAAATATCTGAAAGGAGGTCGTGGTGAGGTGGGAGTTGGTCTCTTTTGCCAGAGGCTTCAGAACTCCCCACATAGCAGGAGATTTTCTTGGAGGAAGTTTTTCTCTGCTGTGATGAACTGAAAAGTCATTTATGAAAATAACCTATAGGAAATATGATCATAAGACAATATTTTTATCAGACCTGCTGCCCAAGTTTTGCATTATGCTGAGTTAATAAATGGGAAACTTCTATGTAACGACAAATACAACTCTGTTAGATCTGACTGAAGTGGCCAAAAAGGATTGCAAAGAAAAGTGAAACACAGCAAATATACCTGCTACTTCCTCTGAAATACTTTCTCAGCCTTTACTAATTTGAAATTAATGGACTATCTGAGGAAAAGTGTTTTCTAACTGGTCTGGGATATCAAAGAGTGGATTTTTCTTTCATAAATCTGCCTGACCTCTTTTGAATCTGTCTACATTTTTGGCATCTGCAGGATCCAATGGCAAGCAGTTCCACAGCTTACCTACTCACAGCTACCTCCTCTTGCTTGTTTGAGGCTGGCTTCTTGCTAACTCTATCTTATTTCCCTTAGCTCTGTCACAGAAAAAAAAAACAGCAAGCAGTTAATCCTTATCAGTTCTGGGTTGTTCCACATCCCCATCTTGATTTTCTAAGTCTTCAGTTTGGGTAAAATTAAAATGAAAACAGTTGCAGAGCTGACCTTGTTCTGGGAATGACTTCTACAGATGCAGATGTAAGTATGTATGAACACTGAACAGTGTAGGTACTCTCTTTTAGAAAATTAATAATAATTTTTATAATTACTTTATATTTTGAATGCTTTCATAGAGAACCATGAAGATTGATTATTTCTTGAGCTGTGGGCAGCTTGGGATAACTGTACACATCAGAGAGTAAGTTGCTGGCTGCATCATTCCCTTAGTTAGCCAACACTGTTTTAATCTGGAAAGAAAACACAGGCAAACCTTTTGGAATCCCTATACTGGTTTTTAAGTATATCTTTAAAAAAAAAAAATCACAAAGTAGCAAAGGAGAAGCAAAGTGAAGGTAACTAATTTAACTTCTTGTTTACAGACACTTCATGAACCAATTACTACTTGCAATAAAAAAGAAAAGCTGATTATTTTGTTGGCGATATACTCTAGCTTGTCAAACTCTAAAATCTCAATTCCATTTCATTACAGGGAAGGCCATTTCAGAATAACATTGGTCTGCCTTGGAAGTTTTATGTTAAACGACGTTTTGGATGAGATCCAGGCCCAAGAGGACAAGTCTTCAAGTTCTGCAGACCCTCTAAAATGTGGAGACTGTGCTTTGACAGGTGCTTTTCAATGTATGGCCCCATTAACAGTAAAGATGGACAGCCCCACTTGTGATGTCATGACCCAACCACTCTTTCTGTCCCTCATTGTAGAGCAGTAAGCTAGCAGCTGGTGAAGTATGTTTGGCCATGGAGCATCTTTGTTGCAAAAGTATGATCTGGTATTTAACACTTAAACAGGCAGAAAAATCACTGAGAATATAAATAGTTTATTGTGTTCTTTCTTTTGCATACACATTTAAATGCTTTTATAATTTAATGGGATCACTTACATTATTTGCAAACTCAGTAAATTCTCTGGGACTCTGTACAAACTTTAAAAAGCATATTCAATGTTAATGTTCAAGTACTGTAAAGTGAATGCTGGCTATTGGTAAATTATATGTGACATTTATTATGCTAGATTCTGTGCTGACCCAGAGTTAATGGAAATTACAGAGTATGCCCTGTATTTGTTTCCATTAGGGATACTTGTTCTTGGTATAACTTCAGGCTGTTCTTGTCTTATCTATTTTTCTGTTTGGTGATTTGAATTGCCTGAAGTCTTTCTAATTCCCACAGTTAGTTCCACTTTTGTAAGGACAAATACCATAGACCAGGATAACAAGAAGGAACAAAGCTGAAAGAAGGCAAAACTTGCTGTTAAGACGGGGGCTGTGAAAAAAAAAGAAAAAGAATTTTCTTGTGTTGCATGAGAAAGTGGAACAGAAAGATGTAAGTTCTTTTCTCAGATCTGTCACCATATCTCAGTGCCTATAAATAAATCAGTAATGTATTCTTGAGTTCCTTCATCAATGAATCAATGCCTCAGTGTGTTGCTGTTACCAGGAATCCAAGGGAATTTTGTTTTTTTAAATGAGCTAAACAAATGTGGCAGACTAGAAGGGTACATCCTGCTCAACAGGCATGCACCTAAAGGTTGTGGCCTGCTCTGTGCCCAAGTGTCTTATTGTGCTTATACATGTCTTTTTAAAACAGTTTCATTGAGCTCTTGCAAAATCTTTCCAGCAGTTGGCCTTTCATAGCTGTCAGAATGATTGAGTAATTTGGATGCCTTCCAAGGCTCATTCTTTTCCCAGTAACCTAGATTGTTTCAGATTTGAGTGTGTCATAGAGAAAAACATTCTCCAGGAATGTCTGTTACAGGAACTGGTGGAAACATCACTGGACCTAACTCAAACCAGGCAAGCATACGATCTGTTGCAAATTTATACTGGCAGCTCTTGATCATAAGTGTCAAATTTAGTCATATCAAGATTCCTGAATGATTTTGGTGTTTGGCCTTTTGCATTATGGCAAGGGAAACAATCTGATGGTAGGTGGTTAAAGAACTGCAATCCCATGCACGTGGGAAGAACACATAAGAATGTTTAAATTCTGCAAGGATGTAACAATGGCATATTGGTGGTCAGCCCCATCTAGTGAATGGAGCCCTTGTCATCCTCGTGGTGGGTGAGAGGTGTGAGGAGTGTGTTCATAGGCCCTGAATGGACTCAGAGGCAGAAACAGGTAATTTTGATGTTTGATGACTTGAATTAGTGGAGTCCAGCAGTCTGAAAGGGAAGTTATTTCTATCAGCACCACTCTGGGTAGGGCCACATAGTAATAGTTGAAGCCCAGGAACAGAACTTGAATTAATTGAGGCATGAATAGCTTGGGTTACCTGTAGAGGTAGGTAGTATCCAAAAGTAGTACCTGGGAAGAATGCAAGACTGAGGGGCAGTCTGTTTTGTGGCCAGGGAGATCAGGGTCACAGATGAGATCCAGATGGCAGACAGATGTGGTAGCCATCTAGCAGCAGGCAGCAGACAGTAGGCGCGGTTTTGTTGAAAGAAGGTACTTAAAAGTAGGATTGTACAGAAAGTGCTTTCATGAGTAGAAATCAGGTGTTAAAAATCACATCCAGTTCCTAAGCCATCTTATAAAATGACTCTCCACAAGCTTCACTCTTTCTTGACACACAAGGTGGTGGGTTGCTCTCCTGTTTCCCCATCTGTTACAAAGGTTTTGGGCCTCACAGTAAGAGCTCTCTGTCACCTTACCCATTTCTGCCTTACATCATGATTAAAACAAGCTCTTGAATAGTTGCCCACAGCACTCAATCACTGTGAAGTGTCCTTACATTTAGTACCTCCAGTCCAGGAGAGCCTCAGAGACAAAATTCATGTACTTGGGTTGAGATGTGGTTAGTCTGATCAGGACCAATTACTTAGTCTTGAAAAAGTCCAGACACTCTTTCACTGTGGTTAGCATCATCATGCTGTAATAACAGTATTTTTATTATACTTTATAGCTATGTGAAGGAATTGGATTTCCTTGTAAAAGCTAATGACTTCATCATTGCTGAGATACTGTCTGAGAAAGAAAGGGAAAATCCGATGTAGGATATGGTGGACCATAAGGTCAGGCATCATCTGTGATGCTGAATGAAAAAAACCTATTCAGTCACAAAGCTGATGATAAAAAGTGACTTTCTAATGGCAGAAAGAAGCCTGGAGTGCTTGAACAAGAAAATGCAGACTCTTTAGCAGTCATTTGTGCTTGGGTACCTAATCCAAGATCCATCAGTCAATAGGATACTGCCATTCATTGCAATAGGAGATACCAGAGGGAAGAAATGTGGGGATACTCCCCCAGTGAAGGCTATTGAGATTTATAAAAGAATTGTTGAATTTTTTTCTTCATTCTTGCATTCAAGATGCTAACTTTTCTATTGTTTTCTCTCCCATAAATGTAATTCACAACCATTAAAATTTCCTTTTAACTTTTTTTTTTTTAACTTTAATTTAGTCTTTGAAATGAAAAATTGAATTTGGCTACAGTCTAGTGACAGCTTCTGGGACTGTAGGAAAAAGACAAAATATCACAAGAGTCAGTTGTGGTGGTAATTAAAAGTTTTTGTACCTAGTCAGATTTTAATAATGCTCTCTATGCTGTCTGCAGTGTGTTAGCTGACTCTCATTATGTGTGCACATATTAAAATCTGTCCAGGATTTGTTTTTTTAAACTGAGGGAGAGCATCACTCTTTAGATTTACTTTAGATCTTCAAATTAAGGGACCCTTACTAACTCATTGTATTCTAATTCATTGTATTGTAGCCTTTATCTTTTTTAGGCTAGAAAACATGTTTGACGACTCTGCTACCTCATGGTCTTAAATAATTTGGGGTAATTTCACATGGTAAATTATTTGGTGCCTGCTGGGAATAAAATTACATTCTAGCTAATGCTGTTACAGAATGAGCATGTACTATCTTGGTAATAGCAATGATGTGAGCACGAAGTGTGAGTATTACAGTTTTTCAGAAAGTTAAAAAGGCTTCAGATGCAAACATACAAATTCATTGAAGTTTTCCATATTTTAATGATAAAACATGACAATTTGATCAGGAAACTCTGGATGGGGAAGGGGGATGGGGTGGGCATAGAGCATGTTGATAGCATCTAAATAGTGATACCCTCCTTATGTTGCCAGGAGGCAACGGATATTTTTGATCTACCATTTAAGGAGAAAATGAGATACCACTAGAAGATAATTTTGTAACTCACATGTATTCCTTCATATCCTTCTTCCATCTGCTAGTTTGCATTCTGGTTATAAAATTCTTGGATACATTGGAAGAACTGTTGAGAGCAAGACCGGCATGGGGAACATACTATCGGGCACTGAAAGTTGTCTGAAGGTTCTGACACCCAAGAAGCTTAAATATGTTCTATCATAGTGTCTGTTTAGTTTCACAAATGAGGTCACTGATTAATATTTCTCCCCTACATTACAGAGCATGCCAGCAGTCAGCACCTGTGTCCATCTGTATTCCACCAAAAAAAGCACTCCTTCCCACTGCCAGGATTAGTGGTTTTCCATCGCTTAAAATGATGTTCCTTGTGCCTCCTCAGCCTATTTCTAATTTGTACCTATTTATTCTGCAGAGCAGTAGCCTTTTAGACTAAAATGTAGTCAGCATGTACTGGATACACCACACTAAATTTGACATTGGGGCACAGGAATCCTTATTTTCAGTACTAAGTATAAACGACTCAGCTCTAGAAACAGCGTTTTATTTGTCAAGTGATTATTCTTTTAATGGAAAAAAATGAAACATCCCTGTACTTTCAAGTATGTGAACTATTCTGATTGTTCATAGACATATTTCAATGCATTAGACTACTATGAAGTAACTAATTCTTGTCATGGGGAACATCCATCTAGCAAATGTACTGTAAGTTGCAGAGCTAGTCCCTGAAGTCCTTCCTCTCTGAAATTTATATCAGCTCCTGCTGCTGCTGTCCTGTTTAGGGGTTGTCAGTGCTTTCAGTTTAAAATCAGCATTTTTAAAAAACTCAATATGTAAACATGATTGTGGCAGAAAATTGTAGTATGTATGGAGGACTTAGGCAGAGGGTCTCATTTTCTTGGCTTTTGGGTTTTTTTTAAAAAAAGAAAACACATGTCTGAACCTTTACTTATTTGTTTAAACTAAGAAAACTTGATAGAGACTGCTGGTTGTGGACGATGCTTTCCTGTAGTCTATGAGAAAAGTTTGCAGTTTGTGTAGTTGCTGTTTTAAACAATCTGCATTTTTTAGGTTGACAGGAAAGGCTAGATGACCCAGTGGCATGGAACTAAGGCTATCCTTCAAAATTTGAAAATTCTACTACTGTGTGGTTATGACCTAGCCTTGTATTAACCAATTCACTTAGTCTTTTATTTGGTTCAGCAAGGTGTGTATGTGGGCTTAATTTTCAGTAAAATCAATGACATGAGTTGAACTCCATTTTTTATGGCTTGCTAAGTAAAGGTATTAGATGTAGAATTAGAGCCTGTTTTCCAGGATGAGTATGCAGGGGAAGTGAACGGGAGCTGGAAAGAGGAGAACCTGGCCTATTCTTGGTGTGGTACAGGCTAAATAGACAGCTATAATCATTCAGAAAGAACTCAAGCATCCGAATGCCTGTTCCTGCATTAAAGACTTCAGAGAAGCATTTCTTGTAAGAACAGTTCATGACAAAAATTACCTGTGACCACAAGAGAGGGAATCTGATAGTGCAGGTGCACTCCCAACGTCCCATATATTGTGTCATGATCCAAATTCAACTGAAACCAAATAATGTTGTTTGAGCAGATTAGTACAGTCTCCTGTGCCCTGACCAGACTGAAAGCAGATAAGCTTGTTTACAAGAGCTGGTCACATGCACCTGTGTTTGTGAACCTGTGCATCGTCTGTGTGGAAACCATTCACAGATGTCATTTTGGTGTTAGTCCATGGCAACCAGTTCCACTGATGTGAGTGGGACCAGGCATTCAGCCTCCTGCTTGCCTGTCTCTAATTTGTCACAGGAACACATCCAAAATAGGATGTTCAAAAAGTGCTCTTTGTCTCTGTTCTGTGCTGCTAGTCTGGCTGTCATACCTTCATTCTGCTTTTCTCATTTGCAGCCCTTGGTACTATTTCTAGATGTATCATTGTAGTAGAAAATTTATACTTTTGTTCCAGCAGTGACTTTCTAGTTCAGCTTGCGAAAAAGAGAAGGGTTTTGGTCTGAAAATCTATCACTAGTCTAGTATCAGTAGGGTAACCTGTCTCCTTGAAAATACATATGTCTTTGTGAGTTGATTTCCAGAAGAAAAGCACTGCCTTATGTGGTCTTAATTCAAGAGCTGGTCTTGGTGGTTTGTGTGTATGTGTGTTTTTTGGTTTTATTTTAATTGAGAACAAAATTTGGATCGAAATTATTTGGGTTTACCAAGATCTAGTAACAATAATAAAGTTCTGCAGATGTGTGCTATTAGCACCTCTTTTAACTAGGAAAATGTTTTTCCTCTGGTGGAGTATCAGGTCAAAGTGAGACTATTGAAGAGTAGTACAAGGAGACATATACAATTTAAATGTTGACTTCTGAAAGCAAAGTCACTCATTGGTGTCAGTGGGTCTCAGACCTTCCTGTAAGAACTTCAAGGTTTGTCTCAGAAATATTGTACAATTTTAGGGACAGAGCAACAGAACAAAATAGAAGTGACCTGTGTAGTTTCGGATGTATTGTAACAGTCCCTTACTTAAAAAGTCCTCCTACTTAATAAAGTATATTAAGGAAAGGAATATTTGTGGATGTAGTATTTATTGTGATGCTACAGCCATGACTATTCTGTGATCCTTTGACAAGGTGCTAAACTAGCTGTGCTGCCCTTAAACTCTAAATGTCATCACTCTTGGAAAACCTTCACACCTTCCCAGCACTTACACTCATGCTTTCCTTTATTTCTCCCTCCTTCAGTGTTGCAGTGGCTGATGCAGGCTGTTTTAGTCTCTCTTGTCGTGAGCTGCTAAATGGTTTTCCAAACAGGGAAGAATTACCCAAGAAAATGACGTGTTACCCAAAAGCATGATAGGTTTTTTCATGTTAAGCAGTGTGACTGAAAAATGTAAAAAGCCATAGCCAAGATAAACTTACCAAACAGCTGGTTCTTCACCTTCCTGTATTTTAGGCTCTACATTGCTAGAAACTAAGGAGTTTGGGGTTTTGTTTCACTTCAGTTGATTCGTTTCAGGTTGGTTTTTTTTCTGTTTGTTTGTGTGGGTGGGTTTTTGGGTTTTGTTTGTTTGTTTGTTTGCCTGGGGGTTTTTGTTTGTTGTCGGTTTTGTTTGTTTCTTTGTTTCTTTGGTTAACTAGTTTGTTGTTTTTGTTGTCTGTGCTGCTGCTGCTTGTCTGTCATAGAACTGGGGACTCTTAACCAATACCTTCTTCGAAGTTAAAAAAAAGGGCTTGATAGGAACGCAATGTACTCAGAGCTAAAATCAGTAAATCTGTATTAAAAAAAAACCTTGGAAGCAATCAAATATTCTGTGTAGGTACTTTTTTTTGCTATTTTTTTGTATATTTTGCTTCAAAACTGACTTTTGTGTCTGTAAAAGTTCTGTTGAAAAAGATAACTCTAACTGAGTCAAATGAAGTATTTTGGTTACTAGAAATAAGTCATTTGCAGTTTACCACACAACCCAAAAATACTGATTACATGTTGCCTTAAATAAGTTTGTGTGGGATTTGGCCAACCAACGAGGGAGCCTCTTGCAGGGACATTCTCAAAGACAAAACACACACAAGTCTCCACTCTCATAAAGAGCAGAGAGGCTCTACTCTTTTCTCTCATTTCAGCCTGAAAGCATTTCTTTTCATACCCAGTCAGCAAAACCTAATGAGCTCTGCTATTCCCCAGTTCACTTTGATAGCTCACATTTCCTTCCCTATATGAGTTAAGATGCTTATCTATATAACTGCTGACGTTTTGTAACAGTGTCTGCTACAACTCCTAGGGAAACCTGAAAGTGGCAAGTGAAATTGAAGCAGTCTGGTATGATTATTTTCTAGAAACCTTGCGTAGGAAAAGGCAAGGTTATCTGCTTAACATATAGATATAGCAACATCAGTGCACTTTTCATCTGGTGTTTCAAAACCCCCATCCTTTTCCAAATCAGCTGTACAACTGTAGACCATGAAAGGGGACTGGGGACAGTCTGGTGACAATCTTAATTGTCCTGTAAGGTGGCTGCTAATATGCTTAGACTTCATTGGCATTGCATAAGTATAAACAAATTCAACATTACTTTCTGATCAACCATTAAAAGCCTACAAATAAATCTTTAATCTGTAATAAGAAAAAAAAGTATCAAAAGCCTCTTTCTAAGAAACAAAGCATTGAGGAACCTACCACAAGAATAATTTCAAGAGTGCTTAATACTTTGGTTGGTTTGTTTCTATATGCTTGTTAATGATTTTCATATTGCCTTCCTGCACAGGAGGTCTATGGAAGCAGGAGGAATTGGTTTTGATTACAAAAGCTTTCTGTACACCTACAGCAACTATGTGCAGATCAGCATTCAAATTATACATGAATTTTTACATATATGTATCTTGTTGTGTACTCTTGTGAAGGCTGAAAGCTCATTTATATCCTCTGAATGAACTTAGCTTTACTGTGAAGACTGGCCCAATGCAGGTTTGTTTTAATATATTTTGAACATAAGCAAAAAATGAACAGTTTCATTTGAACACTATACATCCATGATCATATAGAATTTTGATTTAGTGAAGAGTTCTTCACTGAAATCAGTATTTAGTATTTTACTGATTGCATTTAAGTTCAGATTTTAAAAAAAAATTAAATCTCTAATATTACTTGAGGAAATCAGAATGCCCCCAAATGTGTCTAAAATTTTCCTGGCAACAAAAGGAATTTATCAGTCTTTGCACAGTGATTTGTACAATTCGGATGTTGCCAAAGCGTTCAGATTCACTACATAAATGAAGACACTAAATATGGTAAGGATACTTTACAGTTCCAAACTACTGAGTGAGAAAAAGACAGGAACTGTTTACAAAGGCATTGAAATTCTGTTACATGTTTTGTTTTGCTTCTTGACTTACTGAATTGGGTTTGAGTGGGAGGGTTTTGGTAGCTGTGAGGCTGATGGGATCAACGCCAGCCAGTTCCAAGGCAGACCCATCACTGGCCAAGGCCAAGTGAGAGGCAGCACCTTTGGGATAACAGAGTTCAGAAGGGGGGAGCGGGGGGAAACCTGCACGACAGTGACAGCAATCCAAGGAGCAGAGTGAGAATAAGTGAGAGAAAGAGCCCTGCAGACCCCCAGGTCAGTGCAGAAGGAGGGTGGGGAGGTGCTGCAGGCACTGAAGCAGGTTCTCCTGCAGTTCATGGTGAAGACCATGGTGAGGCAGCTCTGCCCCCACAGCTCATGGCAGTTCATGGTGGAGCAGAGGTCCACCTGCAGCACTTGGAGATCCACAGGGGAGCAGGTGCATGTGCCCAAAAGAGGCTATGACTTCATGTGAAGCCTCTGCTGAACAGGTTCCTGGAGCCCACACTGGAGCAGGCTGCTGGCGGGATTTTGTGACCTGCTGTGGTACCCACATTGGGGAAGTCCTGAAGGACTGCAACGCATGGAAGGGCCTCAGACTCGAGCACCTTGTGAAAAACTGCAGGCTGTGGGTGGGACTCATGTTGGAGAAGTTCCTGGAGGGCTGTCTCACATGGGAAGGGATCCCATGCTGGAGTAGGGGAAGAGTGTGAGGAGTCCTCCCCTTCAAGGAGGGCAGAGACATACTGTGAACTGACTGCAGCACCCATTTCCCACCCTCCTCCACCACTGGTGGGGAGGAGATAGAGAAAATTGGAAGCTAAGCCCTGGAAGAAGGGAGGGGTGGGATCAGCGGAGGGTGTTTTAAGTTGAATCTCTTTTGCCTATGATGGTAACCACTGAGTGATTTCTCCATGCCCTTATCTTGCCCAAAGAGCCTTTTATTTTCTCTCCCCTTCCCAGCTGAGGAGGAGAGTGATAGAGCAGCTTGTGTGGGCACCTGGTAACCAGCCAGGGTCAACCCACCACACCCACGGAGGTCTTACTGAGACACACAGGTGGAGATTCTGAAATACCCCCTCTACAAATGGTATTCAGTCAGTTTTACTGGAAATTCTACCAGCTTCCTTTGTATTCTGCATTTAATCTTGTTCAATTTATTGGAAAAATGG
>JAWWMP010000093.1:12274296-12294968 GCA_035047865.1 Dendrocincla tyrannina | reverse complement strand
AACAGAAACACTAGAAACACTGGTTGGAAGTTGGCAAGGACTACTGCGAATTATGAAACACTTGAACACATACATGTCCTTGATGATAGCATGAAAGCTGCCAAAATCTCAGCTACCCACTGTGTATAGGAGAGCATGCATCACAAGAAAGACATTATACCATT
This sequence comes from Dendrocincla tyrannina, assembly GCA_035047865.1. NCBI lineage: Eukaryota > Metazoa > Chordata > Aves > Passeriformes > Dendrocolaptidae > Dendrocincla > Dendrocincla tyrannina. Next base: position 12,294,804 of record JAWWMP010000093.1, on the reverse strand, counting down.
TCTACCCTGCTGGGTAGTGTGATGCTTTAAGGGCGGTTTTGCTCAGTAGTGAATTTGTTATAGCTCCATTACTTGACAAGGGTTTTGCACCTCTGAGTGTCAGCAGCAGCTGAGAGAGCATTATAATTGTTTTGGTGGTGCAGCCGAGGGCTCTGGGTTGTGAGGGCGCGGTCGGGTGGTTTCTGTTGGGTGACTGGACCCTGCAGAGGTGCATCTCAGCACCGTGGGGACTCTGGCTGTTCCCAAGGGGCATCCCATCTCTGCTAGTACTGGGAAGGGGGAGTGAGGAAGAGCCCTTGGGAAGTACTTTCCTGCTTCTCTGTTTAGAAGGAGAAAGATTTGTCTCAAACACGTTGATGTGTTCTTGGAAAGACAAGATTAAAGCAGGTCATGTTTTAGGAGACCTGTAGCTTGATGTCCATCAGTGGTTATTCTATTAGATGTGTGTCTCACCACGTGCAAATGTAAACTGAATCAACATATTTCAGTAACTGTGTGCACACAAGCATGAATGGGAAAGTGATTCTACACAAACCAGCAATGCATTTTTGCCTGTTCTGGAATGCCTACATTTTGAATTTCTATCTTGAATTTCCTGGGTGCTTCAGGCACCAAATTCAGTGGTTTTGCGAGCCTTCTTTTATTTTTTTTTTTATTTTGTGGTTTGACTTGAAGCAATTCTGAATTCTCAGCTGTTTGCCTAACAGTTTTTCTCTCAAGCACTCTTTTGACCTACCTGCCTCTTTCATTTGCATATCAAAGAGTATTTAATTAGTTCTTTATTTTTGCTGTTCCTATCTTTCTGTCCTCTCAGCAAAGGTTTAATCTTCCTTCAGCCATGGGTTTCTTAATGATCAGACTGCAAACTAGCTATAAATACTTGGGTCTGCTTCAATAATAACAAAATAAGACATTTCTGCAAGTTACCTTCCCATTATGGAAAAAAGGGCAATGAGTCATTGTTAATCTGCAGGCTAAAATTGAAAAATTCTTGCAAAGAAGGTTTGTTGGTCTCAGGTTGGAGTGTTGTTATAAAAAAGCAAACTGGCACACCTACCATTTGTCTTATGTAAACTAGTGCAGGGAGGATGCAAAAAATAGGTATGCAAGTGATTCCCCAGCAATACTACATGACCTAAACTACATGATAATCTTCTTTCAGTACTCTCTTTTATTGCATAATAGCCAAGTTTTGATTCTAAAGCAGAATCTTAGAAATAAATTTTCATCTTTGGACAGGAATACATATTTTTTCATTCATTGTTGTTACAGAAGATTAGGATTTCTATTTGCTAGATTATTATTAATTAAGAATTAGATTTCTTTTCTCAGTAAGTCTGAATTCTAGACTTCTGGAAAGTTAACTGTGTGTGACAAAAGCTGTAATTGGCCTGTATGATATTCACGTGTAACATTAGAGGGTGGGTGAAGTGCATTGCAAAATAATTCTACAGTTGCTTTTTATTGCTCTTCTGAAATATAGACTCACACTTCTTTACATTTACCTACTTTAAAGTGTAAATTTACAAGTGCTTCATCTACAGTGTCTGTGCACTTCTTCTGCTGTGTATTTAATGTAGATAATGAGAGCAGTGTGTATCCTTACCATATATGTCTAAGTCTAAGAGTGGGCTCATCTTGAAGTCAGGAGAGCAGTCTTGAGCATCTCTTTGGTCTCTCTCTTATGTCCAGTGGTCAGGTAATTAGTGGTTTTCTTTTCTGCATTGGTTGGGCATTGGCAGAAAGCTCAGGGCATCATCTTTTCTTTGGTTTTGTTGAATGGAGGAAAACACAAAGAAGTAGACTACATTTAAGAGAGGTAATTATTTTTTTCTTTCCCCTGATTTATCTGTTTGAAAAAGATAGAAGAAAGACTGTGTTACCATACTGTAAAATGAGAAATCTATTGGAGTGAGGGAGAAATGTAAATTGAATTGTAACTGCATTGCGTCATATTTCTCTGATCTTAGTCACATATGTTGGAAAATCAGAGAATTCCAAATCCTCTTGAAACCTTAAAACCTGCCTCATGCCTTTCTGAAGTCACATGCACAGGGTCATCCTGCACCTGTTGTGACTCAGTGCTTGGGCAGGGTGGATGCTACCGACAGGTATGTCTGGCTGACACTAAATACTTTATTTGAATTAAAAAGGAGGAGGAAGCAAACTGAGTATATTTGGGGGGAAAAAAGAAAAGGACTAAGCAAAGCATTACTGTGACTCACATCTCACCATGTAATAGAAGAGAATAATTCAGCCTAAAATAGCTAAGGAGGAATTTTACCTGCAAGTATAATGTAGTATTTTATTGTGTAATTTATAGGGTTTTGTAACCTCTTTCCTATACTTCAGGCAGAAAGCCTAACATAATGTCTCAATGAGTAAGCTTTGCTTTGTTTTACCCTAATGGTGATAACTTCCAGTAAAGCTCTCCCTAATGGTTTAAGCAGATGACCAAAGCAGGGGAGGGACTGAAGGTAAAAAAAACCCCAAAGCTGTTTAAGCAGTTCATATGTGATGATAGCTAAAGGGCTGCCAAAAAAAATACCCCAAACTAAACTTCTAGAAATAAAGCCAAGTATTTATGCAGCAAAGAAATCATGGTGAAATAGAACTGCTTGAGAGGGATTATTTGCTGCTGTAGATGCCACATGAATAGACTTAGCTGTCTGTTAACATAATGAATGTTGAGGTAAAGCAATTGCAGCCAGTTAGGAATATCCCTGTATGACTTTTCCACAGTGACATGCTTGCTGCATTGGTTTCTGTTGGAGTACTACTTTTGCATTTTTTCTTATTGCACTTGATCTTCTAATGAGTATGGAGTAATGCTTTTCACATGTACTTTAGTCAACACCTTTCCTGTCAGCTTCTGTGAAGCTGTGAGGAGTTGCATTGATGGTAACTCGATATGAGTGTCTTATTTCAGGGGAAAAGAAGTGATAAAAAGTTACTGCAAAACAGGAGCAGAGGCAAGAAAGAAGTATAGCCTTCTTGCCACCAGGGAGTCTTTTTATGGATCTTGAGGTAGAAGGTCTTCCCAATGACTTTTGACTTCAGACATTACAAGTTTCTTGCTGTATTGCTTAATGGGAATTTTAGAGTATTGTTTTGTAAAATTGGCTTATGTGCCATTTTATAAAACGTCTCACAGGCACCACACATTCTCTTTATAGACAAGAGCTGTCTATGCTTTCTCCTTAAAGTAACTCTCTGAGGGAAAGTTATTGTAGTTCACAAATACTGTGATAAAAACAACAGTCGGGTATCTCAGCTGTAATATTTGTACATCTTAATGATAGATCCTTCTTTTACTAACTTCTTATGCCATTGTGCAGATCTGTACCTTCTGCTGGCTCTGTTTAACTGGACTGTGCATTTATGATGTTTCATTCTCTAATGGCACGTCTTGGAGAACATGCAATGCAAATCCTGAGTCAGTCCCCAAACCCTGTGCCACTGCTGGTGTTCTTAGAAGAGTTGCAGTAGGACAGTGGGGCTATGGGAGGCCCAGAAATCTGCATTAACCCCTGTTGCCCCTTCTGTGCAGCACGGCATAGGACATTACCACATCAACATTAACTTAGCACAGAAAAGTGTTTTCTTTCTTAGTGTTTTCATCATGGTAAGGTTCCAGGGAGATAATATTGAAGAAGAAAGTTGAAGGTTTCTTTGCTTTGCAAGGCTGAACTGGTGTAAAAGCAAACGTAGAAAATAGTGGATTTGCAGGACCTTCAGAACTCATTGTTGAACTCCCCTTAAGCAGCACAGGGTCAACACATTACAAAATCAAGCTATCACATGTCATCTATACAAAGTAAGCATAGCATTCTGTCTGTTTATGTTAAGAAAAAAGAAAAAGGTAGTTTTAGTTGTAATGAAATTGTGTTTCTTTGGCTACAGCATACCCAGTTTTCGGATGATGGGGGGAAGAAAAGACAGTTGTTCAGCCCATTACACTTGAGGGGTAATTTGAAGTTAGTAAATTTTTACACCAGCCCTTTCTCTTGAATAATGCAGATCTGTGTGTGTATTCCATGGTGTCTGTGTTTCATAAATAAATAAATAAACAAGGGAGGCCCTAAGTTAGATATAAAAGTGAAAAAGCAGTTCCTAAAGGATGTCTACTTTTGTCTGAGAATACTTCGGATTCCCTGAGTTTTAGAAAGTTCCAAAACCTTTGAAGTGAATGTGTACATATTATGAGCATCTCAGGTAGTTGGCATTTTACCTTCAGTTTTTCATCTAATGGGGAATCAAAGGTAACTTTAATTTTGAAAAGGTTATTTTCTAGTCTTTTATGGGCACTCTAGAGTCCTGCTCGTATTTCAATTTGATTGCTTGCTATTTCATCTTTGAAAAGAATCCAGTGCCTGCACTGTTTATTTACATTCATGCTTAATCCTGTTGCTTTTTTTCCTGTAGGATTGTGGAAAAAGGTTACTACAGTGAACGAGATGCTGCTGACGCAGTTAAACAAATCCTGGAGGCGGTTGCTGTGAGTATTGTCATTACATACTCAGCACCTGATCTTTCACCTTTAGTGGCTCAATAAACAAGTATGAAAGAGGCAGAATTCACTGGAGACAATCTACACAAGCTCCCTTCTATAATTAATTTTGCATTGTTTTTTTCTTTTTTTAAGGTAGTGGCACTTTGAAGGGCAAGAAGTGATTTTGGATGGCAATTCATTTAATGGTCTAAGTTACATGTTACAGGGGAGTGTGTGGTCTGTCCTGTCTCCACTGTGGAGTTCAGCACTGGTTGTTTTAGCCCTAAAAGTAATTTGAAATCACTGACACTTGCATAGCCTCTCACTCATTTTGTTTTGATGAGTATGTCACAGTAATTTATTTGGAACCTTAAAAGTGTATTGCTTTTCATCTCAACTTTAAAGGATAATAGATGTGTTAGCTGGTGTAAAGAGTTACAAAAATTTAAGTCAGAGATTCCTGCAGATTATTGCCAGGAAAATAGTTATGCTTCACTTGCAGTTATTGCCTTGAGGTCACCCGTCACAAGTTTTGCCACTGTGCTGTAGCATTTAGATAAAGAAGGCTCTTTGCAAGGATGTGGCCATGGCACCAGGCCTGACAGAGTTCTAGAGATGTTTGACAATGCTCTCACACACAGTGTGATTCTTGGGGCTGTCCTGAGCAGGGCTGGGATTTCAGTGATTCTTGTGGGTTTCTTCCAACTCAGGATATTCTGTGATTCTATGATGCAAAGTGTGGACTATTGGGAAAAGTGCATGGTGTAGGTTGAAATATATCTAATAAAAAATCAACTCTTCTTACTCTTCATATTGCACATACCTGTACAGAATGAAAGTACTATTGAGAGAAAACAGAATAAAAGTTGGTTCCAGTAGTTTGGCCAGTTTCTAATATACCTTCTCCCTCTGTATTTTTTTGTGATTTTCAAAGATTTGGGCTTTTTTGTAAAACTGTTTCACATTCTATCACTTAGAGAAAGGTATAAATATTCTTGAGGCAAGAAGGTGAAGGCTTCTTGTGTCTACATACAGTGTTTCTGTACGTTATCTGTGTTTCTTAGTCACTTGTAGATCTTTCGTCTGATTTCACACCAGACATTCTCCAAAACAGCAATCAGATGCTGGGAAAGTACTTAAGAGATTAATTTGTCAAGTGTCTAGTCTTTGTACTAGCACCGATCACTTCCAGTACAAAAGAGAGGGGACATGTTGGACAACAAGAAAGTGTCCCAGGTGGGACACTTGAAGCATTCCAGAGAAATAACAATACAGAGGTAATTTTACTTTGTGAAACTAAGGTGTTATCAAGGCCAAAGGAGAGATAGACACGAGAGATTTTGCCTTCTGCTCTGCCTTGCTGGCTTCAGAGTCAGCAGGAGATATTTTAGATTTTATCCAGCAGCATAAATGGGTGGTTGTCGGCAGCAGGTGAAGGTGCTTTGGGATGAAGCAGCCAGGTAGCACAAAGACTGCAAAGATCTTGGAGTCAGAGGCATGTAATTAGTGCAGATGGGACCTGAGTGACATTTGCTGTGTTTCCAGACTGTCAGCCTTTCCCAGGGAAGTACGGCTCTTGATCATGTGGGAAGAAGCACAGTTGACCTGAAGAGCTCATTTGAAGGATCTGTACAGATCATCCAAAGAGATCAATGTCACAGGAGCTGTCCTCAGGAAAGGGCTGGTGGTCATGACTGATCTCTATAGAAGGTATCCAGAGATGAGGAGGTTACTGGTCACAGCTCTAATTCAGAAAATCAGAAGGAAAAGGGCAACTTGGGCGTATTTACCTGGGATGGTAATGAAATACCTCAGTGTGAAAAGCTGCTATAAGTCATGGTTTGGTTTTCTTTCTAAGCCTGTTCACACCAAATAAGATGTGAGAACTGGTGTTTACTACACTAACTACACATACTGCAAGACCATGCATATTCACTTCATGCTACTTTCTGAATGATCTGATGTTCATTGAGTCACTCTTATCCAAAGAAATCTAAATTATGTATTTTAGTGCAAAGCATAATGCATTTGTATAAACTTTTTAAATTGGATTCAGATTATTATTTTCTGATCAACTCTTTTTTTTCAGTTCAAGTTCCCCAGTTAAGATGGTTCTATGTTATTTAACATTCTTTTGCAAAAACAAAAACCAAACCAAAAACCAAAGTCAAAACAAAACAAAACCCCCCCAAAAACCACAAAACACAAAAACAAACAAACAAACAAAAAAACCCAAAAAACACAGTATGATTAAGTTTTGCTAAAAGATGTTTCAGAAGGTGTTTCAGCTCTTTCTTTTAAAAGTCAGGAACCAGATGAAAATATTCAGATTCTGTGAGTTGTAGTAGCTTGACTGAAATCAGTGGAATAGCGATGCATGAAAACTAAAAACTGGCCTTTATATAAGCATACAATAATTTGGATTTTTATGGATCCTGTACTATATCCCTAACTAGGATGAACTGTATCGACTCCTCCTTTTGTGGCTGACACTGACCATCTAAGCCAAAGCTGGAAAAACTGTGGAAGTGGCAGTTCCCAGCCTGGGGTCTTTGCAGCTCAACTGAAGTACTGTGATAGATTGGGGCTGTGAACTTGACAGAATGGTGTTGGTGAGCAGGACAGGAGTTATTGCTAGAAACTGGAAAATGCTGCTGCAGCAGAACAATCTATGCAAAGTAAAAGGAAATATATCCATAGATCATTCTTAAAAACAAATATTTGTACAATTTGCACAATAGACAATGCCTGTGAATACCCTCCTGGCACCACATAGACATTTTGTCGTATGCAATTTTTATACATTGATCTTAGAGAAAGCAGCATTCAGCCTTCCTTTTGCTGAGGTCTCTTGAACAAATTGTTTTATAAATTCCTTTTTAAGGGCTGTTACTCTAGTGATGGGTCTGTCCTTGCAGTGGATCACTGACATGAGGGGTATTATGTCTTCATATAGCAAAGGTTCTTTGAAACACTTCTAAAGGATGTAATCAAAAGTGTACAGTGGGATTTTAAAAGCACATAAGCATTTTTTGCTCAATTCCTTTTTAAATTGTTAAACCAAATGAACCAACATTCTTGAAAAAAAAAATCCATAAATCTTCTAGGTCTGTCTGTTTGCAATACCTGGGTGCCTGTAAACCTAGCTCTAACAGGCTTAGGAATAATTAATAAAAAGCCAGAAATACAGAAAATTTATCCTAAGCTTCATGTCACAAACTATCATAAATACATTCAACATCTGCTCTCCCAAGATCAGAGGAAATAACAAAACCAGTACTGTTTTGTAGACCTCAGCATTCATTTTGCCTTCTTTCTTCCCTTTTCTTTCTGCTGTGTACAGCTGATCTGGTGTTCCCAGTCCATAGGGAAACAAATTACCCTTTTTGTTCCCTCTTTCTTCTGCACTTTTGCCTTTTCCATTATTCTTCCGTTGTTCTTCAAGCTGGGAGATGGCTTCATTCATTAGATGAAAGGCTTGTACAAAACTAGGTCAAATCAGTGTTCATCTTTTTAGCTCTTTAATGTGCTGTTCAGAACAGGTTTTGTTGCTACCTAACATGTCAGAACAGGGTGAATTTCATATTCCTAAAAGAGGATGCATTTGAGAGCAGTCTATCTTGTTACATCATTGTAATTTCTCTCCTCTCAGAGGGCAAAATCTTCTGGTGTCGGTTTTTGGTGTGTGGGGGTGTTTTGGGTTTTTTTTGTGTGTGTGTTGGTTTTTTCCTGTTTGTTTTTTCATTTTGTTTTAGTTTTTTGTAATTAATTAATTTCTTCATGCAGATGTCCTGAGATCAGATCTCTACTGCTTATCTTGCAGAATGAGTTATTGATGTGGTATTTAAGTAATCAATGAAATACTGCTCTCAAAATGACTATTGCATACTTGTAAGAGACATCTATTTTTCAGATGGTCATACTTAAGAAAATTATGCTGACTTTTATGTGTACTTTCAAATTCTTTGTCACTGTTCCTTCTTTCCTACTCTGCCTTAGTGTCAAAGTGATAGCTTTCTGCTTGAGGGTTAAATCAATCTTCTATTTTTTTTTTTTAAATTTCCATTTTTAAATTAGAATAGTTACTATCCTACCTACTATATGTAGTTTTGAACTCATCCAGCATTCGCTAAGTTAATTTCCTATCACATTTTATAATAGTTTGTTTTCTTATGACTGGCCATTATCTTGTCTAGATAGGAACATTTTCCTGAAGTTATATGTGGGGACCCCCTCTGTTTCTATTACCTTATTTAAATTTTCTACTATTTCAAGCTTCATTGTGTGACTACACTTCTGTTCCATTCCTTGTCATCTCAAATTCACAGGGAGCAGGATGAACTCTCAGCTGTGATTGCAAAGCCTGAGGGCAGCTAAGCAACATGCAGGTTTGAGAGAGAAAACCCAGATTAAAGGTTTCTATTCATTCCAGTGAGTTTTGATCTGTCAGATAATGAGCTGTTTGTTAGTAGGTAAGAACCTACTATGAATGTGGAGCTTGCAAGTACATTTTACAGACCCTGAGGCACTGGTGTGTCTGACAATTAGAGCTTAGGCCAGATGAACTGATCAGACTTCTAAAGACAGGCTGAGGCTCAAGAGAATTGATTTGGGTATTTGTGGGTTTTGTCATTCAAAGAAAAGTGTACAATAGATAAAGATTATGAAGAGGTTTCATGTTTTCTATACAGTCATTGAGTTAGTGCTTGCTGGATTTAGAGACGAACAATGGATTTTACTTTTAGCCACCAGTGAACTTAATCAGGGAGTGTCACAGAATTCTGACATTTTGAACACGGCAAATGTGTTACATCACCAGTATATACTTAGCAAGGCCTAAAAAAGCACACTGTTAAGAAGAATAAGTAGACAAGTTGGAAATAAACCTGGAGCTCAGTTCTGTAGAAAATGAAGAGAATGGCAGGGAAGCCAAGGTATTACAACACAGGGAAAAAGACCTGTTTAATAACAAAATTTTGGAGTACTGTATATAAGAGGACAAATGCTGTGCATGGTTGTAGATATTGAAGAACATTGACTTCCTGTCTTAAGAAGATTTTGCAAAAGATTTACATTTCAATACAGGAGGCATCTGTACCTTCAGATTTCTCTGCATTCCCTGATGAATCCTGAGTGTTCTGCATTCTCCCTCTGGCAAGAGGGAGTGGTTTTCTGAGTCTGTTCCTGGCATAAGTGTTGTTATCCATAAGGATGTGGTTAGGAAACAACAGTTGTTCTGATCTAAAGCTACCCAGCAACCTCTGCTTTTCTGGTGGGGAAGGAAAAGGAGATGTAAAATTTTTTTGATAAAATTTTCAGTATGTTTGCTTGAAAGCGGTATTTCAGTAACTTTTAGGTTTAGGCCTGATTCAGTGTGCTTTTTTGGTTATTATTAAAAGGACCAGTGCTTGATACTGTAAGACAAGAAATTTGCTGTCCCAGCTGCAGTTCTCTGCTGAGGATTATGATGTGTTGTACTGTGTTCCCTGACAGCATGATTCACTTTTGCATTCCTCTTCTGACACACTTACAGGAACAGGAGGAAAACCACAGAGATTGTTGATTTCAGACTTAACATTTGTGCTCTGGATTACTCTTTCACTTTGGGAAATTTGCATGGCAACATTTTGGAATAAGAGGCAATTGAACACTGAGTTCAAAAGAGGCACAGCCGCTATCTGCAGTTAAAAGCACCATTTGCAATGTAATTGGGGAAATGTATTTTGAGGACACTTCTTTCTTCTCTTTCTTAGAAGAATAAAGTTGCCAATATGCAGGAGAAATTCTGTATTGCTTTTATGGCAATCCACACAGGGGAAAAACACAGCGTAGAAAACCTAAACACTGAATCACTTTGCTTTCTTTGTGCTAGTTCTTGAGCTATCTCCCATCACTGAGGTGGTGTGAAGCACTGTTAACCCTAAGCTTCTCTGGGAGGTAAGGATAACTCACGGTAACTGAACTTGAACCTTCAGGAAAATGTGGTGTGGATGCCTTGTGTCCCTGAGGTGGGAGCAGTTCAGAGCAGCTAGTGCCAGCGACTGAAAGCATTCAAAAGCTGTCCTGGTCGTTTTGATTTTTGGAATAAAGTAAATCTTTGTGTGTCCAGCACCCTTTATTGGTGTATGAAACACAAAGTCTTTATTATGCCTTTTCCTTATAAGATTATCAGTTAAAATATCCTGGAAAAATGACTGTGTAGATATATTAAGTTGCCAGTCATATTTCCTGCTATATTTATGATGTTGGTTTTAGTTTGTTTTGTACGTTTCTATATAACGTGTTGGGCAGTTTTGCACTTCAGTCATCTCAATAGATAGCAGGTGTAGGACATAAAATGTGATTATGGATTAGTGAGCTCTTGACTGAGTCTGTAATGGACACCCTGTCTCCAGACCAGTATTTTATATCATGGTTGCATCTTTTTCAGTCAGAAAACTCTGATAGCATAACTTTACCCAGCAGCAGTCTTTGCTCTCCAGTGTCCTTCTTGTCACAAAACCTTGTTCAGTGTGCTCCCTAGCTGTCCATCTAGCTACCTAAAGCTGGTCTGCAAAGGAAAACCAGAATATATACAAAACTACATGTTTCTGGGCTTCTTCAGAGCAACTGTTAATGTTAGTTGCTGGTATTTCAGCTAATCCTACTTCAGGAGAAAGACTGGGAGATAAAAAAAATCATTGCTCCTCCCTGGACCACATGAAAAGGAGAGGAGCCTGTTCCAAGTGAAGCCGTCTTCTTCTGGCCTTCTGTCAGCCTGAGGAGTAAGGCATAACAAAACGAAACAGTGTTTCTACCCTTTGTGACTGGGCAATATTTTGTCTTAGCATGTTGAAAAGGATAAAGAGGAAAACCTACTCTTCTGTGTGACTAGCCACATACCCTGACATGGAGGGTTGCCTTTCTGCAGCAGTGTGTTGGCACTGCAGAGTGCTCTCATCCACGGAGCAACAGTAATTTCATAGCACAATAGCATAGTTGGTTCCTGTCCTGCCCTGTTCCAGATAAACACCAGGGGAAAGGCTCTTTCAGATTGCATTCATTGTAATAATTAGGTTATCTGCCAATTATTTAGAATCTATTTAGATGAAGAGTTGAAGATACACCACCTGAATATTAACTGCAGTGGTGTTTGTGCACTCATTTGTCACATTTCTACATTTTCTACTTCCTGTCGTATCTTCGGCTATAATCACTCATAGCAGGATACCTAAGGATTTGGGGTTTTGTGAAATATTGTCTTTGCTTACAAATTGCTAATGTCAAAAATTTCATGTTAAGGATAACTGCAGTTGCATAGTCCTGCAAGGACTATGGCAGTAAGCCTTGCACAAAGTGTGCATGTGAAGCCCTGCTTAGTTCAGAAACCAGACATATGCTTTCATCCATTTCCAGTTAAAGGCCTGTCTGGAATTAAGCCTAAGTGAATAAGAGATTTGCATATGTACCCGACATGCAAGCATGCTACACACGAATCTGAAAGAATTTTAAAATTACACTGAGAACATCTGCTTTTTATACAAATAAATTTAGTAAAGCAGATGCAAAGCTGTAATTACCAACTGGTTTCTGTAATCTGTTAAAGCATTATTGAAACATTATTACTATTCTTTGATACTTTCTTTTGCATAATTGAAAGGTTCCTTGTTGTCTGAATGTAATATTTAATATAGAGCTTGAAACTTTGTACATCTCTCTCACCTAGAAAATGATAATAACCTTCACTTCACCCAAGTGATTGTTCTATACACAAGGACATAACTGCATAGTTGCACAGCTATATTCTCTAGGCAAAGTATGTGAAAATTGGTGTCATGCATACTATTTTGTGAAGTCCTGATTATTCTAAAGGCAGTTGGAGGCAGAGGAGAAGGAGAGCAAGAAGCTTTCACTTGGGACTTGCTGGCCAGTTTTGCAGCCCATGCAGCTGTTTTTCTTCCCATCAGGGCTGTCTCTGCCCAAAAGTGGTTCCTCAAAGGGCTGCCTGCCTTTTTCGTCTGTCACATGCAGCACACCAAATTTAATCTCTCCCCTGCATTCACATATATTAATGTGGGCTATGTTTTCAACCATCTCATTCTGTTAAAAAGGCAACATAGCTAGAATTGTTTTCTTTTTTATTGCATTGTTTTTAGCTTCAAAGCAGCTTCTCTAGTACCCAAGTAACTTCTAGCTTGTATATGATTGTCTGTAGATCAAACAAATGTCCTTATGAAGGTATTCCAATATGTAAGCTTCCATAGTGTCAGTTTTATCTGCTTTTATTAAGCAAGTATTGTGGACATGACAAAATTATATAATATACTTTCTTTATTATACTCAACATGAAGTATTTGTAATGATTACTAACTGCATATACAACAGCTGTACTTCATGAGATATAAAGAAATGCTTGGCCTGAAGATGGATCTGTAAGTGAAGTGACTTTCACAAAGCCTCAGAGCAACATTTCTTTGATACACAAAATAATACAAAGAATGTCACAGCAGATACACTGCTTCTACTAACTGATTTAACAAAGTTTGTGTAACTGACAGGTCATCTGAACTCCTTCTGAAATCTTGTTCTGAAGAAAGGTAAGGGGCAGTGTCTAAAAGGGATCCTGTTATAGGGACAGATTAGTGCAAAGTGTTTTACAGTCCACTTCAATGCACAGTAAGGGAGGAGAACATGTGTAATTATATTTTTTAATATTTATAATAATTTACATTTATAAAATTATATTTAGTTTTATGTAGGCAAATGACAGCATGAGGAGAAATAGGGAGACTTGAATCCATGAGATGCATATACCCTCTGGTGTGATCTTGCTTGTAGCCTCTTGTAAGGGTATAAACAACCACTTTAATAGCAGTTGTATTAGACTGCAGAATAAAGAGGTCCTAACAATACTTCTAAAAAGGACTTTCATAATAAATCATGGCTCATATGCATAATAAACTCTCTGTATCAAGGCAAAGTGTCAGACAGATAGAAGGAACGAAATAAGGGGAGAGTGTTTTGTTTGCTTGCATTGTATCTTATAATTGCAGTCAGTGAAGGCAGGCAACACTGATGGCTGTATTGATATCAAGATGCGTTTTGCAGGTCAATTATGTACATTCTTCCCTGAACTGACAGTATTGCCATGGACATTGCATACAGCTTAATGACAGGTAGAAAAAAAAATAGCAGTATCCAACCTCAGAGGTTGTTGTTGGGTTTGTGTTTTTGGTGGGGTTTTTTTTCCAATTAAAAAAATAATTGCCATTTGATGCAGTGCAGGCACAAGATATGTATTTCTTCAAAATTTGTTTGTAGGCTTGAATCTTCCAGGAGAAGCGTGGTTTAACACATCATGTACAGAGATGTTGCCATGGGGAATTGTCTTGGTCCTCTCTTCTATTTGGTGGCAACATTTTAATAAGGGTTTCATGAGTGCCCTGGGAGACCTTTCTATCACATTGCTGTCAAGAGCAAACAAGCAAGTTGTGTAAGGAACCTATTGAAGGGCTGCCACTGCCTGGGAGAGAAAAGCATTTATGTTTTGAATGTTCTGTTTCTGAAGCAATATTCAGTAATGGTTTAGAAAGTGAAGGTATTTTGAATGCACAGCTTCATAATTTTGATATCTTACATTTGATTGCTTTTCTTGTCTGTAATAAACAGATTTTAAACTATTTTTCCTGTTATCGTTGTACTTAGATTGTCGGTTAGGGAAACAGAATGGGATTAATAATCACACTGACCTGATTTATCAGTACCTTGGTTCAGAATTCTTTTGTCAAAAACATTTTTGAGATCTGTTTTAAGCTGAGTACAAAGCTCCTTTTGCAACACACATATTCAAGAAGAGTTACAGTCAAGAGAGTCCAGCAATGCTGCCATCAGCAGTGAGGAAATGGGGGTATTGTATTTGCTATTATCTCTAATAGAGGAAATGGAGCAAGCACTAACGATCATGGTGCAGATTTACTGTATTACAGTTAATGTCCAGGGCAGCAAAAAGTCAGGTTCATGTTTGCCTGGTTGTTACTGTTCTAAATTATGCTTTCATCTGAGTAAGCTGTCCTTCTCTCATTTTGGAAACCAGTCACTACAGTATTCATTTTGGAAGACGTTTGGAAATAGCAATGAAAGTGATTAATTAGCACTCGTTTTGACTCTCAGGATACCACAAATACAAGGCCAGATGCTGCTGTATTTGAGCCAGTACCTGGTTCTTGTTCCAAGACACTGACATTTACAGGGAAATTGCTGCCTAAGAACTGATTGAAGACCCTGGGATTCGACCTCTTCCCATTTCACCTCAGGGAGATGAGCAATTTGCCTACACCTTCATTTGTAAGATGGATTGTTGAAAATACTGTGTGAGTAGAGTGCTGACCCAGTCCAGACGCTGGGTCTGCCTGATTCACTGATCCTTGGGCATTGTCTGGTGATGGCCTGTCCATCCCCTTCAGAGGGGGAACAGCCTAGCACAGGAAACAAGTGCTGTGACAACACTGGGCATGAGCCTGAGTCTTGACTTTAGTTTCACTTCTGTATGTTACCTTGCACACTGTTAGCAATAAATAAAGCACAAGTAATGGAAAAAGACTGCATTTATCTCAGATTTTAAATGGCTAATAATCCTTTCCTAAAAATAATTTTTATTGCATGTATTGTGCAAATTGTCATGCAGGGCCATGGCATCCCAGTATCTTCCCGTGGGATGATAGTGTGCAGTCTGCATCTCCAAAATATATATAGGAGCCTGTGGGGTTCTGAAGGTGTTTGAGCTGGAGAAGCTCCTAAAGCATCCTGAAAGCCTCACATACTGTGTAGAAGCAGTAAAAACTAGCAATTGGATGCTACAGAAATGGTCAAGAGGAATTAATGAAGACTGAGGAGGTCTAGCCTCATAAATTACCCTAGAGGAAATACTGAAGTAGAAAATCATGAATAGATAGAGGGGAAATGCTAAGTGGCACTGCAGGAGTGTTACCTGTAACTACTGCCCTTCATGAAGGCTGTGCAACCTTGATGAAGTGGTAGTTGTGTGGAAAGATACTACATTATTTCTCTAAGGACTTAAAGACATCTAATTGAACAGTACATTAACTTCCTTAAAATCTTTTTAAGGCTTGAGAAAACATATAGAGGTTTAATAACTTTTATAGTACTCCACGTAGTGAGAAGGGCCTGAATAAATCTCTGTACAAGAAGCCTCCCCCAGTGCAGACATCAGCCAGGGGACGGGAGCAGCTCTGGCCCCTGTAGTGGGTTGCCAGGCAGAAAATTTCTTACCCTAGGGACTGGCACAAAATGGAACCAACTTTGCAGAATTCACTGCTTTATCCCAAGAAAGATTTGCTGAAGCCTAAGGAGATACTTTTATTCAGCTCTCCCTGTCCACGGAACTGGATTTTTACTGTTTCCTAAGCCTGCCATGCCTGTAGACCTAGACTGGGACAGGATTGTCTCCCTGTGTCTTGTTCCTGCCTCAGTAATGATGGTACAGAATAAAGAGATGTTGATTGTTCAGGAGTGAATTACAAGGCATCATGTGAAATTAAAAATATTTGCCTAAAAAATCTCTTTTCCTTGCTGTTTAATTTTTTTAGTGAGAGAGATGGCTTGTAATGTCTTAGTTTCTTGTAAAATGTAGTTGAAATTATTCAATAGTCTGCTAGTCTTCCTGCTCTTTGTTTTCCATGACCTCTTCTTTTTATTGTTTCTTAGAATTATTTTTTTTCCTGCATGAAATACAGACCAATGTATTTAATAGTGAAAAATCATGGACCGGTTCATAGCTGCCTGTCAGTTTTCAATTTGACTGATATGTTTAAAATCATAGGGCTGATGTGTTTGATCTAGGCAAGGAACATTAAATTCTTTAGAATGGTAGGGCATAGCCAAGCAAAAGAAAAGAAGTCATTCACTGAGCTGTTATTTTCAAACACTAACAATCCATCTTGGAGAGTTGAGGATTGTTTCAGAGATGTGTCCAACGTGTTGCATACTTTGCAAGGGCCTTTGGCTGAAATCCTTTCACGCAGTTTTTGGACATAGAAAAAGAAATGATAGTGGTCAAATAAGGTAGCTCTTTAGGCTTTCTTGCTGACCCTTGCATCAGTGACAATAGGAACAAAACCCTTCATTGTAGCCCTTCCCTAAAGATCAG
Source organism: Dendrocincla tyrannina (assembly GCA_035047865.1). Taxonomy (NCBI): domain Eukaryota; kingdom Metazoa; phylum Chordata; class Aves; order Passeriformes; family Dendrocolaptidae; genus Dendrocincla; species Dendrocincla tyrannina. The sequence goes on along the minus strand of JAWWMP010000093.1, from coordinate 12,278,167 downwards.
CAAAAATGATCCCTCTCACTGCCCCTATCAAAAGTCTCATCTGCAGTCAGAGGTTATGAGAAGAACCTGTCAACCCTTTAAACACGAGACCCGTCAAGCCCCAGCATGCCCACAGAAGCCTGCTCATGAAAAGTGGTGTGAAAAGCACTGTGTGCTTACAGTGGTGTGCTCTTGCCAGCAGGGACTGCCCAGGTGTTCAACAATGGACTTCTTGACTCTGTTTCTTGTTCCCCTGCTGTAGCAGGATGTTGTTTTGTTAACACTGCAGCACTCACAGGGTGAGTGAATGACCAGTTTTTTTCTGATTGGGAAAAGTAGTTGTATTTTGTCAATATTCTGAGCTCTAAATTGCACATGGGGAAGGAGTTTATCTTCCAAGACAGGGAGGTAGAATCCTTCACTGTTGTTCTTGAGCATATCAGAAACCTAATGGACCATCTTTGTCATTCTTCCTGTAATCTTGTCTAGTGGCAGCTGCATTTGTGCTTTTGGATTGATCAATAAATGCAAAAACATGAAGGATGGAACACCAAAAATCCTCTCCAGTTCTTAAACATCTGGTCCCTTCCTCTCAGAGTCCAAAATGCCACTAGAGAATTGCAAAGAATTGTGTCTGCAGTGTTAGATCAAGGATCCAGCTCTGAGCCCTTCCCTGGATGCAATGTTTTCTTCTGAAACAAAGTTGAATATAGCTTTATGCCTACTGTCCTTCCTTTCCAATGTAGGTACAGGGACTTTGAGTTATTTAGAGTGGCACTGGGAGTAATCCCATGAGATTTGAGAATAAACTGTAGTACCTGGCATACTGTAGTTTCTTCAGCTACTAGCAATTTTGGTTTCCTCTGAATTTTATACCTAAATGTGTAAAATTTACTTGAAATATAAAAGTGTGAAATATTCATGCAAGATTTGTGCTTTTGAGAAGCTGTTAAGTTAATCTTCTATCTGTGATGTTTGGCAATGCAGACAATTGTACTTAACATTTCAAAATAATTAGATTCAAGGACTGCTGTTTCTGTAATGATACAGACATATGGGACCTTGTAGTCAGAATGACCAGCTGATTTTCCCTTGGTGGTTTCACTAAATAATGATTTACTAATATAGAGTGACCAGAGCAAGGCAGAGAATTTGTGGTGAGATAGCTCTGAAATCCTCTGTGTTTTTCTTCATATCTGTCCCGGGAAAATATCATTTACATAATTTTCACCTTATGGGGAAGGTAACGTTTTTCAAAGTGAAAGATTTATGCCTTTCTTTACTGATTTGCATGGGTTTTGCTCAGTCTCAGGAAGTTCAGTCCCTAGTTGACTTTTTAGTGTTTGCTTTGAATTGAGGGCTGGTATCACTGTGCAGTGGACAGAAGAAAAGTACCAGGAGATCAAGTGTTACAAGCACTGAACTCCTGTCTCTACCCTTGGTTATTATTCAGCCACAAGAAAAATCTCTGGGTTTTCCATCGTAGAATCATGGAATGAGTTGGGTTGAAACAGAGTCTAAAGACCATCTAATTACAAGCCCCATCTTCACTACTGAGGATCATTTCGGTGTCAAGTTCAAATCACAGTTTTATAGAGCCTGTATCTTTAAAGGAAGTAGTAAATAGTATAGACTTGGAAAGTACATCACTCTACAAAAAGGGTGTGCACTCCCAGCACCTTTTCACCAAAAATGAGGTGTTGCCAAGCAGCTGTTCTGCAGCATCCCACTGCCCTCTTCTATGTCTGTCTGGGGTGGATTTGCCCTCTTCAAAAAGAGGATCCAGGTACTGGAATCAGCAGCCATGCTTGGGACAGTGAGGGTTGCTTAGAGCCTCAGCTGTGCCCTGTTGGCTGATGGAAGAGGAGAAGAGAAATCTTCAAATTTTCATCTTCCCAGATTTAAAATAAAATAACAAAATAAAATGCAAGGCTGATAATGCCCTCTGAATTCTTTGTGGATATAACTCTGATTTTGGTCTTGCATGATAGAATTAAAGTGTTTATCAATCATGGTCTGTATGTGTTTCTGCCTTCTCTCCATGTAGTGATGGACAGGAGATGGAATATTTTAAAAGGTCATGCAATAAAGAGCATCACAGTAAGAGTGAATGTTAGTTTGAATTCTTATGTATTTCTGCCTTCAGTCACCACTGCCAACAGCATTTTTTTTACTCAGGAATTACCCTAAGAAGACGGCGTTCTTAAAGCAAAGAAAATGGTGCCTTCAGATGTGGCTGGAAAAAAAAAGTAAATAATGGCCTAAAGCCATTTTCCAAAAAAAAGAAAAAAAAGTTCTCTTGGTTGCTAAAATGAAAGCCTCTTTTTAGTATTTGTTTTTTTAGTGTTTTCTTTTTGACATTTCTCTTGTAAAGAAGGAGCTTTGAGGAAAGGTCTGAGATGTCACAGATTCACATATAGTGAAATATATTCAGTCTTTAATGTATAATATGTATAGTCTCAGGTGTCATATACTGACAGGCTTTGGTTGAAGCAAGCAGTACTGTCTCAAAGACTGAAGCCCTTTAGGCTACAGTTTACAGGTCCTGCCCTGAATTTTTGAATACTTTGATTTTGGCAAGTAATTTCCTCAAAAATACATATTTTTGTAGGCATTTCATTAATTCATTGTGGCATACTTAGTTCACAGTCAGTAATCATACCTCCAGAATCAATCCTTTTCGATTTCGTGCAGGGTTATGGAAAAGGAAAGAAGATGATTTGTGGAAAAGACCCCACAACTAGGTAGTTGTAGAGAAGGTACGTTTATTCAGCGCTGGGTGCATGGGGGTTGGTCCACCAAAAACATGCACACCTGTCTGTGCTCACAGGCCTGTTTAAATACAGTTAAAACATGCATATTCATTATTTTTTATACATATGCATTATTTTCTTAGAATAGGCAGCCTTATTCTAATCAGTTTTGAGAAGTAATTTCCATTTTCTCCGCCCTGCGCTCCTCCCAACTGAGTTTGCGCACTGGTTTCCATTTTTCCTGGGCAGGGGTCTTCGGTTGTCTTGGGGATGAAGATTGTGGGTCTTCCTCGCTGTGTCCTTTTCAACTTGGCTCAAAAAGTAATTTAAACCAGTTTTGTTGGCAACTTGTTCCAGTCTAATTAGCAAACTTCTATAATTATCTTATTTTCTTGACATATTTCCTGATTTATCTTAGTTTCATATGGTGTCCATTCTATTTTAGAACCCTCAAGGCCAGGTACTGATAGCAACCACAACATATTCCCTGTTTCTATATTTGTAGCTAATTAGGCCCTCAACCATGCAGTCTATCTTTGCCAACTTCGGCAAAAGCCTCTAAAATTATTTCTATTAACCCTCTCAGCGTTAGTTCCCTATTGATACCTTACATCAGTTCCCTCTCAGTGTTAGTTCCTTATCGATACCTTATATCAGTTATTGATACCTTATATGAAGACCACCATGGTCGTCAACTGCACATAATCCAACAGAGAGACGGATCAATTAAGAAGTGTGAAACGACGGGAAAAAAAGACTGTCTATTCACTCTTTCCTGTTTGTTGAAGGGTATAAATATTTTCGTTCATAAGAGCGAGTGCGTTAGGCAGAGCGATTCCCCTCACTCTCGGCTTTGTTACAACAAATACGTACTACACAAAGAAAAAAGTCTGAGTGGTTTCTTTATTAGCCGGGCTTCCTGGCATCGCAGGACATCGCCTGGTCACAGGTGACACAAAAGATGTGCCGGGCGTGTCCCACTGTGAGCTCACAAGTTCTGTGGGCTCCGTGCAGCGCCGCTGTCATAAAGGGCTCCTGCCGGCACCCCTGTAAAACTCGACCAGCCTCCCCCAGCCCTCGGCCACATCCATCATGCCCTGCCACTACAGAAGATCGCGCAGGGGTCGCAGCCGCAGCCG
>JAWWMP010000093.1:12230162-12241416 GCA_035047865.1 Dendrocincla tyrannina | reverse complement strand
GTAACAATGTCCCTCCACTCCTGCACACGTACTGGGGCATGTTGATATGCAGAGCACTGCAGCACAGCTCTCTGGGGTTTTAAGACTGGCATATGAAAGTGTAGGGTGGAGGACTCCCAGCAGATCTTTGACAGTGTTGTGCACATTGCCTGCTTACAAAATGACAGAGACAATCCTCAGCACAGTGCCTTGACCCCTGGTTTGTGCATAGGCTGGCTGTTCCTCCTATCGAAGAACTCTGCTTTGTGTGGCTGATCCTACCTTGTTGCTGCTGAAGTTAGGAGTGCATAACTCATGTAGGCATGGCATTCATGTAACAAAAAATACCAGTCTGACCAAGTAAGATGCACAGTTAAACGTAGAGCACAGTGGCAGTGATGCACATGAGTCCTAAGGTAAAGGACTAAAGGTAAACAAAGGGACAGGGCAGAACATCCTTAAAGTTACTTTATAAAACAATAATAACTCAAAGAATGTCCTTTCTTCCCTTACAGAATAATTTCAGGTAGAACATAAAACCATGGTAGTGGAAGTTCATTCTGCTTTTGTATAAAGAATTTAACTCCTCTAACAAGCCCCTGAACAACACCATGTTTCTCAGAACAAAAAGCACTAGCTGTGTTGCAAAGTAAGAAGTAAAAAGGAATGAAAAGGAAGAAAATAGGAATAAAATATTTACCTAGTCTAGACACGGAGCTCCTGGAGCAGAGCTGGCAGAGGGCTACAAAGGTGTCAAAGGACAGATGCATCTCTCTTACAAGAAGAAGCTGAGGGAGCTGGGCCTTGAGAACAGACAACTAAGAGGGGACTTCATCAATGTATACAAGAATCTGAAGCGAAGGTGTCAAAAAGCTGGAGCCAGGCTCTTAGTGGTGCCAAGCCATAGGACAAGAGGCAGCAGGCAGAAACTGATGCACAGGGAGTTTCCTGAATATGAGGAAGAACTTTACTGTGTGGCTGACTGAGCACTAGAAGAGTCTGCCCAGAGAGAGTAGTGAGTCTCCCTTCCTGGAGATACTTTAGAACCATATGGATGCAATCCTGTGCAATGTGCTTTAGGAAACCTGGCTTGAGCAGGGGGGTTCAACCACATGACCCCACTAGTGGTCCCTTCCAACCTGGCCCATTCTGTGATCCCATGATCTTAGTTTCAGAACATGCATGGGCTTTTACTGGCGAGACTCTAGATTCTCCACATAAGCAAAATTTTGCTTTATACCTGGGACGTAAGACTTCTGGCCAGAGTCATTCAGTGAAGATTGCTAGTGGGTCACTGAAGAGTGTCCCTTGGAGTGTGAATCCTCTAAACAGTATAAGGATAGAACAATATACATGCATATAACTAAAAATCCAGCTAACACATACACAAAAAAGCCCTTGAATTACACCCTCTTCTACCCTCCAGAGTGAAACAGAGACCACCAGTCATGAACTTAGTCATTATTGGAAGGCATTCGAATATTGTGGGAATAGACATAGTACAGAAGCAGAAATACAGTGGAATAGTCAAAGTGGCCCCATTCTGAACTTAGCACATTAAAATGTGAATAAGTACATGCACACAGAAATATATAAATTTATCAAAAGAGAGGCAGAGACTCCTAACAGTCTGTAAGAGCCATGTCTCTATCAACAGTTGCAGTAAGCTTTTAAGCCATCTTTTGTCCTTTGCCAGCGTTACTCAGCTGGAAATGAAACTATAATGATCAGTAGTCCTGTATACGTGCATCATCACTGCTTGAAATTCAGTGTAATGGGTATCAGAATATGAAAGATAATAAATACAGTGGTACAGAGTTTTTCTCACCTCTGGCTCCTTCCAAGGCACAGCTGAGAAAAAAATTGCTCTAGTGCCCTTGTCCATTTACATGCTCAGTACGTGGGTTGGAGTGGGGCAACAACACAAGCACAGCATTTTGTGATGAGTTAGGGGTCCCTAAATGGCACCACAGGCCCGTGCCCAGCAGTGCTTCATCCACAGCATGTGTGACAGAACTGACAATCTGGCCCTTAATTTGTGAATCAAGACGTATACTGGCCAAGGTGTATTAAGCAGCATGTGTTTGCCCCTGTAAATTGCACAGAGCTTGTTTCACAGCTACTTCTTTCTGACTGCCTGAGACATTGCAGAACTCCAGAGTGTTATATGATACACAAAGAGCAAAGCTTAAAAGAAAGGGATCTTTTTTTTCCCCATTTGAAGCTCTGGCTTCAAGAACAAGTATTAACATGCATTTCAGGCCAAATGACTTCTTGTTATTCTTGCCTTTGTGCTTCCTCTTTTTTTTTCCTGGCCCTGGACCCCATGGGGCACCCAGAAAACGCTGCCAGCCAGAGGGTAAAGAGACATCTGATACTTGGCGGATTTCATCTTTTCTGCCTTGACAAATCTGCTGTTGCCTTTGGTTCCATCAGATGGTTTCACTCCTGCTCTTGTGTTCCCAATAGGGTTTTCTTGGCCAAGTATACAGGTATTTCTCTGTGAGCCACCCCTGGTGTGATTTATTATTGCCAGTTAGTAGCCAGGGAGATGTGTTTCTACTTTCCATTTCCATTTCCTAAACTCATGCTGTTTTCTGATTCCTTCAGTTTCCTTTCTCAAGACCCTATACCTGCCTGACAGAAATATCTCAGTGATGTGCAGCAAATGTCAGAAAAAAACAGAAAATATTTCAGCTTCTTGGTTTAGTTTTCCAGTAGAAGAAGAAAGCACATGGACTGTTGTGGGAGCTGTTAATATTCGGGGTGAGCAGTTCAGAGCAAAGTGGCACAAGAACAGCACCATGCCATGTTCTGCTTGTCAGCACCAGGAAGCTCCTTTGTCAACAGCACCTTTTTACTTCTGTGAAAAAGATGTTTAGGTCAATCCAAAGAAACACATCAGGCTTAGGAAATCTGAAAAATATCACCAGTGATATTAATATCATTTGACCAATGATCTTAATATCATTTACTTAATACCAGTAGATCTACTTGTTGTCGTATTTTATGCAGCCTTGCCATTTACAGTGTTGGCAGAAGAAATTGAAGTCAGTTCAGAACACTTGGTCCCATTTGTTGCCTGGGAGTGTAAATAATGATCTGCTTTTTAGTACAAACCTCTGTGGAGTCAATCACTGTATCTGCATACGTATACATGGGGAAAGTCTAACAAAGAGAAAACAGACTAATTCTTATCCCTGTGTTGGGTGGATCTGGGATGGTTCTTCTAATCGAAATTACTATGTCAAATGACTTGAATCAGATACTCTGGCAGCCCAAAAGCTGAGGACAAGCCACTGGGTGTGATTTACAGCTGCAAATGGCATGTGATCCGTCCCAGAGACAATATGCTCCAGTAGCACCGAGTCATGTTTATTCATCCACAGAACTATGTGTAGGGGTTTGCATCATCGTATCAGTGCTCACGGTGGTGTTATTTACAAATGCTAACTTTACATGAAGGAGCACAACATCACAAGTCCCCAGGTAACACTGAACAATAAATGCCACAACAAAAACACCAGAGAACCTTACTACTGAACACACTGAAGTGAGTTCCTTCTTAGCTTTGTGCCAACAAGGAATAGTCAAAAGTGTCTCTAAGCATTTCTTCCAAGGTCTCAGTTTCCTTGATTTCTGTTATTTTCCAGACTTACACACCAGACATCTTTATGAAAGTAGTGCAAATGTATCCAGTGGCAGCTTCCTCCAGATGGACAGTCCTCACCACTGACCCAACTTTTAATTTGTAAGACATCAAAGTTTCATTATTTGTACTATTAATATGGCACCGTCTCTTCCTCAGCTTATTATGGGGCCTGAAGTAGTCTTTTATGGAGAAGTTTGTCAAGAAACATTTCATGAAACTAAGCAAATGGGCTATATGTATATTGAGAAAAAAAATATCTTTGAAGGATTTTCTAAACCCCTGCTGCAGCAGTGTCCTCTCTGAGAAGTATTTTCCTTGAGAATAACAGTGATCCATGGGACCATACGGAGCATCCAAAGCTGGTGCCACCACCAACTTACTGCTCACAGTGCAGTGGTAGTGCCTTGTTTGCTCTGCTCAAATCTTTACCATCTTGGTTGCAGGGAAACAGTAATTAGAAAGGAAGAGATTTTTTACTGAAAGTAGTTAGAAACAAGAACATTTGAAACTACTAGCTGCTGAGAGCTAACCCAAGCTGTGGTTTTGTGCTGTTATGCACAACAGGAACCACTTCCTTGTTCACATCACATCCTTGTGAGATGTCATGCTAATGCTTCTGATTAAATAGCAGAAATATTATTTAATGTTTCATAAGGGAATATTGTTTTGTGGCTTGGTTGGGGTTTTTTGTTTTGTTTTGTTTTGTTTTTCAGAATACATGGTGTTGAGAGGCCTATGCTCGTGAGAAAATTACCTCTGAAATGATTAGGTGCTCAGGGAGAAGGAAAAATGGAGAGGTGGAGGATGAACCCTAGTCATAGGACCATAGAATCATTTAGGTTGGAAAAGACCTTTAAGACCATTGAGTCCAACTGTTAACCCAGCACTGCCAAGTCCACCACTAGTAGGATGGTCTTGCAAAACAGCACTGGTGGCTGGTCCAGCTTGTGAAGGAGTGGGAGGAGGGGAAGAATTGCTGGGGGAAGAAGTTTGTTGGTCCCACATAGCTAAACCACCATGCCCTTGCAAGCCCAGGAGGTATCAAGCAGAGGCTGGCTGGCTGCTCCACACCCACAGTAAGGAGCTCATCAGCTTAAGCTGGTTTTAACCAGAAGAAATGTGAGACATTAAGGGCTTGTGTCTGGCTTGGCCTTTGGAGGCTCCTGGCAGCTCCTGGCTGGGTGAGGACCAGACCATAAGCAGGGAATTTTGTGATTCTGTTAATTCAAGAATAGTATATGCTGCATGATTAGGGTATGTGCTGATGCTTCCAAGACAGACAAATGGTGCTATTGACTAGTAACACAAAGTATTTTATAAGCCTGTTACAGAAGCTCATTGATCTCAGAGCAATGGCGGCTGGACTCTTATTAATAACAATGAAAAATGTTATATATATATATATGTATATATAGTAGACTTTCTCAAATTATCTCCATGTCCTGTGTACCTGTGTCTTTCTTTTACTGCTTAATGTGTAAGAAATCCTGTACTGTCGATGCTGTTTGCTTCTACTAGCAATGATGTTAGTAAGTAGATAGAAGTTTATGGATTGCTTGTTTAACTGTACGCTTTTACTTCTGACGAAGCCTGTTTGTGTAGTAACTTTTCTGATACTCTGCAAATGAACCAGAGAGAACTTTGAACCAGAAAAAAAAAATTACTGTTTTGTTATTTCAGTGTATTGTATATGCGACCAATGTACCTGCTCGTGTGCTTGCATGGGAATGCTGATGAGAATATGCTTTGATGGTGGGATGTTGATTTTTAGTAAGTTGCTTGCATGACTTATCTGATGCTAAATAAACTAGTAAATCTAGAAATGCTTACATCTCTTATTTGCTGGCAGCTAATGCTCAGCGTAGAGTAAGGAACAATAGTCATCATTACAGAGAGACATAATTCATGGGTGTTATCTGTTTAAATTAGAAAGCCTAGCATGATTTCCAGCTTGGCACAGCATTTCCCCTGTTCCTCTTCCCTTAAAAACTTAGCAATTGAGTAAAAAGCTAAATCTGTTGTTAGTGGTGGACTACAAAATGAGGGGACTGTGCAGGCTGCCCCAGAGACGGATTATGTGAGATAGAAGCTTGTTTCATGTTAGTGATGAGGCCACCACTTCCTTATGCAGTCTGTCCAATTGTTGTGCTACTCTTTTAACAGGGAAGTATTTTTTAAAGTTCTTTTTGCTACAGTTAACAGTCTGGCTACCATGGTGATCTGTTTTCTGCAGCCATTTCTTATGAATCCAAAGGTTTTAAAAACAATGCCTCATTCAGCATCCTCATCTCTCAGAAGCACAAACCAAGTCCTTCCACAGAGAGCACATGCTCTTTCACTGCTCTTGCTTGTGTATGGATTTTTTGCCTGTAATTGACTACTCTCTGTCCCGAACTAGGTTGCCAAAAGAGATGTAGCCCAAAGCTGCGTATGGTACCTGAGTGGAGGCCCTTGCAAGACTGAGGTATTGAATGGATTATTTTTTGTTTCTCTGCCCTGTTCCCATATCTGCCACTCAGCACCCTTAGTGGTGTTCCTTCCTGGTCAGTTTGCAAGAATGGTGGCTTGGCTGGTTAGCAACTGTCTTGTACTGGTGCAGCTTGTTATTCTTGCCCCCTACAACTCCTTAGTCTTTCAAACTGTTTGAATGCAGAGTTCTCAGATATCCTGTTGTGGGAGATGATTTTTCAAAAACTTTAAAGAAATAAATTACAATAAACTATACAAGACATTTTGCATGGTAACAGTCTTCCAAAAAATAATGTCTGATTTGGCACTTCCATTGATGATGCTGAATCTTTTCCCAAACTAAGGCAAGGCATATGTTCTTACTACAGTTTCATGAAATCATCTTCTTCATGCCTTCATACCAGAATGAAAAAGGGGAGTGGAAAGTCCAAAGGAGAGAAGAGAGCATATATTGAGGTGATTTTCAGCCAGTCCTGGAGCTCAAGGTTTTTTTGCTTTGGACTGACCTCTTAAAAACAGCACATCAAACAGCTATGTGGAAGCTCATGATACAGCATAACATTACACATGTTTCACAGCAAGCCTGAGACAAACATGAAAATGAGAAGAAAGAAGTAAAAAGTCAGAGGAACTTGTCATAAGACAGGTAAAGAGTTAAATAAAATCATCCTGCCTCATGACTAATAAATTTCAGCATTTCTGTTGACGCCTAGTGCAGTCTTCTCTGAAAAGCTCCAGGGTTTTGTATGATGTCCTTGTGAGAAGTTCACACATCTGTCTCTTTCAATTTGTACGTATCACAGAAACTTTGTGTCTAAAATACCCAAGGGTGCAGATGGTTTTGGGAAAGGATTCAATATTTTTACATGCACTGTGAATTCTCTATACTTTTATTTGACATTTAAAAAAAAAAAATAAAGGCCTCTTCCCTCTTCCTCACTTCTTTGGCACTTCTGATAGGCACAGATTTCCTTAATTTCCTCAACAGACCTGCCCAGCTCAGGGTAGTTGCTGTGTGGGTCACTAACTCCTCAATATACAATGCATTTCTGTTGAAGATTATTACACCTACTGGTCTTGGAAAACTCTTAACATCTCAGCTCTAAGGGGCTGTGTTTCTGTACAGATGTCGGTGCTTTAATTGCATGTTTTCAATTAGCCTGATTGCTGGAGAGAGGGAGACCACGAAATTCAGCAGAGGTGGCTGTGCACACAAGGGCTGCATGCTTTAATCCTGTATGCCTAAGAGGCAGTGTTTTGTGGAGACATTGCATATGTCCCAGTGAACAGGCACGCTATGATTTCTTTCCTTCTTCCTCCATACTGTGAGTAGCTCAAAATCCTGTTAGGCTTGCAGACAAGGAGGTCTGGTCAAGGAGGTTTTGGTCATATGGCACCCAAAAAACATGGGTACTCATGTTTGTTGCTTCTCAAATGCACCCCCTTGAGCACTGCCCTGCTGTGCCCCCTGGAGCTTGAATTAATAACATGCTGGCTGTAATGCTGATTGAAACCCACAAGAAAGGTGGCACTCACACTGACACACTGAGAAAGTCAAGGAGCCTTAGCATAATTTGCTCTCTAGGGTCATAACCTGCCTCACAGAGGTGGGGTCTGTGCTGGCAGGCAGGTCATCAAGGCCCAGGTACTGAGCTCAGGAAGTGCTTTCTATCACACATCCCAGGGCATAGCCAAACTGGTCCACATAAGGCTTGAGCAGGGTCACTTTCTGAAAACACTCTGGGCAGTGACTGATCTTCTAACAGTTCCAGCTGTGTTACCTGTATCGAAACATTTTCAAGGATTATTAGGTCATCATAGTGACTTTATACACTGAGATGTTTTAAAGAAAAGCGCTTTGGAGAAGGTAGTTCTGGGTAATGTATTGGGATCTGGGGTTCCTTGACCCAGATGTGACATTTCTTACTGTGTAGGTCAGCTGTGAAATATGCACAAGTGTCTCCTGTCACATGGTGTTATCATCTGTGTCTGATTTCTCCCTGTTAGTGGCACAATCCTGAGGGAAGGTCAACGCCATGATAATCAGTCCCTGTGCTGTAAAACTGGGTCACCAGCACAGCACAGCGAGGACTGGAAAAGGCAGAGTGTATTCCAAAGTTTAAACTGTGGTCTAGGACTTCGGTTAATATTTAACATAGATTTAATATCTCTCCCGTCATCATATTATCTTTAACCAGGAAGTGAGCTTCGACATCACTATTTTCTTTTAGTAATTTTAGTTAGTGACCTTAATCACTTTCCAAAGATCTGAAGTGGTCTCTATACCTATTCCTACCCCACTTTGCAGAAAGTGACATGATGGAAGCTCTCCAAGAATGTGCTGTATCTCAGAGGTCACAGCTCCTTTTCTCAGCTACATCTCTTTCCACTGAAGCCAAAAACTACAGAACTCTTCTGCCTTTATGCCAACCTAGTAAGAGAAACAACGAAAGATTCTACATAAGGTACAGGGATTTTCTTGTTTCTTTAGGTGCTCATTAAATACATATCAATACATTTGTTGCAGCATGTTTTATAAAATCTAATCTATATGCCTTCTGCAAGGTCCTACATGCTCACATATTTTGAATTAACTTAATTTTGATGGTTAATAAACCATCTCTTAAACGTACTAAAGGTAAGTAATACTAAGCCAAAATAACAAAGTTCCTCCTCAGCAATGGGGTCATCACAAAAAAAACCTCTCTCTACATTTTTGTAGTTAAAGCTTTGAGAAAATCCTATTTGTACAGTTTTCAAAAGATTTTAGAGCTTAGCAGAAGTCTGAGTTGGGCATCTTCCTTGGCCTAAATCAAGTTTCTAAGTAAAGACAGGCTTCATGGCTTTCAAAATTAAGGAGACAAATTCATATCATTAGAGATTGCCATTGAAGACAGAACTACCACACCAGATATAACTCCACAGAAAGTCACTGAGTGGTACATCCAGTTGCACAAGAATTGAAAAAGCTACATCACAAGCCTTTTGGAATCCATTATTTTAATTTATTCTGCAGTTGCATTCAAAATATAAATACAATTGCTTAAATTGCTGAGCACAGTAAGTTAAACCCACTCTTAAAATAGACTGACGTTGACTTCCTGCCATAGGAACAACTTGCCTGCTTCAACTAGAATTAGGGCTACTTTCACAGCAGTGAACCTCCTAGGGTGAATCACCCACTCACACCATCAACACCATTCTGGTTACTCATAATTACTGGAGGAATTATATGCTGTCTTTGTGTTTGATAAATTCACCATGTTTCACATAGATAAATTCATCAAATTTGAGATCAGGGCCTGTGATTTATCTAAGTACTGATCCAGTAAGCTGTGGCAGAGTATCTTGGACTGCCCCCAACCTGAACTTAGCCCAGTCTTTGTCTTCTGCATGTGTAAAATAAGGAGCACAACTACAGGCAAGGTTTAATGTTGGGGGCTTTAGACGAAGAATAGAAGCCAAACATGAAAATGGTCTTATCTTTAGTCACCTTTCCCATACACACACCCAGTTAAAAGTGCACCCAGAGCACCCAGTTAAAGTGCCAAAGAATAAAGTGTCATATTGCCCAAATCCCTAAAAAAGCTAAGTTTTTTGAAAAAAAATATTAGCCATATAAAAATAATTTTGATGTGTCTATATACATGCCATTTCCCTAGCAAAAACAGGTCTCTGCTATTCTTGGCCACCTGGTTCAGAACTTGCTTCTGGATAACTACATTCCAGGTTAACTGAAACACTCGTAAACTCAAGTGACAGAAATCTATACCAAGTAATTTACTTTATCACCCATTTCTTCTGAATAAGCAAAACATGGGCTCCTACACTTTGTCCTTTCAACTGCTTTCCTGTTTTAACTGTCTTGGCTCCATCTAGATTGTCCACTAACTTAGGGAGAAAAGAATGTCATGCTGGGAAAAGGCTCTGACTTTGTGGCTTTTAGTTCTGATGTACTCTGGTTAAAGAAAAGCTGTGCTTCAAGGTCTAGCACTCCTCTCCACCTAGAGCTATAAAAAAGGATTTAAATTTTGGGTTCAAATAAATGCAACACACTATGAAATAGGACATCTTTCTTCTAGTGCTGTATTACTCTGTACCTGAACTGTAATTTTTACTAGAAACATCAACACACTTAAAATAAACTAGCAATTTTCTTCCATTTAAGCTCAAGTTCTTTCTTTAGCTGCTCTGTGCTTCACCAGCCTGTGTTTACTGAAAGCATAAAAATCCATTTCACTGAGTACTAAATAAGGATAGATGTTCTAGAAGTGTTAAAGCCCCCAAAATGAGTGTCTGGAACAGGGGCCTCTCAATCTTTTCTGCAGTGCCTAGTGTTGTACGAGCATTCTCCTTTAAGTGTCTCATGGTCCTTTTGACTAACCAAGGAGTATAAACAGAACTCTTATATTACACAAAACCCAAAAGGGAGATAACATCTTCTGCCTATGAAGACACCGAAGGCTGTTTGATGCATTGTTTTTCATGGTCTCTAAAAGTACTAACTACCTTAAAACATGAAGCACGTTGGAAAAGCCCTCACTATATTTGGTATCACATTTTTTCTACCTCTTTCTGCTTGAGCAATGAGTAAGAAAAGTCCTCACTGTTCAGAGTTCAGCTACAGTGTCAAAAAAGCTAATATTGCAGGGAAAAAAATTTCATCTGATTTTTTTTTTCCTGAGAGTCCATTACCAATCCTTGGATTGTGTGCATACAACTGGCTCCAGAGTATCAGGGCTCCAAGGTACTTTCCCTAAACACTGCAGAGTTAACCTTGCCTCTGTGAGCACTGGTGAATCACAGGCATAACTAAAATTTCACCTGAGCAAATTATACATATCAACATTAAAAGCTTAATCTCAGGTTTTAAGGAGAAGTCAGGTTCCTAGCAGCAGAGAGAGTAAATCTTTTGAATGCCCCTGCTATGTACCTGTCAGAATCACTAGGTTGCTGAATACCCTTAAAAACTTGGACCTTGAAAAAAGTTTCTCTGCCCCTTCAGCACATCTGAGCAATTCTGCAGCTTGAGCTTTGGCCTTCAGTTGCTCATATGTTCAGATGTTAGTTTCATTTATTGCAAAGACCAGTCTAGGGTTAATGCCACAGAACTCTCAACAGCACCAGCATCCTGTCAGTCTGTGCTGGGCTACA
>JAWWMP010000093.1:12109496-12132504 GCA_035047865.1 Dendrocincla tyrannina | reverse complement strand
TTTTCCTCTGCTTCTTCTCCCAACTTCTCTCTTCATTTCTTGTCCTAAACTTTTTGAGAAACTGGAGCACTGATTATTTTACTATTCCTTTTTATCAATTGACAGAGACACCTAAGGGCAGGACAGAAAAGCATAAGGGAGTGATTAGGAGTCCCACAGGAAATGGGAAGAATGCCACAGCTCACATATATAATTTCTGAGGCAGCCACTGTTGCATGGACTGCCTTCCTTTGAGAACAGAAAGAGAAATTTTCACAGTGTGTCAGTCCCTTCACTACACTCTTACTGTGTTCTCCTTTCCAGGATTCAAAAACAGAGGGACAGGGCAAGCCCCACAGGTTGGACACATGGCCAAGAAATGGTGGTGAACAGAAGGCTGAGCACATTTCCAGTGGTGCACTGGAATAAAGGACAAAATACACAGATCAAGCAGACTTTTTCCTGGAAAGTCAATTAGGATATATAAGGAAGTCTGTGTAAAACAAAGTACAGTAGATTTTAGGAAGTGTGAAACCTCTTAGCCATAATAATTGATTTACATGGAGATACCATGTATTTATTGAAGTGAATATTATACTTGTGTTTCCATGAAGTAAATTCCTGTTTCTCTTCTTCTCCTCTAAGAGCCAATCAGTGCTAAATGAAACAATCCAGAAAAAATTGTCTTAAGAATATATGACATATCATTCCTGGAAGTAGTATTGGTCTTGGGATAAACCAGCTGGTGCTGTAGAAATACACAGGAGCTGCTGTGCCTTCCCCAGGTGTGCACATAAAAGCACTCAGTAAATCTTTGCACTTCTTCAGTTGGTGAATCCTTTACATTTCACCTTGGACCTAATCTGAAACTCATTTAAGCAGGCCGGATTCTTGCTGACTTCAATAACTTGGGATGAGATTTTAGCAATCATTTCATTTTACATCCCTGTGTTCTTTTCTGTTACAGAACTGCAAGATAAACTGATTTCCAAAAGAATTTATCAAACCAGATGCAAAACCTACCTGTAAATAATGCAGGTTGGGGAAAATAGGGATTTCTTTATCAATAACATTTTTGAAGAAATATTTTGTAAGAACTTTGTAGATATTATGTAGAAATTTTCTTAATTGTATGATACAAACCTGATAAAAATGTATTTCTTCTCTATTCTGCTGAGAAAATATTTAAATCAGTTTAGGCTGAAATAAATTAGGATCTGAATCCTAGAAGCCCAAGAAAGATCATTTAATAGGCTGTGAATTGAAGTGTTGGTAAGACAAACACTGACAAACCAGAAGTACTTTGGTAAATGCACATATACTGGAAAAAATACATATAAATATATTGACCAACTGAGGGTGCATAAACTACAATTGTGTTGTCCAAATTTAGGAACACGTTGAATTCAGGGACATGCATAAGTGGCTAGCAATTCCCATGAGTCTGGAAAATTCTTATCATAGGTCAGAACTGAGATTTTTACATAGATGGTGTTTCTAATTTTTCACAAAATCAGCTTGTGAACATCTTCAAAAAATCACAATCTGCAGGGCCTTGAAATCAAGATTTTTATGTGTACTGTAAACACATAATCCAGAAGTCCCCCCCAGTGTTCATGATTCATAGTGTTGGAGTTAATCTTTTAAAAGTGGCATTTATTGGTAATAATGGTGGCAGATATTGCCATGTTTAAGCAACTCATTCTTGCAGAGTAAACAGATATGCCCTCAGAAACAGCAGCAGGCCCACAAACATTATGAATTTACTAGCCAGGGCATTTACAGTTCAGGGGGAATGCTGACAATGATTCATTTACATAGTCATGCTAAAAGCATCCTTAGCTTCCTAGCTTGCCTAACCCTGCTGCAGTGAATCCAAGCAGGAGTGCCAAGTCTCAGTTCTCCCTGTGCATACCCATTTCTGAGATGTGGGCCACAGCAGCAAGCCCCAGACAGGTAATTACCTTGGTAAGGAGCCCAGAAAAACACACATGCCTCATCAGCAGTGCTGTGGCAACTGAAGGGCTTCACAGACTCAGCTAACCTCTCACAAAAGTTCTTTCAGCCATGCAAGTTGTACTCCTTAGAAACCTGTTTTAGGGTACCCTGGCAAAAATACTGCATGTACTAACATCAACTACCCTACTTTCTATGCATCTTACTCTACCTACAAGCTGCCCTGTGGGTGGAGAAAGTAACCTCTAATGGAATTGTAGAATCATAAATGTTGGAAAAGACCTCAAAGATAATCAAGTCAATCCATTAACCTTGTTAGCGATTCTCATCCCAGTGAGCAAACAAACATTAATAAAACCAGATTTGTGGCTGGCAAAGTACTGGGAGTTTATCCATTTTTACTAAGAAATCTTCAATATTGTTGCTAATTTATAATCTTCTAGTTATAAAAATGTTTGCAAATATAATTATGACGGAATAGTCTAGTCCAAACTATTTGTCAGTCTGTTCCCTGGAATTTTAAAGGGATTTTTGATCCCCATGGTTCCTCTTTTGAAGTGAACCTTCCAGAAATTGTCAGCTTATACACCTCCCTGTGACATAAACGAGCAACATTGAGGTCAAACATGCACCTTAATAAGAGAAGTTTAAGACATCTGGGCTTCTATACGTGTTTTTGCTCCTGTAATCTGTGATGTCTACCTGCCCCTGAAATGGAGAAAAGTTATACTCTATAAACAAAAAGTTTGAGGGAAGAAATGTGGTGATTTGATATTTGTTTCAACTTGTTCTATTAGGAAAATATTTTCTCTACATCTTACAGCTCACAGGCTTGTGTACAGCAAAATATACATTAAAATATACAGCATAGCTATGTTTAATATAAAAATTATGCAAAAGGGGTATGGGGAAAAGAAACTCATAAGCATGTCATAATACCATCTGAAATGTTACTTCCTTTATTACCTCTGAGCACAATTTTGCTGTAATACTTTTCAATTAGAAATATTTCACGGATTTCAGAAGAAAATATTTTTTTTTTGTAAGTAGGAAATATATGCCATATGAACTGTTCTTAGTTTCCTTTACAATGAAAAACAGTTTGTAATTGGTCCCATGCCACCATGGGGACAGGAGGGGGTGTGAGCCATGAAGGGGCTGCAGCAGTGCCATATCTCAAGCACCACCACAGCAGGGATGGCTGGGCAGTGAGAGCTCTTGCTGTAAGGTCACTTTCCCTTCCTCTTGGCAGCCCACAAATGGAAAATATGAAAACCATGCAGTAGGAAAACCATAGCACAGTCATCACCATGGAACTGTGATGGGATAATTCACATGATCAGGGCTGCGATGGGTGGCTATAAACTCTTCAGATGGGATGGGCAAGGAAGGAAAGGCAGTGGAAGGAGAGCCCTGTGTGTTAGGGAATGTTTTGACTGCCTGGAGCTTACTGATGGTAATGATTAAGGTTGACTGCTTATGGGTCAGGATTAGGAGGAAGGCTAAGTAGGCAGATATCCCAGTGGGAGTCTGTTATAGACCATCCAAGCAGGATGAAGAGGAAGGTGAAACACTCCACAAACAGCTGGAGTAGACTTGAAGTTGCTGGCCCTTGTTCTTTTGGGAGAAAGGAGTCCCCATAACCCAGAACAAAACAGTGACCCGCTGCTTCACCTAAACATCCACAGGTCTATGGGACGGGATGGGATCTACTCAAGACAACTGAGGGAGCTGGTGGAAGTGATCACCAAGCCACTTTCCATCATTTGCCAGCAGTCCTGGGTAATCAGAGAGAAACCAGATGACTGGAAGTGAACATGACCTCTGGAAGCATTCAGAAAGTGTGCTGATGTGGTGCTTAGAGATCAGATTTACTAATGGACTTGGCAGTGCTGGGTTAGTGGTTGGACTTGATAATCTCAGGGGTCTTTTTCAACCATAATCATAGAATCAAGAATCGTTAAGGTTAGAAAAGACCTCCAAGATCATCCTCTCTGTCCTTTGACCTAATACCACTCTACCCACTAAACCATGGATTGTAGTGTCACGTCTACTCGCTTTTTTGAACATTTCCGGGGATGGTGACTCCACCACTTCCCTGGGGACCCTGTTCCATAATGATTCTATCATTCTACAGTTGTGGTACCTTAACTTCCTCCATGAGAAATGGGAGGTGCTTTTGTATTATGCAATATAGTGAAAAGGAGGAAGATTTTTTGCTTGAATCTTTGCAGCAGTGAGAAATATCTTGTGGCTTCTCTCTGAGTCTACCCCAGCAATTCCTGGCAATGTTGTTTCAGTAAGAAATGTTGCGAAAACTGGAAAGAACTTTCTGGGCCCCTCCTCTAAGAGTGAAAAACTTTCATCGGTTAAGCTAAAACTTCAACATAAGCTTTAAATGTTAAAATAAAAGCAGTCTATGATATGAAGTTATACTTTATGCCTAAAAGAGGCTGAAATACTGCAAAATTTTAGTGATCTTAATTGCATTCAGGAGCAGATTTGAGGCTATTGCAAAACTCAGATTTTTCACCTTCATTGTGAACAGAAAGGTCTAGTCCTTAACCAGTTATATCACTTTCTATTTATGGTTCTTTTGGCAATAGTTAACAATAAGTTACTGTTTCTCATACTGCAATTTCACTCTAACATTGCCACTATATTGTGAAGAAAGGATGAATCTCCTGCTACCTCGTTCAGCTACAAAACCATAGTTGTTCATCACTATGGCAACGGCTGCCCCAGCCCAGCTTAATAGAGTGCTTGTCTAGACACCATTAAACATATCTGCACTTATTTGTGTCTGGTTTCAGCAGCCAGGTATGAAGAAGGTGGGGTGAAGGGAAGAGAGGCAACAGAAAAGAAGTGAGTAAAAGAGTAAAAGTGTTTCAGAAGTCACCCCACTTTACATGCGAATTTTTAATTCTGGGGGCCTTTCCTGTCATGGGTGTTAAAATGTGTTCCTTACTCAGGATGCCCAGACTTACAGATGTGCATGAAAGAATTTTGAACTGATTTCTAACTGAACTGAGTTAAGCACCACCACCACCTGCAGGCTTCTCTGGGAGCAGAGGCATCCCTCAGGAGCAGAAGTCCATTTCAAAGTTTCTATGGTTAAGTGTGATGTGCCTGAGACTGAGCAAGGTCTTAGCATGGACTTGAGAGAAGTCTTAGCTCTGATTCAGATCTGCTGGTTGGATCCTGGGGAGGCAGAATAAACATCCCAGCTGTCCGTGTCACCATCCCCTTTGGAGGGGGAACTGTTTCCTCACAGACAGTGGAGCAACTGAGCCTGTAGACCAAGAGAGCTGCATAACCTCAGCTGAGTGCAGTCTGTGTAAACAGAGTTTGTACATCAAATGGTAGCGCTTCAGTCACCCTGGAACTTCTACAACCTTCTACAGCTCAGCAAGTGCTTATCATGCAACAAAAGAAACCTGTATTTTCAGCATTTTCCATTTGCTCTGATAATGCATATTTCTCAGTGAAAGAGGGCACAGCCTGAAGTTGATAGGATGTGAAAGACACAGATTTGATTTTCTGGTCTTTTTCCCTCCAGAAAATATCTCAAAGAGCATGTTACAGCATTTTTGGGGATGCTGAACTGTCAGTGTGTGGTTTGGGGAATTGCCCTTATTTCAGTAAGTAAACATAGACTAGAGCAGGCACAGCTGAAATCCAGGTAGTGACCAACCTGTCTCCTCCCGAACAATATCTAGTCAGGCATCCTTCCTTCTCTCCTGCTCCCACTGTGAAGGATACAAGAAAATACTCCCTGAGCTTTTACAAATTAAGGTTGAGATGTTCTTCTGGAAGACAAGCATCCATCTTCTGTCTGGCACTAGGTGACAGAGAAATACAGAGGTGTTCAGGATCAATTCAGGGACAATGCCTGTTGGCGAACAGGTTCTTCACAGAAAAAGCTAGAGATGAGTGTTCCAGCTGCTTGTGCTGCCAACACACTGCTTGTGTGTTGTGGGTCTGACTCGTTGCCAGAACTGCTCAAAAAGAGAGCATCTCCCATTGTAGAGAAGTGGGTTAAGATTGTTGGTAGAGATCTATATTCAGCCTATTCCCAATGCCACCTTCTCTAGGTAGACTGTTACTGAATTCATGAGAAAATACTCTCCCTGTGGAAACACTACCACTAGTTACCACTGCTGGGCCCTTATTTGACACACTGTCTGTACAGCACAAGGGGATGCAGTTTGCACTTTCTGAGACATATTGGGTAGATTGAGAGCAAAGACTCAAAGGGACAATTTCTAACAAGTACAGTATTAGGTGATCATATGTCCTCTGCAATGTAGTCATTTGCTCATTTTGCAGCTATCCCAAACTCATGCTCATGAATCATGTCATGTTTGTATGTTGCATGTCCGTATCCCTCCCAGCAGCAGCAGATTTTTACTATACCCTTACATGTGCTTGGCTCATCATCATTCACATTGAAACACCTCATCATTCCAAAAATGAATATTCTTGTAACACATTCATTTGTACCTCAAATATGAAGAAATGGTAAGCAAAACGCCTGCATATTATACTTTAGAGTTGAAAAGTATCACTACAATCTCAACTGGAAGCTGACAAACAATGTTCCAGTTTTCAATACCGGCAAGAATAATGACCCTAGAAACTACACCCCTCTCAGTCTGACTTTATTGACAGGTAAAATTATGGAGATTATTCTGGGAGGTCCTGAAAACCACCTGAAGGACAATGTAGTCATCAGTGACAGCCAGCATGGCTTCATGAGGGGAAAACCTGCTTGTCAAACCTGATTTCTTTTTCAACAAAGTAACCCAATTCATAGTCATGTTTCAGGGGAAACCAGTTGTAGTTTTTTGGATTTCAGTAAAGCTTTTAATGCTGTCTCTCACAGAAAGAATCCTTCTGGTTAAAATGTCCAGCCCACAGCTGGATGAACACGTTATGTGATGGGCGAGCAACTGGCTGACAGATTGGTCGTGAAGAGTTATCGCAAATGGGATGACATCAGGTTTGCAACTGGTCTCTAGCAGCGTTCTGCAGGGCTTCATTCCAGGGTCAGTGCTCTTCAACATCTTCATAAACAGCTTGGATGCAGGACTCGAAGGTACATTGAGTAAGTTTGTGGACAATACAGAATTGAAAGGAGCTGTTCAGTTCACTCTCTTGAAGGCAGAGATGTCCTGCAGAGAGACCTTGACCAATTAGAGTGCTGGGCAATCACCAGATGTATGAAGTCCAACAAGAAGTGCTGGATTCTGCACCTGGGATGGGCCAACCCAGATGTATGGACAGTCTGAGGAATAAGAAGCTGGAAAGCAGTGCCAGGAAAGAGACCTGGTGGTCCTGGTTGGTGGCAAGTTGAAAATGAGTCAGCAGTGCCCTGGAGCCAGGAGGGCCAACCCTGTCCTGGGGGTCATCAGGCACAGCATCGCCAGCTGGGAGAGGGAGGGGATTGTCCCACTCAGCTCTGCTCTGGGGCGGCTTCATCTGCAATATTGGGGCAGTTTGGGGCACTGCGATGTGAGAAAGATATAAAACTGTTAGAGAGTGTCCAAAGGAAGGCAATGAGGATGGTGAGGGGGCTTGAGGGGAAGAATGTAAGGCGGGGATGAGGGCACTTGGTGTGTTCAGCAGGAGAAGAGGAGACTGAGGGGAGACCTCATTGCAGTTACGACTTCCTCGAGAGCGGAAGAAGAGGGGCCAATACCAGTGTCTTCTCTCTGATGACAAGTGACAGGATGCAAGGGAATGGCATGAAGCTGTATCAGAAGGGGTTTAGGCTAGATACTATAAAAATATTCTTCACCCAGAGGGTGGTAGGGCACTGAAGAGGCTCCCCAGAGCAGTGGTCACAGCACCAAGCCTGACAGAGTTCAATAAGTGTCTGGACAACACTCTCAGGCACAGGATGTGATTCTTGTGGTTGTCCTGTACATGGCCAAGAGCTGGACTCTGTGATTCTTGTGGTTCCCTTTCAACCCTGGATGGTCTATGATTCTACGACTGGCAAATAGACTGCCTTGATAAAAACGTATTCACTGTGCAACATGGCATGGTTTTTACTGATGTGTATTTTTACATTATAACAACCTTTCCTACCCAAAAGAACCCAATTCTTTTAACACCTCATCAGCACTATGCCAGCCTAGGTGTCAGTGAAGAATGGGCACTAACCATCTGTTTATGGTGGTATACTAATAATTGTAATAGTTTCGCATCAGGAACATCTCTAATATAGTTACTGCTTTATCAAAGCCTTAAATAGTAGTGTCCACATGGTGCAAGTCACTCTCATGCACCCAAATTAATTACGTGTATCTGTTTAAAAATGCTTGAATTCTCTCAATCCAAATATTATTTTGTTTTGGGGTTGTAATTAAGCCCATGACAAGCTCCAAGAGTAGCATATATGGGGCTACTGTTGCTAGGCATTTGTGGGCAGGGTCCTATCAACTTCGTCCTGTAAGTTACTATAGAGAATTGGCAAATAGCTCTTGCTTAAACTTTTTGAGCTTCCTTTGTTTAAACACTCTTGGGAGAACAAAATATCTGCTTGAGACATCAAGTGTCTAAGCTGAAGCATTAATTGTAAGAGCTTAATATTCTCCATCAGGAAGCCAGACTGCCAACAATTGATATAATGTAGAAGAGATTGCATATGAGTAAGGATTTAATCTCAGTGTTAGTATTGCCCCTAGGAAAATTACCATCTGTGTTTAATAAAGGATGTAACTCATTGCTTGAATATGATTTTTGTGTGAATGAAGCTTCGTGTTTAATGTTCAACATCACTTCCATTTCTGAGCCAAATTGAACTATTCATGATACTTCCCACGCTTTGGCAAAAAGTGCAGATGAAGAGGCATAGTTCAGATATGGGGAGAATTATGCCTATTATATATGTAGATACTCCAGAAAGTTTATTGTTTTTCTAACCAGAAATGGTATTCAGGTGTCCAAAGGTGACTTTTGGCCTGCTGTCAGCTACTTGTGTCCCGAGGCTGGCAGACATACAGGAGTGCTGGTTGTGGGGAAGGTGCCGATGCACTGATAGTGATGTCATCATGCACTGGAACTACTGGATTCATACTGGATTGAAGCATTTGCTTTAGAACATTAGAAGCACATACAGCTGAACTGGACTGTTAAAGGAGGGTTAGATAGTATTTGTGTTTAATATCAATTAATAAATACATTTCTGTTTCATGTGATATGAAATGTTCTTCATGACTTGTAGTAACTGCTACCACTACTACACATTTGGTCACATAGTAAGGTAAATACAATTGCAATCATTGCAGTCTTTAGAAAGGCTGTTACATTTACTGACAAGATACAAACAGGGAAATAGTTTACATATTATTAAAGGAAACACAAGCTCTTATTAAAAATGTCTTATTATAAATTTAAAAGTTCTGCAGCAAAGCAGTAGAACATTCTTTTTTCCTTTCAATTCACTCTTGTAATTCTCAAAAGAAGTCAGTGTCCTCATAATATGAAAATGTTTAAAACCAACCAACCAAACAACGCAAGAAAGACCCCACCAAAGCAAACAACCACCCTGCTTTAACACTTCTCTATATATAAAAAAAAAGTTTCTATTTTTGCAGAATCATGTCTGTTTCATGGTCCTTGCCTGAGTGGAAAGAGTTTTATATTTGTAAAGAATTTTCAAGCTAACACCTTATTTAGCTTTGCACCTTTTCTGGGATTCTGTTGTACATTTGATATTGTTGCTCTTCTTGATGCACTTGCCACTTCTTTCATTTTGCCAAGCCCTACCTAGGATTTAAACAAACTAAAACAGCGGCTAGGACAAGTGACTTAATGGAAGGAAGAAAGGAGTTCTGGATGCCTTGAAAATTCCTCTGGTGTACAGTTTGATCAAGAAAATACTGATAAAATAGTCTTGATAAAAGTCACAGGCAACACCAGTTTTTACTAGCATAGTAGGACTTTGTTTCAGTGGGACAAGAATGTGGCCCATCTGTATATTTTTACTGACAATCTTGAGCATAAGCACAAAGTCATTTTTGGAGACCGATATCTTATTTTTGTCAACTATTTACAGTTGCTCATCTATGTCTCTGTTGTGCTTAGCTTGACAAAACAATTCTCAGTTGTAAGCCCAGTCATACAAACTATAAAAACACAACATATCCTGCTTTTGCTGCCTGAAGTAGTCAAACAGTACTTGGTATGGATGGTATTAGGTATAACCAAAAAGCAGAATTATTATCCATTTGTGCTCTAACAGAGAGCTGCAAACTTACCACAGTGCAAATCCTGGTTGCAGATTCTCATTCCTGCTATAGCTTGCCACACCCTTGGAAATACAGGAAGTGCTGTGCAAAAGTAATTCAAAGGAGAAAGCACTTTTGGTCACTGTCTAAACACAGCAGTCACTGTAGTATGTTGTGGGTCTGCATGGCAAACTTTGTTTTACACTTGCGAAAAACCTGAGTGGTTGTAGCTGCCTATCCCTGAGGAGAGGCAGGGTCTGAGGGCTGCCAAGGGCTGTGATAAGCACAGTTCCAGGCTGTGGCACAATGCCACAGATCTTCACATGCTGGAATTGGAATGTATGGCATTCTCACCTGTGAGCCAAATTCTGATTCAGCCTTAAATGTATTAAATAGAATATGTGAAATACATTAAAGAAAATCTGCTCCATATAGGCAAACAGCCACATAACCCACCTGTGTTTTTCAACCCCCAGGGACACCATGGTCTTTGGGTAAGCCAAAATAGGCCTTCCCATCCTGTTGTCTTCTCATAGTTCTACTGCAATCTTCTCTGGAGAAGAAGGTGCTGAAGTTTAAATATTCTTCCAGCAGATCCTATAGGCTGAACAACCTTTCTGGTGTGTTGCTTGCCAGGGTAGACTGAGCACACAGGGCAGAGCCTGGCTTTTATACTTCTATTTTAGTTTCAGCAGCAACATTAATAAAGCATGGCAGCTTGTCCTCGTTCAAGTTCAGTGGCAGCCTTGTTATACAATGTACTTTGATGCACAGTAGTCTTTATCTGCTATCAGATTGGGAACAAAAATGACACTGCAACACATTATCTGATAATTTATCTCACTCTGACTTAGGCGCATGAAGGTTACATCGAAAATGTGGAATTCAGTCATTACATACTGGACTTTTTCCAGGCTTTTTTTAATTGCTATTTGAAATCTAGTGTGACAGGTCTTTTTGTATTTGTATGTGTTTGTCTCTGCAGTATTAGAGTTTGGCCTTTTAGCAGTTTGGCCTTTCATCATAACATATATGGAAAGAAGGGGGAATTGGCAAAGGGAAGAAACACTGAACCATGAGCATAGACAGAGTACTATCTTCAGACTTATCTTACTGGCTTTCAGAAAGGGAATCGTAAGTACTCCAGTTTCTCCTGGGTCAGTGCTGTTATAGGGTAGCATTTTATTTCCAGAGTTCACAGATAAATTGAAGACATTCCCTGAGGAAAATGAAGATTGACTCCCTGGTTCACTAAACTAGTTTTCCTTAGGGGAAAATTAAGTATCCTTAAAACCAAAAAGGGTGAAAATATGCTCCTGAGTAGTAAAATCAAATCAGTAAAGTTATTACAGACTATCAAGTAATTAATCACAAACAGGCTTTACTTTTAAGAGTGAAATACCTTACTCTTTAGTCTTCCTGTCTAGTAAGGGATTTGAGTGTTGTTGTCAAATTACATCTGAATCTCCTTAACAATTGACCACAGAATGCCGTGTATCAAAATTCAGACACATTTATCATTTGAAGAACATCTAAAATTATCATAGTTGGAAGAAATTAATATAAGAGAGACAGACCTTCTTTATCTACTGTATTAGTGGAACCAGCCAGAGATGCAACCAACAGGACCTCAGAGTGCACAAAAGGATCAACACTAATAGAATGAAAACACCTTTAGATTTGCAAGAAAAAAAGAAAAATAAATAATGCAGAGTGAATGCCTTGCCCTAGTATGATACAGAGAGAGCTGTGAGAATTAAAATGCACTTTTCCTTGTTAAGCTGCTCTGAAGGCACAGAGAATGTGATTTATCCATTAATTTTGTTCATGTACTCTTGTTATAGAGTCACAGAATGGTTTAGGTTGGAAGAGACCTCTAAATATCACCTATTCTAATCCCCCTTCCATGGTTAGGGACACCTTAATCTCAACCAGGTTGCTCAAAACCCTATTATCCTTGCCTGGAACATTTCCAGGGATGGAGCATCCCCAGCTTCCCTGGGCAACCTGTTCCAGTGCCTCGCCACACTCACACTGAAGAACTTATTTATATCTAAACTAAGTCTACTACCTTTTGATATAAAACCATCATCCCTTGCCTATCACTACAGGCCCTGATAAAGTGTCTCTTTCCATCTTTCTTACATGACCCCTCAATGTAACCAAAGAGCAGAATAATATCTTTCCAGAGCCTTCTCTTCTCCAGACTGAACAATCCACTCTCTCTTCTGGTCTTCATAGCAGAGTTATTTCAGCTCTTTGACCAACTTTGTGTCACTCCTCTGCAGCTGCTCTAACAGTCCATGTCTTTCTTGTGCTGAAACCCCAGAGCTGGACAGAGTACTCTAGGTGGGGTCTCACAAGATTGGAGTAGCAGAGGGGGAGAAATGTAACTAAGAGGAATGCTGTTCTGTAATACACCATCACCCTGCACCCCTAATTACACCATTTCATCAACACTCAGGTCTGATTGCATATTGCTCTATACTAGTGACAGATACTGGTATGAAAGTTGCAATTAAACATATGGGGAATCCTGGATATGTGAGTGTAGGGAGAGACCGAGAGCAGAACAGCTGGGAAAGGAGTGTTTCTATGCAAGGCTGGTCAAGTATCATCCCTCTCTTCCAGTCCCTTCTCACCTTGCTACAAAAGGCTTCTGTGTATTTGATTTCCAGAAAGGGCGTATGCCATATTTCACTGAGTTTTTGGTAAGGAGGAGACAGCAGATGAAATGAATACAGCACAATAGCATATGCTGACAAGTATTTACACCTTATTTCCTCATGCAAAACAAACAATTGGATTCATAACTCCAATCATACAGAGGGAGAAAGAGCTAGACTACTGTGAGCAAGCAGTCATGTTGGCAGCTGTGATGGAGACCTCCATCTCTGCACCCTCTCTGATCTGGAAGCAGTAATCTCTTCCACCTCTGCAGCAAGAAACACTAGTCCTGAAACTCCACAGAGAGATTTGCACACCCTGAGGGAACCATGTCTAGAAATGAGGTCCTGAGTGTCTTTTTCTAAAGACTAGTTGAGGGGACTCTTGCAGCCAAAACTGCTATTGCAACAGTTTCACACACCTGAAATCTTACCTGAGTGTTAATTCAGTCATTGGAATTCTGCCCCCCGAAGTCTTGCAGACAGGGGATCAGGTTGTCTGTGGCGTCTAGGTCCTGCCTTTTGGCAGAGAGGGGTGGCTGACAGGGTGTTAATAACAGTGCTTTCAACCTTTCTAGTTGGGGGCCCAAATGCGGATTACACCACAGGAGATTCATGCCATAGATTTCCTGCACTGGAAAATAATCTCACTTTGCTCCCCTCCCTGCATTTTTGGTTCATTAGGGGCAAATCATACTGGATCTATGACCCATGAGCACACTGGGACTATTTCCAACACAGAAATGCCTTCAGGTGGTGAGTTTCCCTTCTTTACTGAAATTCACAGATGTGTGAGAAAACATACAAAGATGAGTTCCACCCAATCTAAAGACTTCTAGATGTCTTCAGCAACACTTTGCTAATACACAGCACTGTGCATCCACCTGCAAATTTCAGGCAGTGGGTTTTAACTGCAAAATTGTGTTCTGGTGATAGATGATAATGAAAATTCCCAAAAATGAACAGTATGACACAGAAGAAAATGTTTTTGCTCTTGTTAGACCTAGGCTAGAGCCTTACATAACACCTGAGTGTGAGGCTCATAGATAGAATAATCAAGATCTTTGTTACACCAGTCAGTTAAAAACTTCTCTGTGGTGCAGACTGTTTCTTTGAATAGGTGTCAAATGATGACACTTTTGCAGTTGAATTTGCCTTCCAGCAGATACAAATACATCATTTACTATTTTACATGCATCAGGTGTGCTGGGGATTCATCTCAATGTGCTTTACCAACACTTTCTGCAAATAAGAGGTTGTCAGAGTTGTTCTCTGCTGCTGGCCCCTTGCTCTTCAGTTTATTTTGTTATTATACAAGCCTACCCTGAAGTAGCAGGAGGTCAAAAGAGGGCATCTAACTTTCAAAGACTATTGTCCATGAAGTGTTTGTCCATGAGCTGTATTTGACATCGACTACTGTCTATTTAAATACCTAATTCTACAGCTTACTCTACATGGTATCATATAGTAAACTGTATAAGTAGGCAGAACAAGGAGTGTAACCAATTATTCACTTGAACTATTCTACTCAGCTGGGGGCTTGCTTTTTTCATAAGAATTATCTGAGAAGAAAGGGAGCAGTGGTCTGTAAACTATAGTGCCAGTACATGCTCTTATCTGCAGTGCTAACATGGTACTGCCTGATCCAATAATCAGTGGAAAACAATTCCTCACTGAAGAGATATAAACTGCAGTGGGATTGCTGCCAGAGCTGAGTGTCAGCTTAATCAACAGAGCCTTGAATCCAGAGTGGCTATCATGAATACTTGCTGGAGGATATCCCCTTAGGCTTTAAATTTTCAGGTACTGCAGAACTGCCAACTATTTCTTACTCATCTTCAGTGAGATTCAGCTTATTCATTCCTTTGCATGTCACACTTCTTTAATCATGGGTCTCAGTAATAAAATTATGAGCAACTCTGCACATCCATAAGAAAATCCCTTACATTCCCCTCTTGAGGCCAATTGTATAACCCTGCATAAAAGAAGCTGGCAATGAGATCTTCTATAAAGGAGTTCTGGATCATTTAATTGTTACTGGAAAGAAAACCAAGGAAAGAGGAACACATTTGAAGTATATTTTTGCCAACCTTCCCTCATACGTTGACACACAACTACTGACATCCACATTCTTGCTTAAATTCTGATATTTCTTTCCTTCTTTCCCTCCATTAAATGACAACCAAAGATAAAATCCCTGTCTGAACTTCTGTGAAACTCTATTTAATGTTAGCTTGTGATTCCGTAACAATTGGGGTTTTATCCCTTTGGATATTAAGAAACAATGTAGCTTTCAGGAGCACAAAACTAGTGAAAAATAGTGAAAATAGTGAAAATATGGTTACCTGTGGTTTTGCTGAACAAAAAAACAATCTTTACTCTCTCAGACCAGGTCAGAAAGCTAGGCTTTTGAGAAGTTATGCATTTTGAGCAGAGCTTTTCATCAAAAGCTTGACCTAATAAAGACAGTTGTAGAGGGGACTTTGTGTCTTGTTAAGTTTGCAAGCAGAGGTCAGAACTTGTCAGTTCAGCCACTGGTTCACACAAAGCCCAGGTAACCAAAATGCACATAGTATTCAAGAAAATGGAGAGACTATAGCATGGTAGTTCCAGCTTAGTGTAAATTTAACAGAACTGGGGCCTAGATAGCCTAAATATTTTGAAGGCAGGTAAATGCAGGGATTATGAAATGTCCTGTCTACTAGCTAACCCCTAAGGAGAGGCAGTGTACCTCTAGTTCCCCATGCAGAAACACAAGTCATGAGTTTGCACATCAATAAACTTCAGCTCTGATTTAGCAAAATCATTCCCAGGTGTTCAGTTTTCATTATATTGCTACTGATATTTTCAACAAGAATGTCTGTTATTGCCAAATCTTTGTTTAGTGTCAATCAGACTTGCATGGTCCAAGGGGAATTGGTCTTTCCTGCGGGAATCCTAGGTGTGACAGGATACGGCCTCAGGGAACAATTTTGATTCAGCTTTACAGGGAGAATAATTGAATTCAGGGAATTTGGATGCAGTTAGGAAGTCTTGTGTGGAGTCCTGCCCAAACGCAGGTATCCAAAAACACAGCACCTGTAAATAATGAATCACAGCAGTTTCCAGTGATATCCATATGATTTTTTTCCCCCTCTCAGATTTGTTTTGTCATGGTTTCACCCCAGCCATCAGCCAAGCCTCATGCAGCTGCTTGCTCACTCCTCCATCATCAGGATTGGAGAGAGAATTGGAAGGGTAGAAGCTGGAAAATTTGTAGGTTGAGATACAGACAGTTTAAAAGGGGACACAAAACCTGCACATGCAAGCAAAGCAGAAAACAAGGAATTAATTCCCTGCTCCCCATGGGCAGGCAGGTGTTCAGCCAGGAGAGCAGGGTCCCATCACATGTAACAGTGACTTGGGAAGCCAAACACCCTTGCTCCAAAAGTCCCCCACTTCCTCCTCCCCACTTCATAGACTGAATATGATGTCATATGGTCTGAAATAACCCTTTGATCAGTTGGGGTCACCTGTCCTGACTGTGTTTCCTCCCAGCATCCCAGGCACCCCCAGTGTCCTCACCAGTGTGGCATTATGAAAAGCAGAAAAATTCTTGACTCTGTGTAAGCATTGCTCAACAATAACAATCTCTATTAGAGATTGCATAACATCTCTATATTATCAACCTTGTGTTCACCACAAATTCAAAACACAGCCCCACACCGTGAGGAAAATTAACTACCCTAGCCAAAACCAGCACAAAATCTCAGGATCAAACATGAGACACATGCAAAGAAAGTGGATTTGAGAAGAGCAAGAAGAAAAATCACTTTCTGAAAGTCCAGCAGCTACAAGGCAACTATACAAGATTCCACTACCATGTCAATCACTGCAGCTGTTCACTGGGAGTATAGCAGTGGTACAGAATCTAAGTAAGGTCATCATATTTCTACGCTTTCATCTCTGAGATGGTCTTCATATCCCAAAATTAATATAGAGTGCAATCACTGTGCTCTCTCATACTGATTGCCCAGACACGCTTAAGAGATGGGGAGTGTAAGATAAAGACAACATAATAGTAAAAGTTATTTGTTCAAATAGGATCAAAGCAAGAGGTTTTTCAATTACCCTTGAGATAAAAAGCATGAACTCAAAATGTATAGTTGTAAAAAGAACTCCCTTAGAAAAGCAGCCATACAGTTCAGGAAAAAGGCTCCTAGTTTTCCAAGAGATCCAGATAAAAGTATGAAGAAAAAACAGGACACATAAAAGCAGCAAAGTGCACTAATGGAGCAGTTCCTTGTTCCAGAACTTCTTGTAACTTCACACCTTATTGCTAATGCTCTGTGTTGCCAGGGATTCGGAGAAAAGACCTGTAAATGTATTGCTCCTCTTGGTTCCTCACAAAATTGTTACCAGCAGAACAAGCAGTATATAATATTAAGTCTTGCTCCATTTCTTTCCACCAGAGAAGATAGTGCAGGGAAAGCCTGAGAAGTAGGTATATCTGGAAAACACAGTTTCCATCTTGCACATGGGTGTGCGTTCCCCTGGGAGGCAATTTCAAGTGATGGACTGATGTATGGGGTTCCCCAACTTCTTGTGGATCTTGTGGCCATAACTTTGATGAAACTCTTGGTTATCTCCTGTTCTTCTTTGTTTCATAAAAGTTACATAAGCCTCTATTGTAACACCATCAATTGAAACAAAAATGCAGATGCCATGCATAAAGTTTTTGCTGCTATGAAGTTTCCTGCTATTGTCCAAACAACAAAGGGCTCATCAAGACAAGTTTACAAGCAATTTTATAATAGATATTCATGTGTATATCTATTCTATAAAAGACAATGTATCTATTAGGTAGTAGACATACAAGTGTATACCTATTATAAAAAGCCAAGCTTTTCAGTGAGATAGCATCTTTTATTATCAAGCTGATGTGGTTTTTAAAAGTCAGGTAAGATCACACAGTCCCTTCATCAAGCCAGACAGAAGCACCAAGCTCCATGCCAAACAGATGCTGGAAATGGTAGGTGCCTACATCACCCTTCCTATTGCCACCTAGGCTGTAATACATTTCCCACTGGACTGTAAATTGATCCAAATGAAAAGTGACATTTCATGCCATAATAGATTTTTGGAATTAAAGAGTACAGAAGTTAAGTGCATTAAGCTTTCTCTTCTATCCTGTTGGTTTGTGTTTCCAATGTGAAACACCTGAATCACAGACTATATATCAGACCATGGTTCAGTTTGTCCTTACACATAACAAAGGAGAGCAATGACTTAACCAAGAAAACAATGACCTCTTCAGAAGACATGGCCTATCCCAGTAGCCACAGTGAAGGGGAAAATATTCACTTTTCAAGTTGGTTATTAGAAATATTACACTGTGATTTCTCTGAAAAAGAAATTAGGTTTTTTCAAACCAGACTTAAAACTGTACATAAGTTTTTGCAGAAATAAATATCCTTAAGCCTTGTAGTAATAATTTTTAAAAATTGTAAAAACATAAGCAGTATAATCTAGGAATTAAACTGTCTTCTGTCCATTATAGTAGAGAGTACAAAACTATGCAAGAGAAAATCTCCTACTCAGTCTATCATTTCTAGAACAGGTTTTCAGTACAGATCACATTTTCAGGCATTTCAACCCCACCAATGGATTTAATAGATGAAGTGTCTATGCCCCCCTCCCAACCCTTACTGAGAAGACAGGCACAGAGACAGGGTGTACTGAGGGAGACATGAAAGAGAAGGGATGATGTTCTACCTAGAATAACCTTGTCCTGGACATGTAGAGTCTCCTCTAGCTAGGGAGAGGTTTGGGAGTGGTTCTTCACCGCAAACCATCTCTAAGCAGCTGTTCTGTGCCTAGAGCAGCAGCTGTGCTTCCAGCTCCTGTTGTAACTTGAGTGAGCTCTCCTGCAGAGCTCATTAAAGCATCTGGTTGAGGAGGTAAAATGAAAAAAACTCCCATCATTTATTAGAAGACATAATTGTAAACCTGAAATTAAGGACTTGGAGGGATTATAGAAAATCTTCCATCTGCTTGAAAAAAATCTATTAGTCCATTAGGAAGGGCTGCAAAGATTGCTATTTCAGCTAGTTTTCTGTGTAACTCATAAATATTGCCTGTCAAATCCTAAACTCTTTACCCAGACAAACTCCTGCTGAGCAAATGGAATTTTGCCCGAGGAAGGAGTGAATAAGGTCTTCTGCAGTTAACTCTCCGAGCCTGGCCCAGAAGGACTTGTCATTATAGTGCTACCTATTAACATTGAATCTGACAAGGTGGGAAGAGCCACAGAGGTCATACATTTTTACATGCTGACCATGAGCATTTGTTTAGCCTGAGAATTCACTGGTCTCCAAATATGCACAATGTATACAGTGCACTGGTCAAATTTGTGTTTGCCCTGCAGACACCTATAATTCGTGCATTGTTATTTTCCATTATTGGTGTGCCATATAATGATACAAATGCAAGTGGTTTTTTGTTTGTTGGTTTTTGAGGGGTTGGGAGGGTTTTATTTGCTTGTTTGGGGTTTTTTGTTTGTTTGTTTTGTAACTGTCAGGCTTTTTTCAATTTGTGGTTCTCCTAAGAACACTATTGGCAATAACTTTGGTGTCCTTAACTGTCTTTTATGAATCCCTTAGAGGCATCCCTTAAGAGCTGCCGGATCAGAAAGCTAAAACCATTGCTATCTTAAATTATTTCTTTTTCAGTACTAAAGTTGCTGACACATATAAGTCCACAGGCTGAGTAATTTTTCGAAAATTGACAACCAAAGGCAGGATTTCTGATCTTCTTACTTGGCCTTTGACAGGTAACTTTTCTGTGGGACTTCTCCTGCAATGAAGTTCTACAAGATAAATAAGAATATTATCATCCAACTTCAAATTACTGGTCTTCTTTATCATCAGATCTGTAGGCAAGCATCTGCTGTATTGTGCTGGAGCACTGCAGGACCTTGAAATTGTCCTGACCTGGATTTCACTGGTACTGAGTAACTTCCCATCATTATTCCTCAAAAACTAATTACACAGATTGTGTTTACCCTCTGTTGGAGGCACAGCACTGTGTGTTATTGTTATGTTTAATGCCAGCATTTGCTTAGCGAAGAACCAGACAAAAATAAATTGGCTGAGATTAATCTAACGCACCTGAACTTCACAGACCCACGTGAGTGCCTGAAGTAGTAAATGATGAAAGTACATCTAAGTGGTTTGGATGTAAAAAATTCATCTTAAGTGCTCTAAAAAAAACTCACTTCCAATTTCATGCATGTAAGAGATGTCTTGGTTCGCTGCCAGTTCAATTAACTGCATGAAAAGTCCAACTCTTCTGTATGACATGAACAAGCAGATACTACTTGGATGTTTTAATAACATTTCAATGTATGTAATGCAAAATCATGAACAGGGTGACCTCTCTGACATCTCAAACTAAATATCTGAATCATGAGCATGAGATCTACTCACCTTCTCTGAGCATTTTGAAGGCATCAGGCTATTTTATACACTGATCTGGTGCCCCTGATGACAGCAGTAAAGCAGATATGTCAGCTACAACATAGTCACACCAGTGACACTTAAAAAGAAGTGTGAATATTTCAAAATAGAGGACGTATCCCAGTGAGCAACCCAAATGAGCAACTTGATTTCCAAATGAATTGGACATTACAAAGTTCTCATTCAGCTGTTGCTATCAGGTGTCCTAGAAAAAAGCTACTAATTTATCTACAGCTACACATACAAGACATAGACAAGTATGTATATGCATATAGTCATCCTTTTATGCTCTTTCTGTCTTCACTCAACAAAAAGGATGTGTCAGAGAAAATACAAGAGGGAACATGAACTCATGACAGATGGGAAGGATGAGCTCCACATAACACAGATGACAGTCTGGATGTCTGGATGCCCCATACTTAATTAGTCTCATGGAGGGTAAAGAAATAAGTGTATTGTAGTGCGAGAAAATTCCCATTTACTCATTCCCATGGATCTTGCATGTATTGCCTGTTCTTTCTCCTTACAGTGTATATGACAATGAGTTTGCAAAATTCCTCTAGAAGCTGATTTTATAACAGGGTCTTCTTACATGCATAACATACAAGATTACTAGAATGGTATTCATGCCTCTATTTCAAGATGTCATTGATGTAGGCCTTTGCCTTGAGCTAGGTGTCTACAAACCCATGCCAGTCAATGAAGTCCTGGTCAGTTCAGTCAGTAGACTATAGAATGCCATCAATCTGACCAAAGATAGGTATGTGTTTTAGGATCAGATGAATCAATTTCTCATGTCCACTGCCTAGGCAGACCCACACAAGCCATGCATTAATTCCAGGGTTTCCCTCCTTGAGCTTACTGCCATCTTAAATCGGTTGCCAGAAATCTTTGTGAAAAGTCATCCTTCTTCTTCTTGAAATCTTGTTTTCCCTTGACTTTTCCTTCCCTGGTTCTCTCTGTGAAACTCACATTCTTGCAGACCCATTTCCTTGTCTGACCTTCCACATTTCTCACAGAGCACTGTTACAAGTCCCATTCTGTTTTCCCTTACTACTCTGTTTCTCAGTTGTCTTGCCTGCAGTCGCAAGCGTAAGAATCATCTGGGGTGTGAACAAATTACTATTTTATCCCTTTGGCCTAGGACTGTTTCATTCTAGCCAAACCAAAAGTTCAGCACGTTTTCCACAGTGAACATTGCCTTCAGTTCAAGCTGTCTCTGCACCCTCATGTTTAAGTCCTGATAAGTGTCAGGGATATTCTATTCAATAGTGCATATTATAGCTGTACCCTCATCTGTGATACGTACACCTGTCAGCACTTTTCACGACATATAACAGCAAGCATTGAAAGCTCAGCCCTGACCCTCATTTTTAAACTGAAAGAAAGGCCCATAAAAATAACAGAACACCAAATTTTGCTATCATGCCTTTTCCATGAAAGAACTTCATAGGGAGAAACACTGCTTTTCAAAATTATAACTGGCTACTCTACAGAGTAATTATGCAGCCTGCAGAATTATGCAGAACTTGGAAAAAGGCTGCTGCAACACACCAGTGTGCCTTTACTAAAGTATCTTTTCATTCAACATTTTTTGGATATAGATGACAGAATTCACGCTCATTTTAATGTGGTGTGCATCTGGTTTTCTTTCAACAAGAAGATATAATTTTCCACATTATTTCTTGGGGGCTTTAGAAAAAATTGATATATTCCCCACCAGATCTGAATATATTCTTCTCACTCTCATCTCTCCCTCTTGAGTCCTGCATGTTTCAGGGGACACTTTAATAACATAACCAGATTGTTTTACATCTACAGCTGAGGGGCATAAAAGCTGCTAAAATAATTAATTTGGAATGTCCTGTGGCCAAACTCTTAATTCTGCATTCTCTAATATTCTCCTTCTAAAGCCTGTTCTCATCAACAATTCTGTGGTGGAATGGCTATGAGCCAAAACTGGGAAACAGTACATACTTCTCCAAGTCATTTCTACTTTCTGGGTGCCATCACAGTAATGTTCAGAACAATGGTGGATGGGGAGGTGAAATGATAGGTATGTTGGCCTCTTGGTAGAAGAACTCCTGCTTCAATAAGAGCAGCTGTATCAGGATATTACACTAAAGGATACACTGGCAAACCCATGAGTTCTTTCTCTTGTGGTGTCAGTAATTTAAATGTGTCCTTTCTACAAGTCTTGCTGCAATGATGGAGTTTCTGGACTTCCTAAAACGCCCCTCTCCACAGTGTCACCCCTCATTTGAAATCTTACTGAAATACTCTTAGCTTACTGATTAGCATGAATTCTCACAAAGAATCTTACAAATGTGTAAAATTGAAATGTTTGATACGATAACTTCACTGTGAAACCCACAGATTCTGCAAGGCTTCCCTCTACTACCCCTAAGACTTGGCATCTCTATTACATAGTGCTTTTCAGCTCTTTCATTGTCCTTGACGAAAACTGAAAAGCAAAGAATTACTGACCAAGGAAGGTAGTTGGAAAAAGGTTTTATTGTATTATCTCTGCTAACAGAAGTCCACATTTTCCATAGATCTCAATTACACATTTGCTATATACATTGCCCTAATCATTGCTTCAGTCATTTACTTCGTCTCTGCATTACAAGTAAATAATTTTTGCAGAAATATTGTAAACACATTTATTTTCATT
>JAWWMP010000093.1:12013466-12023912 GCA_035047865.1 Dendrocincla tyrannina | reverse complement strand
TGTTCTTCAATAATTCATTTTCATGCAAGAGTCTTCTGTATTCAGTGCATTCAGTGATCTGCAGTATCTTCTACAAACAGCAGGTCATTAACACACATGTAATTTATTGTGGCACATAACTAAATCAGAACGTAATGCCTTATAGCCACAGCACAGGGAATGTGAGTAACTACATTAGAGGAAAACCAAGCATCTCCTGGGTCCTACAAGGAATGTACTTACTGAATATGTTTCCACAGTTCTTCTTTAGCTTGTACATCTGGGCTTCTCCTATAAATATCAACAAAGACAACAAAGGCTGAACTGCAAAAACTGACATGTTGCTGTTCAAATAAATTTTAACAGCACTGAAATCATAATAGATGTCATCTCAGAATCCACCAGTGACTTCAATTTTAAGGTTTGTTATCTCAGAAAACGCATTAAATTTCATTGCTTTATTTCAACTGAAAAGTAATTTCTTGGACGACAGGCTCTCAATCACAATTCCAGTTCCAATTGCCTTCAGCAAGATTGTACATAAAATACAAACAACACCAGAATTTCCCAAGCCAAATCAGTGCCTAGCTACTACCACCCCTTTTCCCTCCAAGGACAAAGTCTTTTGGAGCAACAATTCTGTAAAGGGCCCTCAAGAATGTCCTGTGGCTCTTTGTGGGCAGAAGAAGGGACAGTCCACACCAGGCTCACACACCAGTGATCCCCTGGCCATTCCCAGTCAGCACCAGTTTCTCCACTGTTCTGTCATCTCCAAGAAGGGTTTCTGCTCTCCTTATTTACATCTTGAGTCCAGTACAAAAAAACTCAACCAAACAAATCAAACCAGCTACTATGTATATTTGTGTACACAAATATTTTACCAAGTATTTAATTCATAGGCAAAGTACTTACCAAAAATGATAATTTCTCTATTGCAGGCATAGAGATGGAGTAAAGCAAGCCTAAAAGGCATGTCTCACATTTTCCACTGAATTACAGAATACACTGTTTCTAACTGGATCCCCTTTATTTTTACTTTTCTTATCCTTTTTTATTGCAGGGTTAGTGCAAAACCACTGCTGTGGTTGAAGTTGCACCTAGAATTCTCCAAAACCCGTTCAGAATAATAGACTAAGTAAGCATTTTACACACTGGCAGGAAGTACATTTGCATGGAGAAATCAGATAACTCTTTTCATTGGCATTTTTATGTATAAACTCTGTTGACAGCTAGACTGTTTCACATGATCTAAAATGTGAGATGCAACTTTAAGACACATTCAGCATGCAGAAATGGTCCCAGTTTCTCAAAGATTAAGTCTTACATCATCAGGTCATACAGGCTGCTTTCTTTTCCTTAAACAGAAGGGCCTATGATATTCAAAGATGCTTTTGGAATGATATAATCCAAATTTAGATGAAGATCAAGGAGGACAGCAGAGTTCTGCATTTTAGCATTTACTAAATTGGCTCTCTCTTGCCCAGTGACAGAGCTGCATCAGAAATAATTCCAAGCTTCTCTCTACAACTAACAGTTTGACTGTTTTCTTATTTCACCATTACCATATTCAGCTTATTTCCAGACTTCAGCCTAGGAATAATGTTCAGAGATGTCTATATTGCAGTAAACATTTTATTATCAATGAAAAGGCAAAGTATTTAGGGATGGCAATGTTTGGGGGTTTTTTTTCAGACTTTACATGTGCAGAAGTACTGGAAGATATTAGTTTACTGGTTTATAAATACCAGAGAGAGACTGAAGTGTGAAAAACAACCTAGCATTTGTGTTTCCCTAGTAGGACTAAAACAAATGGATCCATAACCTTCTCAAGCTCCAAGGCAGCAATGACTTTCCAGGCAGTGTGAAGCATCTACCCCAGATGATTCCCATCTTTGATGGACTGTTGTCTCCTCAGGTCCTCATGACTGCAACAGCCACAGCCACAAGAGGCTTGTAGTCCATTTTTTTTTTTTCTCCAAGTTCAGAGCTTTTTGTGGCTTTGTTTTTATTACAATGCATTTACTTTCCTTTGTTTTTCACTTCTATCTCTTCTTCTCTCTTTTTGCATTTACTTCTGCTTCTTACATCTGTCCATGCTGTTTTTAACTCCTTGATGCAGTGGTTTGGTCTTCAGTGGCATTTAAACAACCTTTTTCACCCCTCCGTTTTGAACTGATTTCTCCTTCCACGAAACCTCTTGCTCACAAAATAACAGCTGCAAACCCTGCATTCACCCTGGGGCTGGGAAGACAGGCATCCTCTTCTGAGGCTGAATAATCAGGCAGTGGGGGACTCGAAAGCTCCCTGAAAAATGCCAGCTTCTCCAGGGAGGCTTTGTAATGAGTACAAGCCCCAGATTGCCTGAGGAAGCAAAGCCTTAAGGTCACTCCCAAACCCAGGATCCACACAAAGCAGTGTATTGTGCACACCACTGACCCTTTGATCAACTCATGGCTTTTACGTATTCATGGAAATACAGTTCAGGATATCATGTGAATATCATGTGAAGCCTCACCTACACTAAAAAAATATTAATTTCTGTGGCAGCATGAAGAGAGGGTGGTTAAATAAAAACACATCTAATTTCTCCATTTTCTAGGAACTGTGCCTTCTGCTTTCTGTGACCAGTTCCAGGCACTTTACTCTGTGATCTCTGCCATTTTCCCTCTGTCTGTCCCTACAACTACACTAATAAGAAAGACTTTGCTATACAGTACCAGTTTACCAACATGGCATCCCATAGGAGGAAAATAAAAAAGGCTAAATACAATCATTCCTCAGAGAAAACAGCTCTTAGATTTTGCACCCTATAATTAGCTACTTTCCATCTGCATAAGAAGTATTACCATACTGGGATAACCTTACAGTATTTATTCAGATTAACTCCATACCAAAGAATATAAAGAAATATGATACAGATAAACTAACTTAATTAATGCATTTTCTTTCCAAAGGCTTCTTTGAAAGCAAAATGATGGAAAGTTTACAAAAAGCAAGGTGAAATGTAAAATGAAATGTAGTTATTCCATATATTGCACAGGAAATTCATGTTTGTGTGGTTCTTAAGAGCCCAAAACAAAGCAATTCTTTTGTTAAATCTTTAAAACCAGACCACAATCCCCCTTTCATGTTGTTTTCATCTCTTTACTGTGAATTTTTTGGAACTCACAGTTGTGATATATGGGATTCAGATTGTTCTATTGCAATATCTGAATCAACACCTTCTGGACAATTTGTATGCTAATCAGTTTCTCAAATGCACACAAAACCT
The DNA here is from genome assembly GCA_035047865.1 of Dendrocincla tyrannina. NCBI lineage: Eukaryota > Metazoa > Chordata > Aves > Passeriformes > Dendrocolaptidae > Dendrocincla > Dendrocincla tyrannina. The sequence continues at coordinate 12,020,662 of JAWWMP010000093.1, read as the reverse complement.
AATGGGAATTCCCAGTAAGTGATGAACCTCATGGGGGTTTTTTTGTTTATTTTTTATTTTGTTTGCACAAGCCTGAACAGCTCTACACATTAATAATGTCTACATTATTTTTTGTGTCTGCATCTGCACCCCTATTAATATTTCAGTTTTAGTCACAAATGGTAAATTTAAATAGCCACAGAATTTTATGGCCATCCTTCTTAATTAGAAAAAGCCCTTTGGCTACACAGATGTTTTACATGAACTCTTGAAAATAAACCCTGTGGAACTAGAAGTGGGAGCTCTCTATATTTGCTGATTCCTTCAGGAGAAGGAAAGGTCAAATTCTTGTCAAATATTTTTATTCTTGAGACCAAGGAGACACCAACTCACCACCACCAATGATCAGTATTATTCATTATGAAACAAAGGAAATGCACTGTGCCAGGTACAGTAACAAATATTTCAGCCACTACTTCACACTTCCAGAGTGAACCTCTAGTTAAGCTGAGTGCAATAATAGACTTAATGTGAAAGACTTACCTCTTCTACTAAAATGAAGGGTTTATATCAATTTTTAAATGTGCGCATTGAAATGACCATATGACAACATTTAAAACCAAAACAACTATACCCTAGAGAATCATATTTCCTCTTTCTCTGACCTGTATCCAGTGCTGTAAACAAACAGCCAAACCAAATCAAATAAATTCTCTTATAACCTACTAGATATTAACAATTAAATGCCTTTTACTAACCTTTTTTCAAACCACTTTGAAAGGAATTCCTATTTTAGTTTTTTTAGTTCCTACTTGCATATATGAAGGATCTCTGCTATAATTAGGAGACTTGGGCTTATTTTACTGACAATTTGGTTGGTTGGTTTTGGGTTTTTTTAAACTGGGGGATGAGATAAAAAAGTGGAACACAGGAATCACTAAAATAAGTGAAAAGAAATTACAAGCCATCCAAAATCTTCAGGATTTCCTCATTTCTTTGCTTCCTCTAGGACCTTTTATTGTTAAGTAAGATACTTCACATTTATGTTTTTTGCTAACAGTAGTTTAAATAAAATATAACTCAGAATGTCACTGTGTTGGGAAGTAAAAGCCATTTCATAAGTAAAGTTAACCACAAGGGGGAACCCGTGCTGTCCAAACAATGACATTTTTTTGGCCTTTGGAGAAGAAAGAAAAGTTGGCTATAAATTTAATCTAACTATTAGATTAGATTAATCTTAACATTTCCTAGTTTACAGCACTTTCTGTATACAATAAAACAAATGGAAATCAAATTCAATCAACTGTATTTTATGGATTCCATGCAAGTGAGCTTTAATATTCCTGAATTTAGTAATATATCATTGTACAATTATACCTAATAACACATGACTTTTGTGCAGCTGAAAGTGAACAAGATTGTACAAGCCCTGTTAAAGTAGAAATTCCAATATTTGGAGCTTTAATGGCAAATTCTATTTCTCATAAAGAGCTAAAACTCTACACGATGAAACTGGAGACAGAAATGAGTTCTAGCAAAACAGGCAACTGAGAAGAAAAGAGGTCACTAGGAAGTACCCATGTGAGTGTGTTACAGAGGTCACACATTACACCATCAGCACCAGGGCTGGCAACATATCCATGTTAGCGAGTCACTGAGGGTGGGCATGCAAGGTCTGCTCTCTCTTGCCTTCTTCTCCCAGTGCCTCATTCCTGCTTTCCACAAACTCCTCTACATTCCATGCCCTGACTTGCCTTGCCCTGCTCTGCCCCCTGGACACACGGATGCTGACACTGCTTTGGATGGTTGCTGAGATGGCAGATGAGGCTGGACACAAACACGACACCACACAGTGTGTCTAACCCCCAAAATCCATGCCATTAAAAGAATAATACAGATTAAATGAAACCAACAATTTCATTAGTTTTGGGAAATTAAACTCTGGTAACTTCACCATGTCAAAACTGTTCCTGTCAGCAGGAATAGCACTGCCTAGCAGTACAGCTCCATCATGGAAATCCTGCCATCAGGATGCTGTGTATCACTGACTGCTTCTTGTCAGTGGTAATTTGACATGGAAACATCAGCAGATGCTCTCACCTGGACCACTGCAGATTTATATGATTAAACAAGTGTGCATGTATTTCATGAAAAGGTCTGCAGCTATCACATAGAATCTGAACGCTTTTGCAGACTTGCTGCCCAGAAGAGGGGAGTCACTGTCCTCATTACAGAACCAATGTTCAGTGAACCACAAAACCATCCAAGACCTCTTTCAAGGTGATGGAATTCCTGACCAGCTCTGTTACAAAGCCCTTCCTGCATTACTTGTGCCCTGAAATTCAAATCACTAAAAAAAAGCAGTCTAACCACAAAGACAAATCTGCTACTGTGAGAGCACACCATGTGAAAATCCCTATTCCTCAGCAGCTGAGGGTCACCACCACACTGCAGACACTCCTGCTTTTTAACATGCTACAGTAGCCTTAATTTTCACATCAAAGAGTGCAAAGGTTACATACGATCGAGATCTGTGCCTGGATCGCCTGTAGTTTGGATCTGCCTGGGTCCTCCCCTTTTGCCTCCGCAGCACAGCTTCCCACTGAGGAGCTGAGTCAACCATATCATTCTCCTGCCGTAATCTGCAAAAGAAGTAGCAGAAGTTTAGTGTGAGATCTCTGATGCAGGACGCTCTGGGATATTTTTTTTTATCCACAAAAATCCAACTTCTGCAATGCAGTACTTTAACTTTTGATCTTGCTAGATTTTAATTAATGTTCCTAAATTACCTTAAAATGTAAGAACTATATAAAAGAAAACTCACTCATTTGTTGTTTAGAAACAGCAAAAGCCAGAAAAAAAAACATGCATGACTTGAAGAACAGGCCCACAACTTGAATTCTTCTTCCCAGCCAAAGCAAATCATCTAGATTTTTTTCCCTGTTTATATATTCCAGGCCACCTCATCTACAGCTAGTGGAAGATCCACAACATGATACAAGACTCTACTACTACAACTTTTACAAATACTTTGCTGCAGCATACACCTTCCTAGGATCCATGGAAAATCCCCTGATCCCCTTGGCAGGCTCTCCTTTAGAAGAGATCCCTTCATCCTGACCTCTAATAAAGCCTAGGATGCATGCAGGTCTCCATGGCACTCCTTCTGCAGCATCCCCTGCAGTTTTGGGTCTTGTCTCTTCGTGTTTGCATCTAAACAATATTCTATGCCTTTTATTTATTTTTTTTTAAATTAATGAATTCATTATTGGAATGCATTGCAGATTGAACCAAATGTCAAAATCCTATCAACTCAGCATGTTTGTTAGTAGCCTAATGTAATCCTACAATGCCACAGCCAGCCAGGACAGCCAGCATGCAGCGTTTGACCATTCAAAGTTCCATAGATCCTTCTCACAGTTTTGGAGTTGCACTTATTAGTGGTGGGGTGAAGTTCTAAGGTTCAACAAATGGATTGTGAGCACTCTTTGGTTACACCAGTGAATTTAGCGCACAGTAGGGATTTCAAAACAACCCTGGAAAAAAACACCAGAAAGTGAATTGTCTAATAGGATGGTACAACTGGCATAGTGAAGAAACCTGAGGAACTTAACATAAAATGAAAACTGACAGGTAAAGCAAACAAAGAAACTGACAGAGCTAAAGGGATTACACTGGAGACGTAGGAAATGCAAAGCATGTTGTTGTTGCTCTTCACTACAGATGTACTTTTCTCTTTGAGTTTTGAATTGTGTCAGGCTAAACTGGCTACACAGGCTGCTGCTATTCCTTTAATCAGATCTTCTCTCACATGCATAATGAATTTTGAGCTGGATCTCCAACTACTATAAACAGCCACAACTATACCAAATGATACAAAGCATCTGGAGAAGACTGCAACTTCAGGTTTTGATTTCTAAGCAAATCTTTTTAAATCTGTAATCTGGTGACAGGCATTAACATAAACTTCTATCAAAGGATTTAGTTGAAGAACTCACACAGCAACAAGTAATGAATTGTGATTTTCATCCCAAATAATCCAATTTGTGGAGGCAGCAATCATCCCATATGGTATAAACACAACCAACTGCCTCCCACATACGGCAGTCACTTGCACAAAAAGAAGACCTGCAGCTGCCAGACCAGCACTCCTGCCACGGGTGGTGGTGCTGGGTCTCTCCCAGACACCAACTTCCAACAGATCAATCAGAGAGCTGTGCTCTGAAGGAGACATTCAGATGTTTGACATAAAGTAACTGAGAGCTACTCATTCTTCTCAGGAAACCCACACAGGGCAGCAGAGCGTGAGGTCCATACTCCAGCACAGAGCACATGAGATCCTCCACTTCTGTGTTTGAAGCCACAGTTCCACACTTCCAGGAGTGACCTCTTGCTGAGGGAGTTCCACATAATTTCTTCTTAGGTTCAGTTTACTAATCTGGTAGATCAACATCTACTGGTGCACGGCAAGCACAGTCCTTGGCAATGAACTCTTTTTATCCCCAAGTACTTCATATTTCTACTCTGCCTCCTGTCTTCTACTTGTTGAACCATACACCAGTGTTCATCACTGGTTTTTATCTCTTTAATCTGACCAAAATATAGAAAAGCTAAATACATAAAGTAGCATGGCAGCCATTAAAACAAGCACTGCCAGCACAGCTGAAGTACCACAGGGGAACTCTGCTAGATGGAGACAGGAAGAAAAAAAACATCCATTTTTGCTGATGCAAAGAAAGGCACTATGCTCACATTTAACAGTGTGAAGGATGACCAAGGCAACACAATCTTTACATAAAATATAATATTTAGATACAATTATCAAATTCTAGTATTTAGATACTTCTGGACAAAAAATGCTGCCTTGTTCTCAAAGCCCATTACAACTTTCCTTTCTTCTCACTATTTGATCCCAGAAAGGAACAGGTTTATCTATGCCTATACAAAAGTATGTTATCCCAGTAACATATTTCACATGTTCCTGACATGTGAAATAAATCCAGTTGTGATTAATAGCTATCAGAGTAACAAATTAGGCATTGTTTCCTGGAAGACTTGATAATAAAATGAGAAGTCTTACGCTTATCATCACTCATCTGTTGTCATATAGATGGGGTTTTTCCTCAATTCAGGTGATATGATAGCAAGATACATTTATACAATGAAAAATTCTCTTAAGACAAGCAATTATGAAGGTGTGATTCTTGAAATGTCATTCAAAATATTTAAGCTTGAAGTTGTTATTTAGGTACAATGTATAACAGTGAGGGGCTTATTTGTGCTGTGAAGGTCAAAGGCAGCCTTGGCTGCAGAGACCAAGAGATGGTGGAATTCAGGACCCTGAGAGAAGGGCAAAAGCAAGATCACATCACTGGACTTCAGAAGAGGAGGATCTGGCCTTGACAACAATCACCCTGGAAAAGTCCCATGGGATAAGGCCCTGGAGGTAAAAAAGGCCCAAGAGAACTGGTTAATATTCAACAATCACCTCCTCCAAGCTCAAGAACAGTCCCATCCCAGTGACTCAGAAGTCAGGCAAAAATGCCAGAAGGCCTGCAAAAATGAACAAGGAGCTCCTAGCAAAACTCAAACACAAAAAGGAAACCTACAAAGACTGAAATCAGGGGCAAGTAATGTGGGAGAAATTGAAGAACAGAACAAGAATTGAGGAACAGAAACACTGTCTGAGCATGTAGGGATGAGGTTAAGAAAGCCAAAGCTCAAAGGGAATTGAATCCCACCAGAAATATCAAAGACAACAAGAAGAACCTGGATGGAAAGCAGTTTTACAGAGAATAACCTAGGAGCCCCAGTGGACACCAAGCTGAACATGCCACTGCAACACAGCAACATGCCACTGCAACACAGAAATTGAATTGGATCCTGGGCTGCATTGAGAAAATTATTGACAGCAGATCAAGGGAGTCGATCCTTCCCCTCTACTCAGCATTGCTGAGGCCACACCTGGAGTGCTGGGTCCAGCACTCTGGACTGTCTCTGTCTCTGGAACAAGACAGACACAGACACAATGTAGAGAGTCCTGCAAAGAGTCACCAAGAGGATGGAGGAACCTCTCATATGAAGAACAGCTGAGACAACTGGGTCTGGAGAAGGGGAGGCTCAGGGGGATCTCATCCATGAACATAAACACCTGGAAGGAGGGTGCAAAGAGAATGGATCCAGGCTCATTTCAGTGATGCCCAGTAACAGGACCAGGGAGGGGCAATGGACAAACACTGAAACACAGGATTTCCTTCTAAACATCAGGAAACTCCTTTTCCCTGTGAGGGTGACTAAGCACTGGCACAGGTTCCTAAGGGAGGTGGTGGAGTTTGCCTCCTTGGAGATACTCAAGAGCCACGTAACAATGATCCTGGGCACCTGGTTCAGGGGGCTGGAACACATGACACCAGAGGTCCCTGCCAGCCTCAACCATTCAGTCACTCTGTGGCACAAATCAGGTGGATCTTCTCAGTGTACTCAAGCACAAACTATGCTTCAGTGTACTTTGTCTGCTACTTTAATATATTTTTCTCTACACAATAAATTTTGGACACAGCATTAAAAAAGTAAATCCATTTCTTCTATGATTGAACTATGCTCGTAATAGGTTCTTCTTCACTTTCTTAGGAATATCTGCCTAAAATAAAAAAAAATATATGATGGAGTGAAATCTCAAAGACTGATTGAGATCAAGTAAAGAGTTCAACATTTTTCCAGTGTTGTACCTTCAGAAGTTCTCACCTACAATTCTGGTTTTCTCTGATAGTTTGTTTTCTTCTGACAAATAGTTCACAGTGACCTCTTATCATGGGAACAATATATTCTACTCTTCTATGATCAGCAGATTCCTTTGGTTACTGTGAGTATTCACTTGCTGTATTCCAATAAAATAGAGCAATTTTATTTCAACCAAATTTATTTCCTTGTTCCAGGGACCTGATACCTGGACTGGGAAACAAATTATATTAATCTATGCAACAAGTAAAACTTAATTACCAACAGTTGCAAGTCTCATTATAATGTTTCATTTAACCCTGTTAGGGCTGGCTCACCTCTGCTAACAGGAAAGCTGCTCAGTGCCTCTGCCCTTTCAGCTTGTTATATTCCTGTTGTGGCTGCTAACAAAATGCAGAAATTCATTATGACTGGTTGTTTTCCTGCACCTGCTCACAAGGAACAAGTCTTAGACTTCTAGCTCATTTAGTACTTGTTTA
>JAWWMP010000093.1:11924377-11943248 GCA_035047865.1 Dendrocincla tyrannina | reverse complement strand
GCCCTTTTTTTTCCTTGTTTTACTATTGGAAATAACTAAACTGATCTGAATGAAACTTTATGAAATAACTCATCACAGAGTTCAAAATTGCTAACTAGCAGAACAAGCAACTACAGTAGGGCTAACAACACATTCAGGAAGGCCCCACAAACTTTTCAGACTGAATTTACAGCTATTTCCCCAGAGAATTTATTTAAAAAGGCAGTATTATTCTGAACCAGTTCTTTAGCATGGAACTGCAGTGGTTCCAGCTATCTCCCTCTGAAAAGGTAATGCATATAACATTCTGTGTAGTTCTAAGAGAACCATATTTCAGTGAGATTTGGGGTTTTTTTCCCTGTGACCTCCACTCCTTTTCTCTTTTAGTAATTAAACCTTTCAAGTAGTAATTTGATGTTAATCACAGATGAGGACACTACTGGTTTAGTACTTAGTCTTCATTTGATCCCTAAAATGGGTAGTACATTTTGAAGTGCCTTTAGATGGTATGGGAAAACTACATAAACCAGATAACTGAATTTGTATGTTCATGTACAAGGAACAAGGTCACTGCTCAACCATCAATAATCAGTAACTACTTGGCCACCAATACTGAATCTGTGTAGAAAGTTTATATCTTCTAACATTACAGACAGTCCTCAGAAAAATCTTTTTCTTTACCTGTAAAAATTTCAGATACACCTGTTTTGATTATTCATGGTAAACAAGATTTCCCATGTACTATGTATCTATCTTGAAAGATAAACCAGGATTTTTTTTCTAAAACTGTGTATGCAACCTGCCATGATTAACTTGTAAAGTAATCAATAAAATTACCAAAATCTCTTTATTTTTAATAGATGTTTAATATCCCAAGGTTGTTGGGGAAAGATGTTTTTAATATGAGGATACAAAGCAAATAGCTGCTATACCTTCTTTTGAAACCTATTCCTACAGAAGGGTTTTGTTCTTTTATATTCTTTTGTTCTTTTTCTCTGCAAGAAACTGAAAATTTTATACATGGTATAATATGGTATGTATGAAATACATATATATTAGAGTTATATTGTTATATACTGTTGCTGCTTATCTATGTTAACAAAAATATTCCAAACAATTAAAAAATACACACACTTTGCTTAACTAGCACACCTACAATACTTCTCCATGAAGCAAAATATGAAGCAATTATATACATGTGCAATATTGGATTAATTTCTTTACTCTCAGCTTATAGGCAGATTCGTGACAAGTGTAGCGTAAAGATCTATAAACAAGTATCGCACACCTAATTTTACAGAACTAGATCCTTCTTTCTTTACATTTAGTACAAAACTAAGGAATACCTCTGTTCATTAACAAAAGTTTCAGAGACGTAAGCAGTGAACCTGTTAATGCTCATCGTCCAAATAGTGGCTCTACTGGAAAAGGCATCCTCACACGATCTTCAGTATCAGACTCAAGAGATTAGTTAATAAAATGCCTCAGGCATGCTGCCCTTTTCTAATGGGGCTGGTTGTGTGCTGTACTCTATGAGTACACTCACACACCTCATGCAAGAAGAAAACCAGTTTTTAAAACAGCTTTCTGAGTATAGACGTGAAATCACAAACATATTTCACATTGGGGAAGAAAATGAGTTGATTATTACCCAAAGACAACAGAACTCTGTTTAGAATCCACCCGTGATGTGAAAATAACTCATTCAGATTTAAATGAATATGAATTTTATTGTTGACATTTAAGGCAAAGGATTTTAGATTAATATTAGAAATAAGATTTTAAGATTTCAGCCTAAAATTTGCTCACAATTGAGCTACTGGAATCATGAGTTTAATCACCTTTCTTTCAACCAAAACAGCAAACATGTCCCAGCTGCCCAGAGTAGAAAGTGATGATTGCAATCAAAACAGAATAAACTATGAAACTGAAGACTGATTGTAAAATTTTTTCTGTTTAAATGACAAGCTTACAGGTAAATCATTATTAGTGGTTATTCTCGGGAGTCTACATCAGAGCATCTCCAGTTCTGTTACAGCTGTACCCTGCCACAGAGCACCAGATAAACCCAAAATGATCATGCAGTAAAGTGAATCAATTTAAAGTACAGGATATGCCCAATGTAATTCCTTCACTGCAGGCAAATCATAACATGTTCTGCAGACTATATCATTAAATTTCAAATAGAAAATCACTGCTTTCACTTTTAGCTTGCTCAAAAGGTACTTCGTCTATCCATTTTTTTAAGCCAAATTGATTAATCTCTGATTTGTGTTGAATACAAGACTTCGGGCAGCATTCCTTTTGTTTACATGAAATATAGCTCACAGTGTGATTTGGACATAATCCTATTCATGCTAAAATACAAAAGTAAAAAAAAAATCAAAACTTTTGTTTGAACACAGGAGGTTCACACCCTTCAGTCTTCATCTGATTCGTTGAGGGTAAAATGATGTGGTTCGCTTAGAGTAAAATTACCAGAATATCCAGCAGAACTTAACAAAGTAATAGTCCCTGAGGCTTGCTCTTTCATTTTAGTTGAGACACCATTTCTGTAAGTTTTTAAGGTCTACCACTTCATGTGGACCACAATCATGAATGTACTCATCAATGGGCAATGGGCTGGTAAACGAGATATGCTCACACTGTGCTTCTTGAAGTGCAACATCAGTGACTCTCATTTTCCAGAGTGAATCAGTGCTAGGCACCCTTCCTTATAAAAGACAGATTTTGAATTCTTGCATCCTTCTTTATAAACTCTTACTTACCATTATAAACTCTTACTCACAAAACTTCTCTGTTGACAATTAACTACATCAAGACAGTTAAATAAGACAACATCCAAAGCCATATTAGAATGTATCTCTCTCAATGTACACAGTTACAACATATAAGTAAAATTGTTTTTAAATAACTGTATTTCTTTAAAAGTGGAGGATTCTGTTGTATTATTTAAAGCATCCACCAATATACTGATGCTTCCCATATAGCTAATAAAAGGGCAGAAAGTTAAAGCTGCAACTTCTTCTTTCAAGTTAGAAGTGAAAAAAAAAAGATCCTGGTCATTAAACCCAGTTTCAAGTTCTTTCCTCAGAGGTCATAAATGCATCACATCTTGAACAATGGCAAAAAAATTTTAAAAAATCCCTATCTGTTTAATTTTATTACTGCAAGTCCTTAGAGACTCAAAACTTCCCAGTATCTTCAGTTGATACAGTTCAGAAGAGCTTCAGGTGGGTTCACAGGGTAATTCACACCTATAAACACCCCATGTTCAAACAACTATTACAAAGCAGTTGGTTGTACAGTTCCAGGTGACAAACCTAAAGAAAATGTTGAGTAGGTTAGATGCACAGCTGTTGAAAAATCAAAAACATACTTGGTTTACCAAGCACCAGAACGTTGTAGGCTTTACTGTGTTCCCCTATACAATGTTTGCTCTCACATCTGTGAGGAAAGAGAAAAGGTGTGTAACACCACTGCCAAAACCAAGTGGCATAACTAGGCTTCAGAATGGTTCACTATTTGACAAGTCAGTTGGTGGCAAAGGTGTTTTGGGAGCACTCAATTCATTGTGCCCTAATCCTGCATTCGCTGTGCAAGTTAGACACTATTCAGAAAAACTGCATTTCACAGAAGCACTTAAAGAGATAGCATTTACCAAATCCAGCACTAATTTAAGACCTAGCAAATCTAAACTCTTAAGTTTAAGATTTCTGTTTTAGGAAAAAGGCTATTTTGTAATCTAATTATTCCAGTAATTTACTTGAGAAACAGATGCCTCATTTAAAATAACAAGCAGACTAGATTGCCACTGGGAGTATGAAGAGGACAAATATTTCCTTCAACGTTATTTTACAGTTATTATAACACCTATTTTTGCCTGCTTTCATAAGCCAGATCACAAGTAGCTAAAATCAATTGCAGTTAATCTGGCATATTCACACCCCTACCATTCTGGGAGAGTTCTAGGCTCATTAGGATCGGAAATTACACATCAAAAGCCTTGGTAATTTATTGTCATTATATCTAGACAAACTACAGATTTTTTCATATCAGGTATGGACTGACATGAGAAAGCTCATGTCTATTCCTCCCTCTCCACTCGTTGCCTGAGTTCCATCACACTAATTAAGTCTCCTCTTCTGTAAGAATGTGTCTGGCCTCTCTACCAAACAGAACTTGAAATAATTCTGAAGAAAACAATTATTAAAACCACTCAGATAAACAGGATACAACAAGGCACTTTTTTCGGGTTGCAGGTGATTCTATCTTACTAAGGAACCACCGTTCATTGCTGAGAAGTGATTTTCAAGAATGGAAAACACTGAGCATCTCACCAGTCTGATCTTCAATAAAATATTTGGTTTATCATCACATGATACATTAATAATAAAATTAGATAAAATATAGTTTAGTAAAGGAACTCTAAAACAGACAGGCAGGCTAAAGTAAAATGACAGAAGATCTTTCCTTGTTTAAAGGAACATTACCAAAACAAATCCCTCTAACTTTGGAGCATACATTACTTAGCACTTTTTTCTGTACTTCTGTAGTTAATACAAATGCCAGTCTAAGATTAAGAAGTACAAAGGAAGAGGGTAGACCTTACAGAATGAGGGTAGACACCCTACAGAAAGAAAACCATCTGTAGGACAGGATCAGTAGAGATGAGATGATACTTAACCAGACAAAACTGCTAGGACGTGCTTTTACATACTACAGCCATATGTTTTTGTTACAGCTGGAATGTCACTGAGCAGAAACAAATGGAGTAGAGAGGACAAAGGTGCATTAATCAAGCACGACTAGCACTTGCCACAACACCCCAAGTCAGCAGTTTCAGGATGATCCAATGCAATTCACCACCTTTTTGATGCTCAGCTGAAGGGCAGAGTGCTGCAAAGTGTTCTGGAACCCCAGCCACACAGATTGTGAAACCAACAGGAACCCAGAAACCCTTCTGAGTTTTCCTCTCAAATAGCAGTCTCTTTCATACTACACAAGTGTTAAGGTAAAAGCAAGGGATGATTACAGTCTAAAAGTCATTAATTTAGCATAGATCCCTGGTAGGTTAGAGAAAAGAGGAAATTATGGTAAGGTCATCCAAGTCCTGTACAAAGACAAAATGGGGTGGAGTTCTGCAGGGGGCCACAAAAGTGACAACACAAATGGGATGCAGCACATGGACATAAAAATGTCTAGGAGTTGTTGTCTACACGGCAGAGAAGTCAAGAGTGGATGCAGTTGCAGTAAGAAACAGAGCCAGACTCTCATGAAAGATGCACAGTAAGAAAATGAAATGATCACAAGATGCAGTAAGGGAAATCCCTTACTGGAGAGTAAGTGCAGAAACAGTCCACCCACAAGTTATGGAGCCTCTGCTATCAAAGATAGTCAAAGCTCATCTGGGAAAGTTCCTGAGCAGTCTGCTCCAACTAGGAAAGCAGCTGAACCATGTAATCTGCAGAGGTGTCTTCCAACTTTCATGATCCTATCACATAACAGTCATACACTATGCAGTCCATAGAAGAGAGTTAATTAATGCTGCATCACTCTACTTGCACTTGTCTGAAATTAGACTTGAAGGTGAATTCATGGAAGTAGTAGTTTGGGGAAAGGCTGCCCACGTCCCTGGCTTTCAGGGATGTTGTAAGAAATCTTTTCCTCATACAGAATGCATTAAAAAAATGGATATAACTGATACACCTATAAAAACTGGGGAAAAAAATTGGGAGGCGGTCTGTAAAACTCCCACGAGATCTTGTACAGACATGTAGTCAACAGGCAATGTCAGTACTTTTTAATTGAAAAGGTTAAAAACAGTACACTTACTGTTCCAAGATAAAAGATTCTTTAGTCAAATCTACTCACTTTGAAAACATTTTGAAGGTATAAATACAGAAACAGAAAAGTATTTTTATTTTAGTGTGATAGCATGTTATTAATTCATAGTGCGCACACTCATAATGACTATTTTCACAAAAATACTCTATGTTCATTTTTGTATTGTTTATGTTTATACAAAAGGAAAAGCAGGAGTTAAAAACAAAGGTTGCACAAAGCTCTTAGGTATTAACTACAACTCTTAACTACAGTGAGATATTCTAGTGTTAACCAGCAAGTCAGCTTAACATTAAAAGTAAACACACTGAAAGACAGGTTATACATAAAGTCAATTACACCATTAATCTCTGTTTACCTATAGCACAATTTCCAGAAATGCTGCCTCTGAGGAGTTCCTAAAGAGAATAGTTAGAAAACTCGAAGCCAACAGCACTTGTCATGAGTTCCTTTCAATAATTATTAACAGAAGACTCTTAGTTCAAGCAGCCTACTTTCAATGAATTACCATGCTGCTAACAGGTCCACTTTGAAACAATGGCACAAGCATCTCAGTGACCCACATAAAGCCATTTCAAGCACAGCATTGTCTGATGGCTTAGCATTAATTATAAGATGACTGACTTCGCAATTCTTACATTTACTTTTGTCTTTCATGTTTTTATTCAATCAATTTAGCTATACATACTACTATGAATTATTACTGTTGAAAAAAGAAAACTTTGGAAAGCTTAAAAAGGGCCAGCTATAATCACCTCCATTGTAACAGAACAATGCTTTGACTTTCCTCTGGGAAAGGCAATGCAAAACTGAATTTGCTTACACGTACTAACTTGATGAGGAAAGAAACCCAGTCCCAACAGAAACTGAAAATCAATCTTTCACTCTTTAGTAATTACTGCTTATGAACTGAAAAAACTAAGAAAGAGCTTTGCCATTATATACAGCAGATATGTCTGAACTTAGTACCAAACCGTAGTTGTTAATCATGTCATTTCTGACAATATATGTCACACAGTCAAATTTGCTATGTTTCTGAAAGATTATGTTACATATTATATTACATGCAATTTTTGATAAAAGACATAGACAATTTTCTTACTAGAGCTTTGTAGCTCAAGCACTTTACAACCAAATCTGTAAGTACAAGGTTTTTTTCTTCTTAAAGCTAAGATTATTGCTCATTCCTCATTTATATATGGAAATGAAAAGACAGTGTATGAAAAAAATACATAGTAAAAATATTTTGTGTATATCGATTTTTTTTCTTTTTCCTTTTTTTATTTTTTTAAATTTCCCTAAAGGAGAAAAAAGTCCTACCTGCCTTTAAAACTCAGGCAGACCATGTAGTCTCTCATAGTACAAAAGTCAGCTCCAAAACAAATATTGCAAGTAATTTAATTTTTTTAAAAATTGTAAAGCATAAATTTGTGAAAAGTTGGTTGTTCTAAAGGCAGGATATGTTTCTTGTAACAAGCAAACTTCTATCTCAGCTAATTGACATGCTAGGTACCATCATAACTGTGCAAGGTTAGCATTTAAAAGGACAGCTTCTTTCATGCCAGTGTACTCCTTAAAACTCTATACTTAAATGACTCTCAGGGAACACTTCTAATACTTCTTCTCTTGCTGTTTTATACAGAAAAATGTAAGAAAACATTCTGAGCTTTTTTAATTTCATGACTCAAAACACCAAGCTAATCTGCCCAGGGCAAATTCTATTTCATAACCTCTGATATATAGGCAGGTAGCTAACTAATGCCTTCATCAAATTACACCTGTACACCGGTTTAAATAGATGCAATCAATTAGCATGTAAGACATTCATGTTAATAATGCACAAGAAACTACATTTATCCTACTGATCCTTCATTTCTTATCTTTATACATCTCTTACAAAGAAAATAAATTAACTCAAGATTTCAGCCCAAATATGTGGTACTGCAGCCCCAGGCTCTGTTTTGGAAAGGAGTTACTGTGATAATTGGACCCCACACAGATATGCCAGCAAATCTTGATTTGAAGCTGTTACATTAGGCATTGGTCCAATTCCTCTATAAAACAGGGGAACTGTATCAGGTCTCAATCCACAAATAGTGCTGTGGATGAGAAGGTAGCTTGTTAGTTGAAAATACACCACTTTCCATGGATAGGTTCCACAAAAGGGATATTTTAAACACAAGAACTTATTTCCACGTGCTTCAAACGATCCAGTTGAAGAATGCAGAAAACTGTCATTAACAAAGACTTTTAACACTGTTGGCTCATTCATCCCTATGGTGACACAGTCGTTCAGACCTCCCAAAATCTTTAAAATCGAGCCCATAAGGTTTCACCTCAGTGGCACCTCAGGATGCACCAGTCTTCTATGTCCTCCATCCAGATCATATATATTGGCAGCCCACAGAGCATCCTTGAGGGTGAGGAATTATGCAGCAAACCTGTTGCAAGCTTGAGAAGGCCATGGCCATGCACCTGTGCCTGCCAGTTGCCTCTGGCATGGGAAGTTCTGAAGCATCCCAGCAGACAAGTTTGCTACAAGCAGGAAAATGTCAGTTCTCATTATTAATATGCAAAATTTGGCAAGTTTAACTTCAGCCAATGCTTGCGTTATCCACCCAGAAGGACAGGTGAATCAATCCTATGCCATTTTATTTCTTTGAAATTAAAAAAGAAGACAACCACAGGAGTTTCCAGGACCCAGTTACCGTGTATTTCAATTGAAAACTATCAGCTTCTTTGAGAAAAAAGTAAACATTATGTAAACTCAAATTTCATTCTTAATTTGCTGGCTTTTAACCAGCACAACAATACCTTAAACAGAAACAAGATCTTGACTCCGTGTGAAATCAAAGCCACAATACCAGGTCTGGTTCTGCTAACTCACACTCTAGGAGGACATTTGAACATAGAATTTCTATTCTGAGATATAATATACATGGTATTATTTAGAGAAGACACAAAACCAAAAGATACTGCTCTGTGAAGGATGAAATGAGCTTCACAAGTTCACATACCTCAAACCTCATAGAGAGACCTGGAGATGTCTTCATGCCTGCTACTCTCTACCCATATGGTAATAATAAAAGTAGTTCTTCTCACTATAAAATAGTAACAATTTTGCTGCAGAACAGATCTCAACATATGCACTTGAATTGCAAGGCCACTGAAAAATGTTACTGTATTAGGGAGAAGCTTCATCAGAAGATACTAAAAGATACATAGCTGAATGAGTGGCCCCTGTGTTCCCACAACTACAATGACATTAAATAACTGAGGAAAAACCCCACATGCCTCTTTATGCAGATGAATCAAGCAGACAGAGGACATAGTCTGTACAGCCCACCATGATACATCTATGCCTATATATTTAAATGCAGAAAGTAAAGTTATAGTTAAGAATTAGCCTATTTGCCTATTTGGAGCATGGAATTAGAAAAGAAGAAAGCAAAAATGCAAGAAGCAAGTCCCCCTTAATAGAGAACATATGTCAATAGACCTGGACAAATTAGAGGGCTGGGCAATCACCAACCATATGAAGCTTTACAAGGTCAAGTGCCAAATTCTACACTTGGGATGGGGCAATGCTGGATGGACACAGAGACTGGGGGAAGGGAGGCTGGAGGGCAGTGCTGTGGAAAGGGTCCTGGGTGTCCTGGCCAATGGCCTGTTGAACAGGAGTCAGCAGAGCCCTGAGGCAACCAGGAGGGCCAACCCTGTCCCAGGGGCATCAGGAACAGCACTGCCAGCCAGGCGAGGGAGGGGATTGTCCTGCTCTGCTCTGCACTGGGGCGGCCTCACCTGCAATATTGGGGCAGTTTGGGGCACAACAATGTAAGAAAGATATTGAGCCCTTAGAGAGTCTCCAAAGTAGGACAGTGAGGATGGTGAAGGACCTTGAGGGGAAGCCGTGGAAGGAGGGGCTGAGGTCACTTGGTGTGTTCAGCTGGAGAAGAGGAGGCTGAGGGGAGACCTCATCGCAGGTACAACTTCCTCGAGAGGGGAAGAAGAGGGGCAGGCACTGGTCTCTTCGCTGTGGTGACACCAGTGACAGGACCTGAGGGAATGGCCTGAAGTTCTATCAGGGGAGGTTTAGACTGAATATCAGGAAAATGTTCTTCCCTCAGAGGGTGGCTGAGCACTGGAACAGGCTCGGCAGGGAAGAGATCACAGCACCAAACCTGGCAGAGTTAAAGGGTTTGGACAACACTCTCAGGCACATGGGGTGACTCTCTGGACGTCCTGTGCAGAGCAGGACCTCAATGATCCTTATGGATCCCTTCCAACTCAGGATACTCTATGACTCTATAATATTCAAGATGTTAGCAGATAAATACAAACAGACCTTACAAGGTACTGACTTTTCTCCATACATTAATTCACCACCCTCGGCTCTTCAGAGCTTTAAAGGTTTCATGTTGGTTACATACCAAAATAAAACATCAGTAATTCATTATCAGCATTAATTTCACATATGTTGTTTGAAAATTCACTGACTGCAGCTTGCAGTAAGAAACAATTATGAATATCTTCTATAAATATTGGTATTTTTTCCTCTTCATTGTTTTTCATTTTCATTAGGGGAAGAACAATATTATAATGCATCAGTACTAATAAACATAAAAGAGTAGCTATTTCACACCAAGTCTACGACAGCTTATAAAACCCTAATAAGCTAAATTATCGGAAGTGTCAAAAATCTATTCCTTCTGCAGCCAAATTAAGGTGAATTGTGTTTGAAAATGCACTAAAAGCAACAAAATAAAATGAAATATTATTAAAACAAGAATAAATAGCTCTTATCACAAGTACAGTTTTAAAATACAGTTAAGTATTCTTGAACTACTGACAATGGTAGAATAAAAGTAAATGCATGAACTCAGTGCTACAGCTGAAGAGGAAGAGCTGTAGCTCATCCACCATGACCATTGCCACGTACATGTATAACTTTCTTTTTTTTAATATTTTCATTTAGCAAACACTATTATTCATGAATATGAGCAGCATTACCATAACCACTTACAATAACATATTCTTGTTCTAATTCAAGGAAATGAGCCTGGTAATATTTTTTTATCAAAAATCTTTATTGTTACAGTTAGCAGACTTGGCTGGTTTCCAGGTGCTCCCTCAGTTTCCCACCTCAGCTGGACAAAGGCAGAAAACAAGATTAAAAGCTCATGGGTCAAGATATGGACAGAGAGATTGATCATCATTTACTGTCATGGACAAAACAGGCTCTATTTGAGAAAAAGTGATTCAATTTGCTGACAATTAAAAATGAGAGAAGGAGGGTGAGAAACAACAATAAAACTTAAAACTCCTTCCACTTCTTTTTCCCAGGCTCAATTTCACTTCATTTCTGAGTCCTCACATCTGGCCCTCCCCAAGCAGTGCAGAGGGATGGGGAATAGGGCTTGTACTCAACCCACAAACAGCCCCTCTCTGCCGCTCTATCCTGTCTACTTTTCCCCTGCTCCCTTCACAGACACCATCCCTGCAGACCCCTGCTACAAAAACCGTGCCATGTAAACCCAATGCAATTGTGTAAATAGGTTACAGAATAAGCCCTTCCGAGTCTGATTAGATAGTGTTCAATAATGACATGATTCTGAAGGGTGGCAGGGGGGAAAGCTCTGTTTGGAGGTTTCATAACATTTCAGCTCTAGCACCAGAAATTTCATATGTAGCATTTCCTTCCCCAACATAATTAACCACAATCATGGGGGAAAAAATTAAAATCAACAATTTCCTTTGCATAAAATAAGTGGGTATTATGATAGGGGATCTTTTTTTTCACACACACACTCAGAATTTAGAACCTGCTACAACTGAAACACTGAACTGGAGTGTACTGAAAATTATAAGTAAATCTACGCTAAACAATATTAAAAAGTAACACTATAAAAAATACAAACAAACTGCTAACTAAATTAAACAAAAATTACTGTGAATTATAGATCCAAAAAATACAATTTTTAGTAGAAAACTGTTTTCCAGGTACAAGCAGGGTTTTGCAACAGTTTTTTATGACCTTTAAGGTAATAAAATACCACTCACGTAAAATTTGTGGACATTCCAAAAATTATTTCAGTGACAAATAATGAGGAAAGCTAGTTATTGGGGGAAATAACCTGAGTCACTTGGTAAGACAGGCTCTCTGAAAACCCGCATTGTAACAACTGCAAAGGGCAAGACCATCTGTAACAAGAAAATTACACCAATTTTATGAAATACAGTTTGCGTCCTGAAAAGCTTCAGCTCTGAATGGAACTTGAGCATCACCATGAATAAGCAAGTGAACGTGAGATCACAGTGATGCTGTCATTAATGCGGGCAGGAAGAGAATAAAACAGCCCCACGAACTTCTGCCCCAGGTGTTCAGGTAGGAGGGTGGCAACACTTCAACATAATCAGCTCGTTGCCTCTATACTTCAAGAAATTAAAAACAGTTCAGACATGGAATTTAAAAAACCTAAACAGATAAACTCTCGAAACCTTGCCATTTGGGAAGGGTGGTAGAAACTTGAAATATTAAGTCTATCAAAATGAGGTTAAGGGGGTAACTTCCTCTGTGCCTCCCAGTATCAACACATGGAAGATATCTGACAGAGAGCTGTTTAAGAACAAAAGACAGAGTAAGCTCAAATGGATGAACTATATCTACACAAATTTGCATTAAACATTAAATGAAAAAAAAAAATTAACAGTGAAAGCAGAAAACATGTCAAACAACCTAACAGGGGATAGAGTAATTCTTAATCTGAAACCTTACATTCTCATCACTGCCTTTGGGACTTCTGGAGAAGCAGTGCTGCATGTATATAAATTATCACCAACTAATGAAGACAGAAAGATTTCTGGATCAGGACTGGTAGCAGGATATCACCCTGAAATGAAACGTAGTTACTGCAGTTACTGATTGCAGCTCCAGTGAGGGGTGTGTTGCTGTCTACAATCACAAGCACATATATTTCAAAGCCTCGACATCTGATTCACGTGTTCATCTTTCCAGTTTCCTCATAGCACTGCCAGCTGCATTCATCCAACAAGGCTGCCAGCACCAGTAACAATAAACCTCCTGACTCCTTGTTCTGCTAATGGACATCAACCACACCGAGCTGCAAAACATCCTTTGTTTGAGGGCATTTCCCAGGGTACATTTTCTTTTAGCAGGTATCATGCTCCACACATACCAAGATAAATGGCTTTCACCACGCTCTGAGTATTATTCCCCTTAACCTATTTCTTACCACTCCCTATGCACACAAGGCACTCCCCTTTCACCCTTGCTCACATCCCTGCACCCTCTCCCGTCTCTACTCCACTGACAGCAGAGCCCAGCAGAGTTTCCTGAACCCTCCCCTCCTACCAGCAACCTGCACCTGCTTCTCCACTGCTACATTCAGCTTATAAATGTTTACCTGAAGACTTATATGCTTATGGTAGGCATAGAATGAATTATGTGGGTGTGGGTTCATTGACACACTGGAGTAGAACTGGAGAAAGACAGAGGGAAAGGGAGGAATACTGGATATAGACATGCTCTGTCAAACACATTGCTAGTCAAAGCAGAAGTGTTTCTTCCAGATTAGTCCCATTTCTCTTATAAGACCATGGACATCCTACGTCACCACCCACTCTCAATGCATCTTTCCTCAGGGGAGCTGAAGGGCTCACTGCCAGTCAAACCCTCCATAGTCCTCCTGAATAGCAATGCTAGGGATCCAGAGGCACATTGCCATCTCAAAGGGATGTAGTGTAGGGCAGTGAAACTCTGAAGCTAAAGAATTCTGCGGTGGAGGAGTTGATTATTTATTTTTTTTTCCTACCCAGAAAGGGTGAAAAGACACTACTGGTAAAACTCTACTTCCCTTAAATCAAAGTACTGGCTCCGGTGATGCTCAGATTTTCTCACTGCATTGGGCAGCAGCAGAACCTACAGAAACTTCTGTGGATCTCTTATGAGAAAGGTTAAGATAAATTTTACA
Organism: Dendrocincla tyrannina; assembly: GCA_035047865.1. Lineage (NCBI taxonomy): Eukaryota > Metazoa > Chordata > Aves > Passeriformes > Dendrocolaptidae > Dendrocincla > Dendrocincla tyrannina. Next base: position 11,929,434 of record JAWWMP010000093.1, on the reverse strand, counting down.
TGAAACACATACCACCTGCTGTGCTTGATGTCATAGCTATATTGCATAATATCATACAAAGAATATGGAGGATTACTCAGTAAATACACTAGGTCACTTCATCCCTGTCTCCCACTTTAATACCAGATATACTTCTCTATTTCCAGCAGACTACAACCCTTCATTACCCTTTTTGTTCACAGCAAAAAAGCAGTCCTGCATTCAAATGCTGATGGATGAAAAGTGCTCTCAAAAAAGCTGGAACAATGAGAAAGGGTTGGAAAAATTACTTCTATATTCCATTGCAATTGCTACATCAGTAGATATCCTGAGGCTCTGGGATTCATTAAATTAAGGGCAAAATAATAGAGCAAACATGACAGCAGCTCAGGAAAACAGTGATTTCATTCCAGGTATAAAGAAATATTCTAAATGCATTTTGTGTGAAAGAAGATGAATGCCAATTTTAAGCACTTAGCTTTCTTGGTGCTCTTTTGCCAGACAGGCTGTTCTGTCATATCTGCCTCTGCAGGTTTATGGAACTGTATAAGCCAGCAAAAATGAGCTAAAGGATGGGCAGTTTTACATAATGATTGCTCCAAATTTGAAGCTGCATTGAAATTAGCACTTTAAGCAGATACAAAATCCCTTTCCTTCACAGTGATGGGGTTTTTTCATTTCAGTTTGACACAGTCTAGAATATGAGGCTTTTTCTTCTTATGGAACTGCTTTTTTTTAAGAATGTAAAGAGTTACTAAATTCTTTAGATGAAAAAAACAAAGACAGTTTCTAAGCTGATATTTTCAGACTTCACCCTCCCTGACAGGTTTCTGTGTCTGCATTTCACTAACATTTTTTTGTCTGTGTAATACCAGAATCCACAAACGCCATGTTCACAGTTATTTTTGTAAGTTAGACACAAAGTACGCTGAGACATAAAGTGTCACACTTTGACTTAAATATGCAAGTCACATATGCAACTTAACTTGTCATGATTGATTTGAAAACTAGATAATGGATATTTTAAAATGGCCTTTCAGTTGCTCCTTTTTTAAAAAAAAAAGTAAACAACAAGGAAGAGAATGGATTTTGTTTAAAACTGGATGGAAATCGATTGTGCATATGTTATTCAGATTCATTAAAGGGGGTGGCTTTGTTAACTGCCATCAGCTCTAAGTTCCTTCCAAACAATTCTGACCTCTACCAGGTAGCAAACCAACCCTCTCTCTTTCACCCTGCGGATACAGGCATGGCTATACAAGTCACCTGGCAGGTAAGCCACACTCAGCTGGGAAGCCCTAGGAACAGCAGCAATGCTCCCAGTATTAGATGTTTTCAACCAACCCAGCCACACTGACGACTCTTTCTGTGTGAAGCTTAATAACAGACATGGTTGCATTTTGACAGGACTAAAATGAAGAGTACCCCTCTGTGGGATCTCTCTGGCTGAGTGAATGAGAAAATGAACTCTTGCTTCAAAGCCACATGCCTGAGACCAAAAAATGTTGAGCTCTACTGAAAGCAGTCATGCATTAGGCTTCATGTGCTGATAAGCAACATAACACCAACAAAAAAACTTTCAACCCTGCAGTCTGTTTTCCTAAATTAAGCCTTTTTTATTCCTGCTATAAACTAGAAAGAAGATAGACAGCAACTGGAAGGATAGGTGTCCCTGGAGCTGCAATCCAGAAGGAAAAAGGCAAAGATGCATTAAATGGACACAGAGCAGAAAAGCAGCAAGAAGCCAGAGAGAGAACACGGCTCCTTTTTCATTCCCAACGCAAATACTGTGCCATGTGTGAAATGTTCAGCTCTGCCTTCTCCTGTCTAACAGGCAGGGCAGCACAAAAATCTGCCTTGAGGAAACATGTCCTCTGTGTCCCATCCACCTACTCTCACCCCAGAGTGAGACTCCCATCATGAAATTGTTGGTTCTGCAGAACCATCCTCAGACCATGCACAACACAGTGAGAAAGACACATGAGCAACCATGGAGATGGGATGAAAAACGCCACACTCACAACAACTAGTAAAAACAGACTAAAAGGAAAAGGGCAAGAAGATAGGGGGGATGAAATAGGAACCGAACAGCAACCAAAGTGCACTGTGGAAAAGCTCAGAAAATTGCCTGTCAGGCATCAATTTATTCTGAATTTTATCCATATCTGGTTTTAAAAGCATAATTTTTACCTCCCCTTGGGTACTGCATGTAAGTCTAATTACAGAATGCTCCCAGGCAGGTGACATATACAGCATGCAGCCTGATTTGCTTTATATTCCCATCATACTATTTATCACCTACAAGGCAAAAATCCCATGCCTTCTTCAGTCCCTAGCTACTCCATGGCTTGCTACTATTACACAGGTGAAAGGGTAAGCTGCTTTAGTATTTCACAAACAGAATACAGGACAGAGTAATTTGTGGGAAGTAATCTAGAAACAGAGGCTTTTCATCAATCCCTGTTGGCCCAAGTAGGGATAAAGGAAAAAATTTAATTGCTCTGCCAGAAAGTTACTTACATGTTGGTAACCACACACATAATCTCCATTGAACTCTTTGAAACAGACCCAGACATGCTGTTGAGATTTGTTGTTTATTCGCTTTTAAAAACCAGCCAAGTCCATGTTCGTTTGTGGCACTGTCAGAAGCATACCTGGCTTTATGAAACCATGACTGGCACCCTGCAGTCATGTCAAGACAGATTATTTCCACGGTGATGCTCCACAAAACCTGTCATGAACCAGAACCGTAATACTGCTATTTTCTTCACAAGCCCACAAACTATTTAAAAGTCCAGACAGCAGCTATAAACCCACTTAGAAACATCATGCTAATGGAAACTTTGGGAATATTCAGATCACATCTAAAGGGCTTCCCAGTCTGGCCACACTCAGAACACTGCACCACACACAAATAAAGACAAAAACACACCTGGCCTACTCAGGCAGTGCACTGTAAACATCATTCAGAAAACCAAAATAAAATGAGCTCTTTGCTTCCAGGAAGATTTAATGCTCCCTGCTATTGTGCCACTGGGACCAGCAATTTGGTCTCCACTGATCTGATTTCCTTGGTACCTTGTTTTTCCATGTTATAGGCAGAAATACCTGGAAATGCATGTCAATGTTAGCAATGTACAGCTAAAATCACAGAATCACAGAAGGCTCAGTTTGGAAGGGATCACAGCAGCTCCTCTAGTCCAACCTCCTTACTCAAGCAGGGTCATCCTAGAACACATGGCACAGAATTGCATCAGGATGGCTCTGGAATATCTTCAGTGAGGGAGACTCCACATACACCCTCTCTGGGCAACCTGTTCCAGTGCATGGTCACTGCACAGTAAAGAAGTTCTTCCTCAAATTCAGGTGGAACTTCCTGGGCATCAATTGCTATCCACTGCCTCTTGTCCCACTGCTGGACACCCTGAGCAGAACCTGGTACACACTTTGACCCCTCCCTGCAGACACTGACTGACATGGATGAGGTCCTCTCTCAGCATCTCTTGTTGAGACTGAACAGGCTCAGTTCTCTCAGTCTTTCTTGCTCCAGTCCTTTCATCATCTTTGTCCCTCCACTGGACCTGCTCCTGGAGCTCCCTGTCTCTCCTGCCCTGAGGAGCCCAGAACTGGAAAGAGCACTCCAGATACTCCTCATGAGGGGAGTAGAGGTGCAGGATCAGCTGCCTCGACCTGCTGGCAGTGCTCTTCCTAATGCATCCCAGGACACCCTTGTCTCCCAGGACACCCTGCTGGCTCAGGGACAGCTTTTTGTCCACCAGGACCCCCAGTGCCTTCTCAACAGAGCTGCTTTCCAGCAGGTCAGCCCCCAGCCTGCCCTGGTGTATGGGGATACTGTTTCCCAGCTGCAGGACCCTGTATTTGCTTTTGTTAAGCTTCAAACAGTTCATCTCTGCCCATCTCTTCAATCTGTCCATTGTCTCTCATATCCAATGCAAACCACGTGCAGAGACTGAATAACAACATTTTAAGTCAGTAGCCAAACAGGAAAAGAAAGGCTGCAAGGACAAAGCACTGAAGAATAAACTGATAAAATATGCTAGATAAAGTTTATACAGATGACCTAAACTATACAAAATGTCTACCCTGGAACATTTATAAACTCCCAATCTTCACAATTTTAATGCACAGTCAATGGAGATCTGCAAAGATAGCAAACGTGCCACCAATTGGATGGAAACCATTCCTGGCCATGCATTTTCCAAAATGATACTAGAAAATCTGAAACAATACACTACTTTTCAGATTTATATGGCCAAAAATGCAAGCTGATGCAGTCACATAATATTATATTAAATCATACTTTTTTTTTGTTAATACTGGTTTTATATATTAAATTAGTCTCTTGACAAAAATTATTAAGACATGAACCAATTTTTATGGTACACATGTGTGCACAGTCTTTTCCAAAATGAAGATTCCACTGAACAATGTTTTGAAGCTTTTGCCACCAACTCTAGCTCTGTTCTAGCTCTGCTAGAACAACATTTATGTTGTTTTCTGAATTAGAGTTTCAAATTTTTTAAGAAAATTACACATACACATGCATTTTTCCCATGCCCCTGTCAAGCTTATGAAAGGTCTTTTTCAACAGAGGAGGAAGTGACAACAGTTGACTCTCAGCCTTTTGAAATCAGTGGAAAATGTGACATTTAACTAAGCAGCATATAAAAAGATACAGTTCCAACTCTACAAATTTACAACATCCTTGTCAACAAAGATGACTAAATGGAGAACACATCTGTAACTTCCATCCCACTGCCACCTACCTCGCTGCTCTTTTACATGGGGTTCAAAATCCTTTTCCAGACTTTTAGGAATAGTGTGTGAACTAGAGCACCTCAGCAATTCTTTAGCACAGTGCAGTCTTCAGCCCCTACTCTCCTAGAAAAAGGCTCTGGTCTTTCATTTATTTTTTTTAAGTAAAAGGTAGAGGCATGTGTGAACTACATGTATACTTCTATATATTGAATATTCTTTTATATATAGTATATAAAATTTTTATGTATTTTTATGTCTAATCTATACACACACTTCTTATTGCTCCACTTGTTTATCTA
>JAWWMP010000093.1:11879841-11891513 GCA_035047865.1 Dendrocincla tyrannina | reverse complement strand
CTGTCCCTCCCCTCCTTTCCCATATTTGCCGTGTCCTGCCCCAACTCCTCCCAGTTCCCAAACCCCTCCCCCAAACCTTATAAGAGTCCCATGCTCCCCGAATAAACGGGTTCCAGCTTCACCTCCCCCTGGCTGTGGACCATGTCCTTTGTCCCCTGCTGCGGCATGCGGCAAGTACTCAACTATACCACTATAATAAGGATGGCACCACACTTTATGCCAGTAGAGAATAAAACAAAAAGGAACTATGTGTATTCCTCTATTTTCCTGAAATCTGGACTAAGTCTCCAAATAAATACACAAGCTGACATCTAATGCATAGACTTATCACAGAGTTGGGGTGTGGAGATGTCACCAAGTAAATGAGGAGACCAAACCTATTAAATTTTCCATGCACACCCAGCTCAGTGAATTTTCTTCAGGGTTTGCTGACAATCCTTACATGCAAAACTTGTCAGATGAATGATTCCTCCAACTACTGTTGCTCTTTGATTTGTGGCAGACAAAGAGATATTATTTTGAAGTCGATTAACATCAATCATTGCAGCCAAACATCAGGCTGAAGCCATAGAATCCTCTGGATTGAAAAATATCCCCAAGATCATCAAGTTCAATCAGTCACCCAGCACTGCCAAATCCACCACTAAGCTTTGTCTTTAAGTGCTGCTTTTATATATCTTTCAAAGACTTCCATGGATGGTGACTCAACCATTCCTCTGGGCAGCCTATTCAAGTTCTTGAACTTTCTGCAAAGACGTTTTTCCTAATATCCAATCTAAACTGGCCCAGCACAGCCTGAGGCTGTTTCATCTTGTCCCATTGCTTGTTACTTGAGGGAAGGGATCCTCACCTCACCAGAATGTCCTTTCAGCTAGTTGTAATTCTCTTTCAGAAACATTGATCACGACACAGAATTTCCAAGCTATTTTAAGATTTTGTACTTTACTCCAGAGAATTATATAGTAAATGTTCAGTAGAGAAGGCAATCCCTGTCCTTGCTTATATATAGAAGGTAGAAGGGGGAGATAGCTTAGTATTAAAGGACAAAACCTCAGAGTAGCACTAGGGAAAGACAGATGACCTGTGTCACAGAAGCTGTAATGACATCATTACACGTTTGTCACACTCTGTACTTCCTCTGCCAGAGAAAAACCTGCTCTGCGTGGTCATGAGTGAATAAGTTAACAGATACTGAAAAGAAACACGATGCTCAGGGCAGACTGAGGCCAGAAGCAGACAAAAGCACAGCAGACCAGGATACATTTTGGTACATGGGCCAAGGTCTCAGTAAATGGGATAACAGGGCCAAGAAACAAGAGCAGGAACAAGAGCTTAGACCTGTGGTAAAGATCAGGGTCAGAAGGGAGGACAGAGCAGAGTGCCAGGAGAGGCAAGAGTTCTCTGTTCTGCTTGCTATTAGGAATTCTCTGCTCTGCTCAATAGTTATAAAGCCATGCATGGCATGGAGTCTGTGCCCCACAGGTTCGGGAGCCTTTGCCAAGTCAGGTAGTTGCCCTTTACTGGTGGGCAATTTCCCTGAGCCAGCACAGAATGGAGTAGCTGAAGAGGGGTTAGGGCTGCATCCACTTTCTGAAGACTGAGTTTCACTAATTTTTGGGAGAGAAGCATAAGGCAGGGAAAACCAGCAGGTCCCAAGATGCCAGTCTCTGGTTTGTCCTGATACCCAAGCTTGATAGCCAGTGCAAAAGATTAAGAGGAGAACAATCTGCCTTTTGCATCTATGCAAATCAAATGTACAGGTTTCTCCCTTGTAAATAAAACCATAAAGGATTTGCTGATTTGTTCCAATTTCTGTGAACTATTACACTCTGCAGATTAATAAAGAAGATGAATATTTTATGTGCACTGGAAAGTACAGGGTGAAGAGAAAATTGGCTGTGTAATGGTTTCCACAAACCATTGCGGCAAATTTAGCAACCATTAGTATATCTGCAGAGACTCTTGAATACTTGTAGGAACTGAATAAAGAACAGACAGGCCAATTAAAAACAGCCCCAAGGACAAATTAATCTTCTTCCACTCATACTAATAATCCATCACACAGGTTCATCGCAGGTATTCCTGCCTCGTGGTTATGGATTACAGGGATAGCTGGGTAAGAAATTGCTCCCTTCCCCTTTAGCACAAGCCGCGCACCACTAGATGGCATTCAAAGCATGAGCCATAAATTTCACTGCAGTGTCTTGTCAGAATTTCCTTGACCTCATTAGTGTATTAAGGGAAGCCATTATCTGCCCAGAAGACCATGATGTTATATTCAGTGAATCCTTAAATAATGTTGGTGCCTCAAGGGGATCTTGAAACAGAGAGGCACCAAAGTTATGTGGCTAAAGAGTATTTCTCTCTCTACAGTTCCATAGAAATCAAGAATTGAACAGAACAGTCTGACTTCTGAAGTGAAATATTATATAAAATATCCCAGAAATGTTACGATGAGATAAAATAATTTATAAATGGGGGAGGGGGGGAAAGTAAAATCTGTGGATAGGGAAGCAAGCTATTATCTACATACACATGCAAAGCAGATGTACATATTTTATCCCTTTACCTATGGCTCTTGACAGAACCAAGAACAGAAAGCTTAGCTTCCAGGCAAAACAATCATCCTGGGCTCAGATTATTTCATCTATGTCAAACTACGTTATGGATTCATAATGAAAGGAAATTTTATTTCCAAATACAGATACTGCAGTTTAAAAGCAGAAAGAATAAGGTCTTAATTACAATACAATGCAGAAGAATACCTGAAAGTTTCTGCTTTCTCTCTCATCCTAACTTCCTTCTCTTTCTCTTCTTCAGGCCCACACAAATAAAAATGCACACACCTACAATTAATTTCAACAAGAATATGCATGCAAGAGGTAAGTGTGTTCAGATATAGCATTAGGCTGCCTTAGTGCATTTATTTAAAAGACCTAGACATGACCTGGGAAAACCAGGGGGGGCATCACCCTCATTCCAGTTTCCTTAGAGTATTCTTAATTCAGCCTGTGCCAAGAAAACATGGAAAAGAGACAGGGACTTTATGCCAACTCTTATAGTGCCTGGAAAGATGAGATATCAGATGTGGTATACAACCAATTATAGAAACTCTACAGGGCTTGTGTTGTAAGAGTGGAACCACAGACCAATCATGTATTAGAACCAACTGCATGCAGAACAGAAACTAGTCTGTTATCCAAGGACATGAATAAAACATCCCAAGCATCCAGTAAAATATCCCAGAAACAACACAGGGCACAAATAAGAGCATAAGAACATGTTTCTGAAGGAGAAGGGAGACCTGGCAGTGCTCATTATGTCCAGTTTTTAGTTTATTCAGAGCAGCCTTGAATCATTGTGGCGTAAAAGCCAGATGGTTAGGAACTGAAGAGAAAAGTATGTAGTTCTAGGATGGTAGAACTCTGGAGTACATAGAAAAATCAAACAGGGATCAGGGCATGTAAAGAGCCAGTCACTAAGGAAGCCAGAATTTCCATTTGATTTTTCAAAGGTTTAAATTCCTTTACCATGTGAAGTAGTTCAAAGGCAGCCAGAAAATTATTTCAATGACAGTGAGTTCTTTGTGTTTCCTGTATGTCTGACTTCACTCTGGTACATGTAACCTTTGCCACAAAAATCAGCATTCACAATTTGTATTTTATGACCTATTTAAAAGACTGCAAAGAGTTTGTTACACCGAAATACATAGTGGCTAAAATACGTAAATCATTCAGGTAATTCTTGTGCAGCTGATTCCCTGAGCAAATCACAACAGGAAATTCATTATGCTGACATTTTTACAAACACGAGAGGCATATGGACATGTGGATTCCCCTTTGAACTGTCCTGACACATCCTCAGCATGGAAACCTGCAGATGACTTTTAAAATGATGTGTTGAAAAAGCAAAGAGGAAATATTCAGCACAGCACAGTGTAGCACAGTGGTCTTAGTAGTACCCCATTCATATTACCTTTGCTTGTTGGCTTCAAGGGCATATGAAATTATATGCACTATTAACACTGACTTCAATAAAATGAACACAAGCAGAAGGTTGTTATGTATTTTCACTTCAACTGGATTAGCAGGAGCAGAACTCATACAGGAAACCACAGTGACAGTAAAGGAAAAGCCTTTCAGTTATTTTATGTACAATTATTTATATACAGAGAAAAATAATCCTAACATTTTTTTAATCTAAATTCAAAATACTTATTGTTTCCTCACAAGTAGATTTCAAGTGCAAGAGTAGATTCGCAACCTGGAATAGATTTGTAGGAGCCACATAACTTATTTTCACCCATTCACAAGGAATCTTATTACAGATTGAAAAATGTACTGAATAAAAGAATTTTATACCCAGATGAAGTGAATCCAAGTGTTGGCTTTAAATTATTAGGTAGCCCTATGAAGGCACTAAAAAGCTGAGGGAGTAGCAATAATTTTCATGATTTTTGAAACCCCAGAGTCCTCACTGTATCTTGCTCCACAGACAATCAGGTGTGTCAGGCACAATCCACAGAGCAGGTTCTGAGGTCCACCATGAACTGCATACAAGTTGCAGAGATACTATCACTCCAGCTGTATGCCATAAAGAAGCCCAGGGCTGTTCTTCTGGATGGGCTAATGAATTAATTGATTCAGAGGAGGCTGTTGAATATTTGTATTTATGATTAATTTTCACTTCATAACTCCATAGTTGTGTTTTTCTTTCTTTATTCCCATTCCACCTTCCAAGCTTAGCATCTCTTTTTTCAGCTTTTCTCCTTGCTCTGAGAGTTTCCCTTGCTCTCCCTTTTCTCCTTGTTCTTTTAAGTACTCTCTCTCCACATTCCCACATATCCTGGCTCTTCTGGAAGACTTTTACCAGGGATCAAACAAGCCTGAACATGCAAATCCCCTGATTAATTGGTGGGGGTGGGGGCAAGGCTGCACAAGCAGCTGCACAGATAAGCCCTGACCCCTGGCAGCAGTTGCAGGGAGTTGTCTTGATGCTTCTGCAGCTTGGGTGTAGTGGAGGCCAAAGAGTTTCAAAGTTCTCCCTACACATCTGAGATATGACCAGGCCCTGTTATTTACCGTGACTGGGGCTTGGCTACTTGTCAATCCAGGCTTGCAGGTCCTCTGCTGCCAGGGAAATGGGCTGGTGGGTGATGCAACCACTTTGACCTGGGGTAGGTACTGCCGCTCACTGCTTCTTCTACAGCAGCAGCACCTGGGGTGTTTGGCTTTCCTGGCCTGCAGCATAGCCAAAAATTTGTTTCTCACAGCAGCCTGCTATCCCTGATGGCTGCCTTGAGTTAGCCTTGTCTCCTATTACTAAGGGTGCCAAATTTTTGAATGTCAGAAGATGTCAGAATTAAGGTTGTCTTGTGTATGTAGTCTGAGACAGCTTTTAGTTTACATCTGCCTTGTCTCTGAAGAGCCTATGCCTGAGCCAACTATATAGAAAGAGGCACATTCAATATATGGCAATTTTTTCTACTCTCTGTCAAAAGTTTAGGTAATAGACCTTGGGGTGGGTTTCCTGCAAACTGCAAGCCCTTCCTTCCTTCAAAGGAATCATTATGGGCTTTCCTGCGAGGTTCCTTACAACAGTATCCAGACACTTCACAAATAAACTCATGAGGCACTTGCAAAGTAAGTGGTATCCTGCCTGTAATACACAGACCTCAGTAGCAGTGCTAGAAACTCTTACTCCACTGCACAAACCGCTGCCCCTGGACCAACCTGAGTAGCTGATTCTATGTTAGGATGCTCTGCTCTCTGCAGAAGGTGATGAAGTGTGTGACTGGGGAATGAACAACATGCTTTGCCTCTGAGTTTCACAGGCACTTTTTTGTCTGTAAAGGAATAGTGAAATTCAGAGTACGTGCTGTCCAGGCTGGTACACAATTTCTATATGAACTAGTTCCAAGTCTGGCTCCATCAATGGAGAACTCAGCAGCCCAGGAACAGCACCACATCAGGGTGGCTGCTGTTCTGGGATCCAAGCCCGTGTTCTGCTGAGAGGTCCATGACAACTCATTGGCATCCCTGTACAGCACCAGGTAGGGCTGTCCACTTGTACACGCAGACTTTCCTGCTCTCCATCTCTCAAACTGAACATTCCTTTCTCTGCTTCTTCTGCTGTGTTCATCCCAGCTGTGTTCCTAAACCACCACTGGCTCTTTGTCCTGCTTCTGTTCTCTTCTCCATCTTAGTATCTCAGTACCCGTCTTCTCTACTCAGGCTGTTGGTCCCTGTACCAGGCAAAAAAATTTGTAAGAAATTATGAACACCAGGTGTCGTTCCTGCCTTTGTTTCACGCAGATGGCTTCAGGCCAGCATCTTTCTCTCTGCTTAAAATGAAGCTTTAACTGCAGGCCACAAACATGTTTTTATCTTTTTCCATGGTCAGATATTACAGTAGCACCCATTCTACTTTCCATCAAGACAGGCTCACTGAGAACAGGTGTCTCCCTTATTTAAAGGTGTCACAGTGACCACGGGAAGATAATTTTCCTGTGGATCTTCATAAATAGATATGTGTTGTTAAAAAGAAATTCCCAAAGCTTTAAGATATTAGAATACACCTTACTATGCCAAAGCAAAATAGAACAAAGAGAGAAACAGAAATCATAGCATTACAGAATGAAAGACAGCACTGTTGGGAGGACTGAGGATTCTTAAGAGTTCATCTCATGTATAATAATGCTTGTGACAAATGCCTGTCCTGTCTCTTTTGGCAGTGCCTCTACCACTACTTCAATTCCCATTAGAACATCCTGCCCAAAATGTAGTTAGAATCTCTCTTTATCTCATTTAAGCCCATTAATTTTTATCCTTCACACTTTGCATGGGTAGCAAAGGGTTTGGGTTTATGGCAGCCTTCTACTCAACTTCAGATTATTATCATGTGTCATATCAATCAGTTCTTAGGCCAAAGAACACATGATCCTCTGAGCTTTCCTTACTAGTCTTACTTGATCATATTTAATGTCTTCTCCAGACTACCTCAAATTACTTACATCTTTCTTAAGGGCAATACCTAAGTCTGGGACAAACTCTAGCTGAGTTTGCCAAAGCTGCATTGAGCAGAGAGATTAATGCTCTACTATATCCCAAATACCCTGTTGTTGCCATGGGCAACAGCAAAAAGGAGTAACCCGTGGTGATCCCCCTCCCATTAGCAGGGAGAGTATTTGCCACCTAAGCAGAATGGAAAGAGATAAGGAAGGTTGTGAAAAGTGAATACAGGAAACAAAAAACACCAGCTGAGTCCAGATAAAGGAGCAGCAAGGCGAGTGAGGGCAACACCACATGCACATAAAGAGCTGGAAAACTGCAAATAAAAGGTGAGCACTACAGATTGGTTAACTTTGAGGAGTTGCAGCTGTGCGCAGATCTCTGGCATGTGCTCTCTCCAGATTGCCACGGCTTCAGACTGTGTGGCCAACAGCTTTGTACTGCACATTCACATCTGTATCCACAGTGTCTGTGTGTGGGGACAACTGCTCCAGTGGCTGCTGCTCAACTGGCTGTATTTATCACCCACTGCTATTCTCACATATACGCACCCTGGAATGCTGTTTCCCTCATAACACCACTATTTTACTTTTCTTTAACTGAAGTTTTTCTTGTAGTCCAGTGATCCTTTCTGAAGGACTGCTGTGTCAACACCTTTCCTCACTTTTTATTAGTGATAACACTTATTTACCTTGCCCTTGATCCTTCTTAACATCATCCTAATTATTTGCCAAAATTGTTTTGATTTCTAAAGCCATGCTCCATATTGTCCTTTCCACCTTCATTTCAGTGCAAAGCTTATACTTTGTCTATGCAGCTCACTCATTCTTTCTTCAGTATCAGAGTTTGGAACATTTCAAGAGAGTAGTTTAGACCAATTTTGTTAGGTATTTGTTTAGGTCTTGCTTTGCTTCTTGTTTTCTTCCTCTAACAGCTAAGGTTGAGAAAGACAGCATTTTAGAAGCAACATGTAAAGTTTTGTTATCCACTTGAAATACTGTTTCAAATATTTTGAGAAAATAATAAAATCCATATATATACTGTTTCTCATGCTTCCCTCTAATAATAAACCTATATCTAAGTAAGAATTTAGTTAAATATATTAAAATCCAATGATGCAACTATATATACTAGGGTTAACCCAAATCTATGTACTTTGAAATCAATTCTTTCCCATGCATATTTCCAATAAAAGGCAACAACATTGCTTCTTCTTAAACAGTTCTAGAAAACTCCTATTTCAAAGCTTGCTCTCTGAACAAAATATACTATCTGCAGCCTCAGTGCTGCACATCACTGTAAGTCCCTACTGGCTTCTGCATAGCCATATGCATCAGCATTTGCCATGGTGGGATGTAAGAAATTGATCTCGTACATTTTCCCTCTTTCTCTGTGGACCAGGAGTCCAGCCACTGGCAAACACTTTTTTCCTACTATCAAAGTGACCAGCTGAATTGCCATTAAAACAGCTTTATTGTCCCAAATTTCTTCCAAGATACTGATTTCTGCCTCTTATTTGATGTGTACAGTTTCAAAGAGTCCTCTTTGAATTTGCTATGAAATACAGCTTGAAGGTGAAACAAAGGGCTGCTTTCTAAAGCTGATGATCCTGGGAGAACTAGGAAATCCTGCTCCACAGCTACTGTGTTTCCACTGCATTTTCCACACATTCAGTGCTTTCTAGACCCCACCAGAGCAGCATCGGCCACAGGGAACAAACACTTCCTTAAAACATATGCAACTCGTAGTTACCATAGCAACACAGAGATATCAAGTGAAATTAACAAAGGTCTGCAGCACTAATTGTTTCACCAACATTAATGAGTATTCTATATATTAATAATATGAATATTTTCACAGCATTAAATAATATTCTAGATGTTTTAAGGAACACTTTTAAGAAATAAAGAGGTTGCAGATCACTCTCAAACAGATCAACAAAGTAGTCTCTTGTTTTAAAGCCAAGATGAATTAGTTGATTGGTTACAATTGCTTTCTTAATAACTAACTCCTGCCTGATACAGAGCATATTCAGCTACAGTCTGCTTAGCTTATCAAACACAAAGCAAATAGACCTTTGAATTTTTGTGACACTCCTAGTGGCCACTTTCTCGAGTTTGTTCTACATGGAGATTGTGTGAGCTGAAGAAAAAAACATTCTCTGAAAGATCCTAAGTGGAATTTTCATAAGTACCCAAATTAGGTATTAGATATGTCTCTTTCAAGGAGACAATAGGTCTACAAGTTTGGATGTCTTGAGAGTCAACATCCTTCATATCTCTGTTTATACATCTATTTATAAAAGGCGGGCAGGTCTCAAATAATGCAGATACTTTTTTAAATTTTACTTAGATTACGTGGAGTGGTTAAAGAACAATTCCTCAGCTGAAAGGAATATGAACAGTAGGCCAGCATCAAGTTTCTTTACCTCTGTTTTTGGAGCCTATCTTGAATGTTCCTGTTTAACTATAGCATTCGGATACAACCTACACGTAAAAGAAATAGTGGTATATAAAGTGGGTGTTAAATAAAAAGGATCCTACAAACTTTTGGAATTTGGCAATGCCTCTGTACAGCACTGTGTGGTGTTCAACACATGACTGTAAAGAATAGCTGATCTTATTACCTGACTGCTTAGCTGCACTTCTAGAACAAGAAAACTCTCTAGTCTTCTCCAGCTGGTCAACTCATTTCCATGTCTGTGCAGAAAATGCTGTATTTAGACATATGTATGGATAAAATATTCTAATAGACACAGTATATGAGTGATTGTGTTGCACTGACTGGTATAAAGATTAATGTGGCAAACAGTATCCTGATGCACAAAGTTAAAAGTTCTCAGTACCTTTAACCATTAGGACACACTAAAGGACACCCACTTTACTAGCTCAGCCTTAGAGGAATAGTGATAAACTTATAAAGAACAGTAGCAAAATACTTCCTATTGGTCAGATCCGTGCAATGAAAGTTTCAAGTCCACAGGCAAAAGCAATTTGCATCATCTCTACTCAACTTTTTCAGAACATTTTCTTTCTAAAAATATAGCACTTGATTTTCTCAAACTGACATTACTCTTCATTTCTCCATTCTCTTGTAAAATGCTGTTGAGTTGCATTACCTTTCACTGGATTTTGAAAATTCAAAGTGATTTTCAGTACAGGAGTCTCTCCCTTTATTGTTTCCATTAATAGACTCAATACATTCAAAAAGATGTACATTTTTTAAAAATATCTAACTCAGTCCTGATTTCTTACCTTTATTTGCATAGACTAAAGCTCAATTATCACCAGTTAGTCTATTTTAGACTACCTTCTTCCGTTTGCTACCTTCTTCAATTTGATTAAGAAACTAATTTGAGAGATTTCTGTTTCTATCTTTGAAATGCTGTGAAGAATCTTTCCAGGTCAAACTTCTATTTTTCCTGAGGTTTCTCACAAAAAACTTTCCAATAATCCATTAAAAATCAGACAGCACCTTAAATATCAGTGTTATTTTAAGTACACTGTGATCATAATTGTATGTTCTTTCATTCATACCAAGAGGCCTTTTTAAAAAGGCTGTTTGGGGTGAGTTGCATGCACTTCATTTGCATCTGAAGTGAAGAAAAAATTCCCTCTGCTTAGCTGATTCCCCTTTATCTAACATGGAAAACAGCTGAAAGTCAATAAGTAAGTGTGATATGCCATAGTGTGGCATTGCTGCAATATTGTTCATTGCAAAAATGTTGCAGGCATCTCCTTTATATCTGTTCCTTTGTTGTGTATTTTTATTCTAGATAATAAACATAGAGGAACTCTTCAAAGCTATTTTTATGTCCATATGTATGAATTTAGTATGCTCTAAAAACACTAAGCTAAGAACTGTAAAGAGCAATATTCCTTCTTTTAAGTAAAAAAGGAGTGGCTTAAGCAGAAATCATTCAAACAACATAAAAAGGATCTGATTCATTGTTTTTCCAGCATTTTCTATGATTGTTATCCTAGTTATAAGTGGAAAAGTTCCATAATGGAAGCAAATTATTAGCAGGGTCCCCAGCACTGAGCAGGGATTACCATATTGTCAAATAAATCCCCAAAAGGATTTGAAAATAAAGCTAAATACAAAGGAGAGGACATTTGCTGGTGGTAGTAAACTCTTCAGGATAGTCTAATCTAAAGCTGGGTGACTGAGTAATAAAATGTCAAGTGAAATTCAGTGTCATATATATTAGGTTTTCTTTCTCCTCAGAAAACCTAATATAATTATGTTTCCAGAAGAAGAACTATTTGCTCAGCTCATGGAGAAAATACAATGCTTTTTCTTAAAAATCACTGGCCTATGGAAGTGCATGATGGGGATCATGCTAAACATAACCAAGAAGAGGAGCGGGAGAATAACTAGATTGGCTGTGCCAACTCAGCTCCATATTTGGGAACGTAAAATCGAGTTCATTGTGCAGTCAAGTGTAACTTTAGGGTCTACAACCACCAGAGACCACTGGAGAGACCCCCGGGACAGAAGAGGGAGGGAACATGTACAAAGAGGAGGGAACACATGCTAATGACTTTGGGGAAATGATTACCATATGTATGTTTATTCTGGGAAAATCAATGAACATGTATCTAAAATATGGTATATAAACAGGAGCTCTTCTGTACTTGGTCTGCACACAATAGGCTTGAA
>JAWWMP010000093.1:11788016-11800265 GCA_035047865.1 Dendrocincla tyrannina | reverse complement strand
GATGGGAAGAAGGTTATTGATCTCTAAAAGATTGTAAACATCATGAGGAAAGTTAACTGGGAATTTCTGATTCTCCTGAATAGCACCTCTAAGGGACATCAAATGATGTTGTGACATAGCCAGTGGAAAACAAACAAAAACAGACTTGTTTCATATCATGTCTGTGCCATGGGAGGTAGGACCATTGGAGATGTGGTTTCAGGAAGTCTGTAAGTCAAGGCCAAAGGGAAGCTGTGAGAGGACATAAAAGAGAAATGAACAGTAGGTTTTATTCATGTATCCTCTCAGTTCGTGCTGTTGGAGTGGGGAAATTGTTTTGGAAAGATGTTTGATTTGTCTCAGTGTCAAGGACAGCATTTACTCTTGATTCTATTCTTGCCTTTATTCTTGATTCTTTTCTAGTGCACAAGTCTGATGAGGAGCAGTTGAGGGAGCTCGGGGTGTTTAGCCTGGAGAAAAGAAAGCTCAGGGGAGACCTCTCTCTCTACAACTACCTGAAAGCAGGGTGTGGCAAGTTGGGGGTAGGTCCCTTCTTCCAAGTAACAAGCGACAGGATAAGAGGAAATGGCCTCAAGTTGCACCAGGAGATGTTTATATTGGATACCAGGGAAAATTCCTTCACCCGGAGTTGTCAAGCTCAGGAATGGGCTGCTCAGGGCAGTGGTGGAGTCCCCATCCCTGCAGGTATTTAAAAGAGGTGGAAATGTGGCACTTGGGTTAGTGGTGTACTTGGCAGTGCTGGGTTAATGGTTGATCTTAAAGATTTCTCCCAGCCTAAATGATTCAGTGATTCTGTGATCATCACTGTGCTGCTATGAGGTTGTGGGTCATTTACCACTTTCACTGTACCCTTCAGTTCTCGCGTTTGTTTCACATCATCCTGTGTGTGCCTGGCTTACAGCTTTTTGGAGAAGAATCCTGTTTACCTGGATACAAGCTGTAGTGAAAAAAAGATTCTTATTTTGCTTGCTACTTGCAGCAGCTGGATATAAATTTTGCCTCTGTAATTAGCCAGTGTGTCACCAAGTAATGCAAAGCTTCCAGCATGCTCTTCCTTTGCTCATTGCCATGCAAGTAGTGTAGCTCAGAAAGTGGTGCCTGTGTTGAATCTGCTCTTACCCTGGCATTGTTTCCGTGCAGCTTCCAGCCAGCTCCCATGAGTCAACTTCATTTTGTCTGACCGATTTTTTCAGCATTGTGTCCAAAGTTAAGGGGTTTGGGATTTTTTGACACTTCTGTACTCCTGGATCCTAGGAGTTGTTTCTATGGCACTGTGGGCTCTTTAACAGAGCTTGTTTTTCTTCTCCAAACTTTCAGTGTTTAAAGCTTGATACATACACTGTCTGGTACACAGTAGATGCTTTGTCTTGGTTTCTCTGATACTTCACGGAATTCTCTGGTTCCCAGCTTTTGGGGAGCTTTAAGCAGGAACATAAATTACAGATGACAGTAAAGGGAAATGTAGAAGGATCTAGAAGTGTTTTAAAGAGAAGCTCAAGGTGCAGTAAGAAATTACGAGTTTGTGTAGTAAGCTTCCTGCTTCTGAGGAGGAAGCTATGTGAGGAAACCAATGAATTAAAAGCATAAATTAAAAAAAAAATTCTTTGCAGTTCTTGTTTGTATATGTAGCAACAAATTTGACCACCAGATCTGGTCTTTGCTTGTAGCCATAATAAACTTTGTGTTTGAAATAAACTACAAAAAAATTCTAGTAATTTATACAATGGTGTTTATTTTTTTTCATTTTTAGATTAAAAAAATCCCCAGTACACCAAAAGAAGACTTAAAATGCATTTTATTTGAGTTTCCACATTAAAATCTCAAGGAAATGCCAGGTTTAAGGTAGATGATGCCATCCTGATTTTGCCAGCTGGTTTATACATCCTGTAATGCAATTTTACCTATTCTACAAAAAAAACTTTCCAAAGCCGGCATAATCAATGCTTCCAGTATGGATGAAAATGTATGTTTCTGTAACAGTGTTATTTTCTAGTTTACTTCTGCAAAAGAAATTTTGAAACAGATGTTTTCAAGTATATAATGATGTGTAATGAGTCGAGTATTACTCTTGAAACTTACTCCTCTACAGAAATTGAGTCTGCAGAAACAATTGAACCTTTTTCCCCAGAAGACACTTCCCCCTGCCCCCCCCCCCCCCCGAGTATTAAAACTAGAACTCCATCCTCTTGTCAGCTGGTTTTCTTAACCAAACCATGTCTCTTCGAATGAGTGGGTCATGTATATTTTGGAAATTGCACATCTGCAGTCTCAGTCAGAAACACTGTCTGCAGATGGCTGAGGTAGCAGGAGAGAATTCAGTGAGAACTGTGAGATACTCACCTCACATGGCACTGGGCAAATGGTGCTCAAAATCCAATTATATTCAGTACAGCCTACCAAAATATTTTGATTAAATAATAATTTATATTTTTCTTTCAGTGTAACTGAATTATGTTTCATATTCTGAAATATAATTCTGAATTTATATTCTTAAATATAATAATACAGATTTTAAAAAATTACTATATCAGCTGTGTTTGTTGTGCACAGCAGTGAATCAGCTAGCTGTAGAAATTTTAACATTTCAGCTGGTTAAGAAGGGTGAACATTGAAAACGTACGAATAGCATTGTATCTGGCATTCTGAAAGTCAGGTCCCCTTCCAAAGCATTGTCTATACAGACAGGTGCACTTATAACCCTGCTCTCAGATGGGGCCTCTTTTGTCTCTGTATTCATCCCACTCTGCACAACAGGTGTGATAAAAATGGACAGAATGTGGTGATAACCTGTTTTGTCCTTTGAGCAGCCATATTAACTTTCTAGGTTTTTCATATTTGCTTTATTTACCTCCCCGTGTGAACAGCCTTACTGTACATGGTAATTGAGAGTGAAATGAGCTGCATGAAGTCTCATGTACAAAGGATGTTCATGTGGAGAATTAACTCTTGGGGAAGAGCTGCTCTCTTTTTGCCGCTCATTTTGACAATGCCTATTTTAAGGCTAAATTAATGAAAATAAAACTTTACATTTTTTGTTTCAGCAAACACATTGCTGAGCAAGTAGGGAAAAAAGGAAAGCATTGATTCAGCAATAGTATTCCTTGCCTCTGTAAATATTTGTGGAATAGGTGCTAAATTCTCAGCTTCTGTAACCTGTGCTGTGTGAATTCAGCCAGTGCTTTCCTTATAGTACGTGCTTGGCTTTCATTTATTTCAGCACATCCTTTCCCAGCATGTAAGCACTTGAACTTCTGAAGTCTTGGAGCAAGGGAAAACAGTAATCTTGGGTAGCATGTGAAACATTATATGGGGTTTTTTAATAATTTATCTTTTATCCCCTTAATATTAGCCTACATTTTCCTTCTTAAATTATTTACTGGCTTTTAGTTGTTTTTTTCACATTTAGAATGTTTTTTGTCTACCACACACACTCCAGCCTTTCAGGAGGCAAGAGGTGATGTCATTAAAGGCAAATAAAAGAATCTGTCACATCAGGATAAGTGACACAGGGAGGAAGATTATTGGTAATATGGTAGATATGCAGGGCGTAGTGCACTTGATAGATCCTTTAAGAACAGAAGCAGTGTAGTGTGTATTGGTCATTCCATAAATTCTAATGTGTGAGTGGAAGAAAGTGTCATAAGCTGAACTGATCCTTACAAATTGAATCAAGTGATGAATTCTGGGAAATTCTGGGAAATTCTGGGAATCTAGTAGATATTTCTCTTCAGTTACTGCACAACTGATGAGGTCAGACATTTTTCTAAGTTCACATAAACTAAAAATGTGGTTATGAAAGTCATTTAGCACCCTACAAAACAGACATTTAAAGTATCAGTGGATTTATTTAAGCTGCAAAGAAGCAGCAGTGGCATTATATTGTGAGGAGGTTATGTCTTTTTATGCTTTTACAGTAGGTAATACTGCTAGCCTACTCTTTGCAACTCTGAAGATTCTACCACAACCCAAATTGTTTGGAAAATTAAAGATTTTTTTAGCCCTTTTTTTTTTTTTTTAATTTGGGTGAAATTGAGCTGGTGACATATATAGTTAATGCCACTACTTCAGATGGCCCTTTTTTTTGCACATAAAATCAGATAACTTCAGCTGATCTGACAGCGTGCTTGCACGGAAGACTTAGTACTCTCTTCTGTGTGGTTAAGCAAGTGACAGCTCCTGAGCATAGTGACACAGAGCGAATATTTTATTTTTTTTTTCAGAAAATGACATTGTTTTAAATTAAAATGAACAACATCATTTCAGATAACAAATGTTCTCCTCTTTCTGCAAGGCTGAAGGTTGAGTTGTGCCAGTGTTTCACCTCAGTCAGCAGTGCTGTCATCGTTGCTTTCATCATTTGGTCCTGGTTATAGGGTTAAGCAACCAGAGCCCCAATTAGAGAAGCTTCCACCAAGCTTGATTAAGTATAGCAGTGTAATTCACAAGAGAAGTAAAGGGCTTCTTCCAGGCACTCCCTTGGCTCCTGTGAATGTTGTACCACATGTGATAGAATTAAGACACTGTCAAGTTCTTCAGTTATGAAGCGTCATGTGAAACCTTGAACTTAAGTTTGTGTTGTCTCTAAAAGCATAGCAAAATAATACTCTGTTATGAGTCCCTCACACTGTTCCGACATCTAATGATTTTGTGAAATCTGAGTGGTGGATATGCTTTTAGTATGTTACCTTTTTTCTGCCCTTTTACTCAAATAATGATTGAAACAAACTGACGTTCAACGCTGCTGAGGGTTAAAAATCACTTTCAGTTTAGGAGTTTAATGTCAAATTTCCACTATATCGGGATAAAAACATTAGTACAAATGCTGTCAGAAATACTCTCATTTTAAAATTTGACTATTTGGTTAAAAAATCATAGTTCATGTGTGCAAATTCCTGTCCTGTAGGGTGCTAAGATAGATGTTCAATTCCTGTCTGAAATAAGTAAGCACTTTCTGTATTTGTGCACTTAACCTGTTTTTATACCCAAATGTTGTACATACAGTGTAACCAGGGTAACTGGCCTGTGAGTATATCTGGTGTGTTGCTTCCAGGAGTTTCATATATTCAGTTTTCATTATGATTTTCATGCATTTTGGCATTCACTGAATACACAAAACTTTGAAAAAAGTGAATACAAGTGATAAAGCTTGTTATATTTAAAGGGGACAGAAATAGTGTTTGCAGAAGACCAAACGTAACTGAATTGAATTTCTCTGAATTGTCATCAGAATGTCTTTTTACAGATACCATATTTTGTAATATTCCTAAATATTTATACTTAGAGTTCTCAAAAATTGAACACATCTTAAATCTTAACTCCATAGTATTTCAAATCTGCCCTTGTTAGTGTTGTTCCTCTGTGATTCCGTTCTGCATCAGCAGCTTGAATAAATGGACAACCCTTACCTCTTAGCTGGGTGCATATATTATTAGTTATGGTGCTTTTCTTCTCAGTAGTTGTGCAGTCACATGCTGGCAGATCTGATCTTTTTTATTTGGTTATCCATAAAGTAACTTTAAGGTCAGGACTGTATTCACAGAGTCCAGGGGGAAAAAAACCCAAACGAACCAACCAAAGAAACAAAAAATTGACATTGTGTCAGTACTTCACAGTCCGGAGACTGAGAAGACAGAAACCCTTTTAAATGATGATGAGTCATAGCGCCTGCTCCATTTCCAAAAGCATTCTTTTGTACTTCTGCCACAGGACAAGATAAACTAGGTTATATTTAAGTGACCATTAAAATAATTTGACTTGCATTCTTTAAAAGAACAGAAGAAAAGCTTGCAGCCTTTCCTTATAGATACACTATCATTTGTGTATTTTTTCAGTAAGTCACTGCTAAGTTAGTAAAGAATATTTTTAGAATAATGCTGTAAACCTCTACTAATATATTTATTGAAAGTTGCGTAACTAAGCAGAATATTAACTTCAGTAAAGTTGATTCCAGTTTATTTGTGGAGACTATTTTTAGCAGAAATTTCATCACATATAAAATCATTGTGAAAAGCTGTATATGCACTTAAAAAATAATATATTATTATATATAATAAACAATATATGCACATAAAGCAATATATGCACATAAACAGCATTACTGTTGAATCCTGGATTATAGATAGTGAATAAATAAAAATTTTCATTAGCACAGTAATAGATAACTCACCATGTTTGCTCCAGGTAGGTTATTGCAGAAAATTTCTCTCCTCTTTATTCAAGTGAAAATGTGAATTCCCCAGTTTGTCATTTTAGCACATGACCACATTTTCCACCAGTACCTGGCCCAGGGGCTTTCCCTCCCTCTCTAACCTTTATCTGCTTTATTTAACTGCCTATTTATTTAATTGTCAGGTTAGATTTTGGAGTGTACCATGATGGAGTTTGAAGTTGATGTCATAGCCCCATAATGGCACTGTAGAAAAGAAATGTAGAAAAATACAGAAAAGAGCACTTTGCCTACTAACTTAAAAAATGCATTTGCTGTTGGGAAAAAAAGGAGATAATTGAAAAAAAAAGGAAGTTAAAATCTAAATTAATTAATTGAAATGGGAAAAAAAATGAGAAAGGTAATCTAGTATGCTAATGTTGAACTGTTGCCAATATTTAGAAAGAGCAGTCACTCTCTGCCTGGACACCTCAGTCATGTAATTTGGTAGCACAGGAGGAGAAGTTGATGATGATTTCCCTGAGCTTTTCATATTGGCTCTTGAGGCAGGAAGACTCATTACCTAGGAAAGTGTCCTAAACATACTGAAATAGCAGATGTGCCACGCAGAGGGTGAGAAAGAAGAGGCTTCTTGGGATCTTTGGGCTGGGCTTTTACCCTGTGCAAAGGAGCTGTTTTCAGGGAAAAGTGATTTGTTAGTTATTTCTACCTTTATCTGAATTAACAGGCCTTTCATAAGGCTGCAGAAGTCTCAAGACTACGTCATGTATCCACATTGCCCTTTCAGACTTGTAAGCTAAGACTGCTGTCAGCATATCTCATCTTCCCTTACCTCAGATAATGTAGCAGTCCTTTGAAAAACACCACATCAGTTGTTTGTCTGGCTTTGCTGACAAGGCAGATTTTATGTATGGAGATGGCTGGTCTTGTGGCTAATGAGGATGCCCTTAAGGACAAGGAAGATGTCTTTCCAAGAGCAGAGATTTTTATCACTCCAGGCTTGATCTTAAAGGCAAAGCTGGCATTAACAGGTAGTGCAGTAAGAGTAGATTTGTAGATAATTGTGTTGAGGACCCAGTATGCATACTGTATATATTAGGGGATTTTGTTTTTTGGATTATCTGCCGCCTTGTCCCATGAAGTTAATGCCCATTTGCAGTCTTGAGTGGCACTGATGGCTTGGTTAGCTCTGAAAGGAATTTGGTTTGTGCTCTGAGATATCCTATGATGTAAACCAAAGTACAACTGCTGGGGCACATGGGAGTCTGGGGTCACACTGGTCCAAACTAAAACATGAATGTGGACACACACCTTGCTTTCATAAGTCAGACAGTGTGTAAATTGGGAAATTTGGCCTCAATTCCACCTGCAGAATTACTTCCGTGAAACAGTGTAAATATAATTTGTGTCTGTACTCTAGAATTCTTCATACGTTCCAGCTTCTAATTACTTGGTGGGAGCTGCAATGACAGCTTGTACCATTTGCTCTGAGTCTATTGCTTGGAGACCATTTCCCCAAAACCTTGTGCAGTTCTGTACTCAAAATCCTTTTGGGTTTTTCTTTTCCTTTTTTTGTTTTGTTTCGGGGGGTTCTGGTGTGAGTTTTTTTGTTTGGAGTTTGCTTTTGAGTTTTTTTTTTACTTTCCTTGTTACAAGGAACAATATTCTGAGGATAGAAAAGCCCAGCACTGTACTGCTGAAAGAATATCTTGACTTTTTATAGATGCCATGTTGTTTCCTTTGAAAAGAGCTAAATGCATTTAAAAGGTGCTTTCTACGTAAGTTGCAAGAACCACTAATATTGACAGTATGGTATCCTAGGCACTTAAAAGAGCAAAACAGTGATGTGGACATCTTTTTAAATTGTCTAGAATTCAGTATATTTGATTTTCAGAAGTACAATCGTGTGCAGAATCTATGTATGAAGACTACACAGTACCTTTCATTACTCAGAATTGTTTTCATCTCCTGACTATTGCTGCTTCTAAAGGTATTCTCTGTGCCACAACAGGAAAATATGATACTTTAAATTCCAGTAAGGGCTTTTTGCCTTGTAGGCAAGGCTTTTAATTTGGTTTCTTTTTTGCTATTGATGCATCTGCCATTATGATACTGAAAAGGCTTTCACTAACTTGCATTTAATTTTCTACCTGAATTTAGGCCACTGAGCATTGGGTACCTGGGGGCTTACAGGCCCCTCTTAGTGTAGTAGTCATTGTTTACTATGAATCTTGTTTTGCACTAGAACTGTGTTCCTTCAGGTGTATAATTTTATTATACATAGTTTCAATAGCTTTCAGTGGTACTCTTGGGTCTGAAGCTTCAGCTGCAGAAAGGAGTCCTAAATCTGTGTCTTGTAAGCCTGGTGGTGGTGGTGGTAATAGTAATGGTAACAGTAGAAATAACAGACACCATGAAGGAGGCCTAAATCTTTTGCTCACTGGCATGGTGGTGGTAGCATCTGTAGTGGGGACAACATGACACTTCTTGCTGGCTTACAGTGATGCTGTGGCCTCAAGGAAAATAAATCCTGAGGATTACTTCTGTTCAAGATATTTTTCTGGGAGTTACATAGTCAAAAATTTTTACAACTCTGACTAATTTCTCTGTGCTTCATTTTTCTGCACCTGTGAATTCGAGATAACTGGTACTCACTTTGAAGAGAATGTGTTTTAAGTACACCAATAGATTGAACTACCAGACAGGTTGAGTTATGCAGGATATAGTTTATATAGTGACAGTGCTTGGGGAAATCCTGTAGAATATATTTGATGGCAGTGAAAGTTGTGACACTTGATCACTGCTCACATGAAATGTAGTTCACATCAGTGTCTCAGTATCTGTTACATGAATGGGCATTGGAGAGCAGGGTAAGACATAATTTAACTCATGGTTGATTACTGTAAGGATTTCTTAATCAAGCTTAATTTCTTACAGGAGGTACTGAAACAGCTACAAGGAAGTATTGAAGATGAGACAATGGCATCTTCTGGACAAATAGACTTACTGGAACGACTTAAAGGTAAATCTAGAATTAAGTTTTAACTAGGTTAATTTGCTTCTCCATTGTTTTTTCTTAAGGATAAAATTTTCTAACTGAGCTGCATCTTCTTTCTAGTGCTGGCTTTGACGGTTAGGCATAGTCTCACTGTCTCTTATTTTGCTAAACATTTTCAGCCACGTTCTTAAAAATAATATTTGTTCCCATGCTGCTTTTGTGCTTGTTTTGCTACTGTTACTCTTATGAATTGCTTTTGGTAAAACTTGCATTTCATTGAGTTCTTTGGAAAAAATATGTATGTTAATGATGGAGTAGTTCCACCAATTTTCTAAGCCTGTTTGCATGTCCTGCCCTCTCCATGCCATGTTACTGGGATTGCTTCTGTCATGCTGCAAATTGATGCCCCCTTCCCTATAGCATGTACTAGAATCTGCATCATCCTATCGTATGGGATGTGCAAAGCAAGCCCAGACCACTATCTCCCTGTATACATCCATTATCCCTGCCACTGACCCAGAAATTCCATAGGGAATGGGTACATTTAAGAGCCCCGTGATGAAGTCATCTGTTACATGACTGAAGCATCTGCAGCATCTCTGCAAAAGAAATTGTTAGGAAATGGGCCACAAGATAATTCACATGATGTTTATGCAAAAGGCTTCCTATTTCTGAAGTCTTCTGGGAAAGAGACAGGCAGGCTTCTGTGGGGATACTGTTCTGATTGCCAGGATTGCAGTTCAGCCATCTGCTTAGATTACTATTCTCTAAGTCTACCATTAACATTAATTTTGTTCAAAATATCGCCTTCTGTGGATTTCCATGCAGTGTTTCCATAAAAAACCCACGGCTTTATTCAGGAAGTAAGAAATTTAAGATAGGATTGATCTTTTAAGTTCATGCTGCTGAACTTCTGCTATAAAAATGTTTGCTCTTTATTATCCAGAATTGAACCTGGAAGGTACCAGCTTCCCTGGAGTGAAGTTAAGGCCAAAGGTGTCCGTGCGTTCCTATGGGAGCCGGGAAGGGTCTGTGTCAAGCCGTTCGGGAGAGTGCAGTCCAGTTCCCATGGGGTCATTTCCAAGAAGAGGCTTTATGAATGGAAGCAGAGAAAGCACTGGTTATTTAGAAGAGCTAGAAAAAGAGAGGTAAATTTATTTACTTATTCGTCCAGTGCAGATTGACTTTTATGAGTTTTAATATAATGGTTTGTTGACACACCTGGAATTTAGCTGTCATGAATATGGTTTTGATCGCTGGTGTATTTACCTTGACATGTAGGAAACCAGGCATCTACATTATATTTAGATGCGCGCACACAAAAATATAAAATCAAGTCTTGAATCATCATTCAGTTTCTGTTGCTTCTTCATATATGCATTTTGTTGTTACTCTTTGTTGGCTGAAGGTTATTTTATTTTGATGAGCAGGTTGTCAGTGTCTGAAATATATTTAGGTAGAGAGGGTTGAACATCCCAAATGCTTCCATGTCTCCTCACCACTGTTGATAAATGCTGAAACTGTAATGATCTGGTGGTGCAGTCTCTTTTGCAAATGGTTATTAAGTACCAAAACTGGTCTATCAGTTATTTACTATTAGCAGATGTTTACCTAGAGACTCTGCTCTCTCAGCAAATGTGTCAGCTAAATAAAATACTTACTCTTCAAGATGTTGTTCTCGTTAGATGTTGTGCATTGACAAAATCCTGGTATTCCTTTTCTTGGAAGGAAGTGGTATCTTTTTAATAGGAAGAACAGACTTTCAGCTCATAATATAGAACTGTAGCATTTCATCAGTCACTTAAAAAGGAAATGCAAAATAAGAGACATTCAGCTGTTTCCACTGAAGACATCTTTATATCTTAAAATGAACGTGACTCAAATACCAGATGTTTTCAGAAGCCTATCTGCAAGACAGGGTTTCCTAAAGTTTTGGTCATTGGCAGCTTCTTAATGGATGTGATGTCAAGCTGGGGGCTGCAAAACCAAATAAACTGTAACACAGTATTTTTATGCCTGGTAGTTAACAGGCAAAAAAAAAAAAAAACAACACTTTGGAGTCACAACAGAAATGTTTTGTGGGTAATGAGTGGTTTGTGGACAGCCTGCTAGAAACCCCTTCTCTTAACAGCATTTCCTGGTATTCAGCAAAGTTTTGCAGCCAAAGCTGAAAGGAGTACACTTTCCTTCCAAGGTATGATGTCCAGGTGACTTTCTTTTGGTCCCATCAGTAGAATGGAAGTAACTTCATATGGGTCTGTACTGAGCCTGTTCTGGCAGCCACTCTGTTTTTACCCTTCTCCTGGCCAAGATCATTAATGATATTTGTTTCATTGCCAAATTCCTCAATACACTTACAGAGCTCTTCAGGAATCTAGATTTTTTGCTATCTTCCCACTTGCTCATCCCAAGAATAGTCTTCAAGAATCTAATGTGTCTGTCATTTTCCATCTTAACAAACTGTTCATTTGTTTGTATTTTTGTGCTGTTTTTTTGTTACATGTGATGCTACAATCTTTAAATGTAGTTGTGAATTTCAGTCATGGTTCAAACGAACTCTTGGTTACTTGGAACCAGGAGTATTTATAGCAGCTGGAGTTCTTTAAGGTAATTAGCACATATGATACATGATTTATGATCCTTTCCCACTCTGGGGATTCCAAGACATTTGGACATCTTTCTCAACAGTAAAGACAGCTGATTCAGTGTATGGGTCTGTGCTCCAAATAACACTGGAAAAAAGCGCAAGGATATTTTAATTCCAGCGTAGCTTGGGCACTGTTACTGTCACAGCTGATGGGGTATAGATGTTTGTGCTGTGGAGATCTGTAGAGGTATGGCCAGATCACACTTGGCATCATTATTAGTGAAGTGATGGATAAGCCAAACTGCTCTATTCTTGATGCTGTTTCAGGGAATATGTAGGAGGGTGTAGGGCATTGATGTGAACCCTGGGTAGCTAGATGAATCAGAACTTAGAATGGGTGGTATAGGACTGTGCATCTGAAATCACTACAGTTTCTGAAAGAAAGCAAACCACTTCTTTTCCTGTGCTTTGTGTCTCAATTTGTTTGGCACACTTACA
>JAWWMP010000093.1:11670104-11685641 GCA_035047865.1 Dendrocincla tyrannina | reverse complement strand
CCTGTCCTTTCTTTTTCTCCTGAGTATTTGTGTTCCTGTAATAGAAAGGGTTAGTAAAAAAAAAATTGCAGGCTTATCTCACAGGACTGTTTAGGGTGAAACTTAATGTTATGATACACAGGTGTCAGAATTGAGATAATTTCTTGAATCTTGCTTATGGGAATAAAAAAAACCCAGAAGCTAAAATAAGTAGATAACTTCGAGACATTACCACAGAGGAAATATAGGACTCCCTAAAGTAGGACTGTAAAGGACTGTGTAGGACTGTCAGAAGTAGCTAGCTAGACAAAACCTATGGGGGTCAGTAGGGGAAAAAGTGCTGCTGGCTTTAGATTCAGGTGAGTGAAAAGTGATAGAGCAAATTTTAAGACCTCTAGTCCCTAAGAGAAAGCTCCAATAATTCATGTCAGGTCAGTACCAACACTGAGAACACCCGGACAAATGCTAATGTGGACCTGGCCTTTTGTCTGTGGAGAACACAGGTGTTCTACCAGCAGACAGAGTAAAGTTGGGTAAATGCACAGAGCATTATTAGAATTTCCATACTAGAGTACTTAAGCTTGTCTTCCAGATTGTTCTCAAAAAGCAGAAAATCCCTTCATATTTGTCTTCCGCTTATGAGTAGGTTAGAAATTGTGCTGTAAACTCTTTGTTTTCCTGTACTAGATCCAAACTTCGCTGTAGTCAGCAGGTGCTCACAGATGGCTTTTCAGGAGAGCAGTCTGTGAAGCCAAAACAGCCACAGAAGCCATATAATCATCCTGAGGCATCTGAAGTTTTGAAAGTAAAGGTAGGTATTTTCTTAGGCAAATATGCATCTGGACTGTTTAAAACAGATGTCTTTGTTCATAAGGGTTCCTCTCTAGAAAAAAAACAGTGAATTTTATCACTACAGAATGCAAAAGTAGAAACATAGGGTGGGGGAATACTCTTGGAAATTCTCAGATTTATCTTGGATTAGAGGTGGTAGGTATCACGTACTAGTTGTGTTGTTTCAGGTATAGATAGTAATTACTACTTTCCATTTTGGTGTCTTTCATGCACCATTTTGAAATATTTTGGGTATTTTTACCCAAATATTTTTTAGTACATATGAGTGCATGAGAACTCACTGAACTAAATATATTATGTAATATTCTGTAATAGTGCAAAAGAGACTGAGTAACTGCTGATGACTCTAACTTGAGTCTATGTTTGGTTAATTTTAGTGTGCTTCACTTTGTCTACAAAGGAAAATGTTTACACATTTTGAACTCATTTGGAGGGAAGTTTTAGCCAGTAATTAGGAAGTGCCAGTGCAAAGATGTTCAATGCTGCCACTTAACCTTTTCTCTCTACTAACTTTGGACTTAATAGCAGAGTCAGAACCTGAGAAACAATGGCAGAAAGCAATATCAAGACACTTCCACCCAAAAGAAGCGAACAAATGGAGTCCACAGTCAAGCAGTTAAGCAAAACCATACCTTGGTAAGCAGCTTGCCAATGCTGTCTCATTAACAGGTTCCAGTAATGCTTAACAAACATCCAGGCCAATGTCCTGCTGAAAGAAAATAGAGTGCATATCTTTCAAAAGTGTATTTGATCAGAGTATTGTTATGTGTTTGTAGATGTATGACATTTCTTGCCTGGTGTGCATATAGACAGGCATGCTAAATTGCAAAGACTGAGTACTGTTTCAGTACACAGTCCTTCAGTTTTCCAGGTTCCTTTAATAGCCTACTGTAGTGTGTAGTAATAACTCAATGTAGTACATGTCTTACTGATTCTTGTATGGTGTATCATTGTCAGCATAGGGTTTTGCTATGCAGAACTTAGAACGTGGTAATGCATATGCTTATTATTTCCCTTCTCTCTAGCAAAAATGTTGAGATGCAGGCTTGGCTTGGACACCAGAATCTCAAATAATTTTTAATCATACAGTAGAATTACAGCAGTTTGTAAATTCCAGTATGATATTCTTGGTTTGTTACTTTCCCTAACAGTAACTAATGGTATTTGTCCCCACAGTTCTGCTGTACTGTGTACTGTGTACAGCTCACTGAGCTGTACTCCCTTTTTTTTTAATAGAATGTGTTTTGATTTCCTGTTCTATATGGCTCTTTAGTTCTACTTTGCTGTCTCCTGTGCAGCAGTGAGCCCAGTTCTCTATACAGCTCAGCTGGCTTGTCCAGGCTTTAGTTTTTCTTGTGTACAGACTGTAAGCTAAATTCTTGCTATTCTGGCAAGGGGTTATTGGCTTTTCTCTATTATTCACATAAACGTGCAGAAACTGTAAACTCTTATCCTGTAAATTCGTCACTGTAGCAAGAAATGGTTAGTTCTGTTTGAGTCTGAGAGTAAAAGAATGAAAAGTAAAGGAATTGACTGCCCAGAGATTTGTATGAGTATTAAAAAACTGCCAGGGTAACCTGTAGGATCATGGAAACAAGTGGAACTTTTGATACTCCACAGTTACTTTGTAGGCGCTTTACTTTTCTAAATACTTTATTTTACTATTTCATTTGCATTGTCATGATTGTCAGCCTTTTGAAATTTAAGTATATTTGTCCCAGTGATAATGTTCTGATACAATTTAAAAGCCAGACAACTCTTCATTCATGAGGAGTTCAAAGGCCCGTATTTTTTTCTTGTTTGTGTACTCACAGCAGCATACCTGGGGCTAAAACAACTCTTCCCTGGGGAGTTCTAAGTTTGTGTCTCTAAAGCGTGTTGATTTAGTTGGCAGTAGCAGCATGTTTGCAAATACATTGCTATTTTTTGGGACAAGTGAATTGAAGAGTGCCCTTATGGACGCACCTTTGGCTCCACACCATCACATATGCAAGACCCTTCCGTCTTAAAACACTTAGAAAGCACACAAAATTTTCTCCTAAAAATTATTTGTTGACTGCTAAAAGGTTTCATGCTTCTGAAAGACTTGCAGGCTTACAGCATGCTTGCTAAAGTAACACGACAGAATTCATGCTGAATTAAAAGTAAAATAATTCACACGTGAGGAGGTGTGACAAAACAAATAAAACCAGTATGTCTCATAGTTGATATTGAAACCCTAAGAAATAGAATGCCATTTCTTTATCGAGTAATGTATGGTCATTCTCTTAACTAGAAATGTGAAAAAAAGCTTAATCCAAGAAGACTTCAAGATAACTTTGAAACAGGCAAGTATGGGGGTTTTGGTCTTGTTTTTCTTTTAATAAAAAATATACTGTTCCATGTTGATTTTGCAATTCTTCTCCTTTATTATTGAGACTGTTTGATTACAGCAGGTGGTTGAGTGAAAACTAGCTGAAAGCTGGATTAGGAAAATAGCATTTGAGTCAACACAGTGCTGGTAATTGAGTGTTGGTTCAAGGCTTTGTATCTTGCTGGTAATACGCTGCAGGAGATTGCACACAGATCTTTACTTACTGCTCAGAAAATAGTGCCATATTTATTTCCTCCTTATTAAAAAATGACTTGTGAAACAGCATTATGTGGGTAAAACTGGCTGGCCATTGAAATTGTTCCCAGTTTACAGTGACTTTGAAGTTGTATTCTAGCCACTAAATAACTTGTAAATATTGCTGTTTGAGTTATCTTCTGTGTATGACCAAAGATACAGGTTTTGGTATAAATGTTAATTGAATATATGTTTGGGGTATGTCTTTTTATTGTTATTGACACTTTTATTGATAACTACCTGTTTAAAATCTATTTTTTTCCTCTTTAAGCAGAAGCAGCATATGAGATGTGTTGCTCCAGTGAGGACCCGCTGGCAGAACATGTAGAGGGACATTCTATGGCATGCAATGAGCATTACCAATTTGCGTTTTCATCAAGAGCTTTCTTGAGTTTCAAGTTCGACTATGATGCCATAATGAAAAGTTTTGACCTCTGACAGCAAACTTCCTAGTAATAAATATCAGACTTGCCTGTTGCGATGGAGAGGGTTTCTTATCCAGCCTTACTCTTTCTCAGGAGTTTTGTTTTGTTTTGTTCATTTGTTTTTAAATGCAATGCAGGGACTGACTGGTGGTTTGGAAGGGTTTGTTCTCTTTGCAGTATGGGAGTGGCATAGTCAAGTGTTGCACTTTAAATGCAGTATAGCCTTTGTCCACAAAAATACCTTTCCAATGTTCAGTTGACATGTTCCTAGCTGTGCATTAGAGGGCATTCATTTAATTCGTGTTTTATTTTTTTAGGGTTTTTCTACTTTGTATTTTAAGTTGCTATATGTTTTGTAGAACGTCATTGACTTTTTTTTTTAACTGTTGGAGTATACCAGCTTGCTAAACTTTTAACTGCTCTGATGTAAATTATTGGACTTGTCAGTCATTATTTTGTAGCAAATTGCAATATTATGCAGTGGCAATGAGACAAATTCTCAGAGGACTGCTCTGTCTAGTGATTTTGAAACCGAGTTGCACATTTCAAACGTACCCTCAGCCTGTCATCCTTTTCTCTGTACTGATTGCTTGCCCAAAATATCTTCCCTCCTTTACACTGATAGTTTCTGTTGGCTGGCAATCACCAGTGCTTGGAGTCACATCTGTAATGTGTTGACTTCTTGTACTTACTCTTTCTTGGTCTTTGGAAATGATACAGAAATTGGGTAGAACTTAATTCTTCCAAGTGTCCAACTTCAACTCTTGTGCACTGTCCCCAGCTGCATGAGAAGAAGCTGCAATGTTCTGTGTTACCCTAGTTGCAGCTACTTTCAAAAGAAGAAAAGCTTAAACTTTATCTGTGAGAGGTTACTTGTGTAGAATTTATACTGAATATAAATAGATCTTGCTGAGGAGGAAGGCAGGTGCATGAATAATAGAGGCATTGTGTGACACTGAACAGCTTAATCAGGCTTCCAATAACTATTCCAAGGGTGTTCAGTATTGTATTCTGTGCTGTTGTCCTCTGATCTCTTGTGTTGTGTATCTGCTCTGTATATATCCAGTAGTATTGAATTGCACTTGCAGTTAGCGTTTAAATTATCTAGCCTCAGTCATTTTCAGCTACAGTGCTTTCTTGGGAAAAACATCAAAGATGGGGTGGATGTGGAAGGGAGGAACAAAAACACAGCAAGGGCTGAGGTGATGAACTGTTACATCACCTTCAAGTTAGTTGGTTTCGAGCATGTGCGTTGGAGTTGAGAGAAATGCACTGAAATGTCACAGCAGCTTGTGATAGCAAGCATGTCCCAGATGTAAAAATAGACTTTTCTCTAGAATAGAGGTGATTAATTGGTAACTTCATAGGCTGAATGAACTACACCCTTGTAGTGTGTGCTCGTGCACTGAGTTTTTATGCAACTCATGGGTCATCCAAAACCAAAATCCCAGTCTTCCTTCAACCACCCTACTTCATCTACCCTACCTGATCTGTTACCTAGTGCTTTTCCTCAGAAATAGCTTTAGAACTTTTTCCTGGTTTATTCACCTGCCCTGGCACCAGGTGATTTGGAACTCTAATGCTGTAATAATTTTGCATGAGAGTGCTCTGCTTCTGTATCAGGCAACAGGAGAAAGGGGCTACAGCATTTCCTCCTGGAGGGCAGGGGTTCTGAGGGCTTTGTTTTTCAAGACCAAATTGTGAAATAGCTCAATCTAGCTTTGACTCACTTTTTTTATTTGTTTTTTTAAAGAAGTACCTAAAGGCCGTTCAAAGCAGTAAATGATACAGAACTGTAATTGAGAAGGTGGGATAATGTTGAAGGAGGTTGTGTTACTCAGCTTCAGGTGAAAACTAATCTTTAGTTACTTCTTTAGTGCTTCTTTAGTTGCTTTCCCAGCAAAAGTGCCTTTACTTATGGTGAGGCAGAAGTTTGTATTCGTATCCTGAGGCTGCTACTGCCTGTGGAGTTAACAGGACTCTCCTAAGGCGTAATTAATATCAGGCTGTGGAAATCTTTTTATAAATAAGTTGACTTTTCAGATTAGTTATAGTTCATTTAGTGCTCTGTGAAATAATGGGGATGTTGATGAAACAGTGAACTTGGAGCATCTGTCATCTGTTTGGGAAGTCCTGTCCCAGACAAGAGGAAGTTTTTAGAACAATTGGAAGCATGTCCTATGAATAGGAGATGCTGGCTGCCCTCTGTTTACTGTGTCATTTTTCTTAGTGAAAGGTTGGTTCACTATAAGAGACACTGGTTGCTTCATTAAGCAACCCGAAGTGGGGCTTATACATTGTCATGATTTTAGTAAATCTAGCCTTAATGTGAGTTGCAAATAAATGTGATAAATATGCAATAACTTACTTCTTTGTATAAGGGTACCGTTTCTTGTAGTAGCACTGCTTTCTGCTTTCTCAGTAAAGTTTTATAAACCTATGTAAGTGTGGTGGCATATGATCAACCCGTGGGTTCCATCATGCCCTGCACAGTGAACATTTTGTTTACTTTCGTTATTTCACCATCCTTTTATAGTTGTATTTCTAAGTTTAGAAGTACTGTTTACATTACCTTCCATAAAACAGTGAAGAAATAGCAAGCGAGATCTAGGCTTTAGTTCTTTGAGTTTTTACTTTATGGGAGCCAGACAGAGAAACAAGTAACTGCATGTCAGACTCAAGAGCTGGTGTCAAAGTACTTGAAAAACAGATCATGTCAATTTGAGAATGTTTGCATGTTAGGGGTTATTCTGATAATGGTCAGTCAGTGTTCTTGAAACTAAAGAACTTGTGGAATAACAAACATTTAACAGAAAACCCTGCAAATGTGTTGAGTTGGGAATCTAGTACTAGTTTGCAGTTTCTAGTACTACATAAACTCCCTGATTTAGCATGAGGTTTTTAGCATGTCTCCTTCACAGAATGCTCTGTACTTTGGCCTCAGACTGAAAAGTGGCCTGCCCAACTGAGTGGTGACATGTTCTGTGCTGAAGTGCTACTAACTTCAACTCCTTGATGTACATCCACCATCTAGCTTTGGGAAGTAGCTGTGTCTTACATGGTTTGAAGTCTGGCAGCAGTGGTTACAGGAAGAAGAGGGGAAACGGCTTTATTTATTGCACAAAGTATTTTTTTAACACAATGTAAATTCTTTAGACCAAACTTCCATAAATAGTTTCTAATAAGATGTTGAGCCTAGTCTCTGTTCCAGCTTCTGTGCTGTGCTCCAAACTTCCTGAATTAATTTGGTGATTTGAGAACAATACTTACTGTGTTTCCTTCACCTGCCTGTGGCTTTTCTAGATGTAACAGTTCCTTTTAAAAATAAGGCAGGCTTTGAATCTGGCTATTCCTAACATACTTGCTCTCAGTTTGTAATTTCAGGTAAAAAGTTACTTTTTCCAACCTTTACTTATTGTAGTAGATTTGCTTTTGCACTCTTGACATTCTGGTGTGAAGAGCAAGAGTCTACATTAAAAATCCAAGCTCTAATATCCTGTGGTGCAAGACAGTACTGCTGCTCCATGGGTGACTGGCTGCCCAGTTGTAGGGTCAGTAGGCTTCTTAATCCTCAGATACCTGGGTTTTTTTATAAATTCTGAGCAACAGGTTTCTCTTCCAGATGTACAGTCAGGTGCCTTCATGTTTTAAGTTAGGAGGTTATACTTTTAAATGTGTTAGGAAGCTCATAATTATTGAGAGTTGGTAGAATAGTCTCTCTTGTTGATTTCATTTCTGTAAATAAACCGATTTTAAGTCTTGCACTGTAAATGTTAAATAATCTGGTGCTTATACATGACTTCATAATTTCAAATTGTTTTTGTTATTACAATATTTTAGCTTTTGAAATGACCAAAATTATTTAAGATACAGTAAATTTCTACAAACTAACTGAAGGTGCTTTTACAGTAAATTAGACTTGGAAATGTCACTATTCTTCCGTAACAGATTTTTGTTCATATGCATTTATAGCAATAGTGTAGTTCAAGAATGAAAGTAGGCTAAATGCTAGGATTTGCACTGTTCTTAATCCTATATGTAAGCACTGATAGATGCAGTAGGATTTGTGCTGTGTGTGCATTTCACTTTTTCATGTATAATACAAACTTAAAAGGAAGACAACATAGGTAACAATTACAATGGCTGTATTCAATATCATGAGAGATTCCAGATCAGTAGTATTTTAAAATTAAATGTGTGGGGTTTAACTTGTCTTTTCATTGAAAATGTTAGGTTAAGCAAGACTTAACTTTTTATACAGATTCAGATTTACAGAAACTCCTATCTTTATATTGTTTCCAGCTCTGGGATGTTTCTGGGAAGTCAGAGTGTCTTCAAGTCTTCCTTTAATTCTTTCAAGAAAAAAGAGAAAGCTTCCTTTTAAGTAATTACTAACATTTCACAGAATACAGAATGTTTAAATTTGAATAGGTCACTAAGAATTTTACTGAAAACAGAATATTTTGTCATTTTTAAGCATTTATATTGTTGATCAGAAGAACTGGCATCTTGTTTCCAGTATTGGCTTACAGTTCAGTGCCTTTAAGAAAATGATTACAGCTCATGGAGCATTAATCATTTTAAAAAAAAGGCATTCCTAGCTTTTTAAGGATACAGATCCTGCAAATACAGTTCTCTGACGCACTTCCAACTGTGAGAACAAATTGGCAATTTTTTTTAAGCATGTTTGATCAAAATTACTAAACTGTGGAGATGAACTATTTGTATCTTAATGGTTGGGTACATAGCTTTGTTATGCAGAAAAAGTATGCAAAACTGCATGATTAAGAGCTTCCAGCAAATACTTCTCATGCCTATACTTGCAACAGGATCCTTTAGTAAGGATGTCTGCATGGCACTGCAGTATGTGGAAGTTGTATTGCACCCCTGAGGAGCAGTTTAGCTGCATTTCCATGGCACTTCTAACATTAAAAAGCAAAACAGACTCCACGGAAGAAGGTGGGGGTTGTCCATTAATTCTGGCATAATGCAGGATACTCAGGCTGACTTGGATATTGCTTCCAAAAGATAACATTTTTCAGGGCAGCACTGCATGCCTGGCAGAAAACAGGGAGCCAGTGTTTTATTATATAGCTCATGCATGAAGGGTTATGTCTTCCTCCTCTTTGTTTAAAGCTCAAGAACTTGATCTGTTTCCCTCACTCATATGTAAGTGGCACATCAGTGCTAATTAAGTAGGAAGTATGTACAGTTAATAAGGTTAAAGTCATTACAGGTTTTACTAAATTTCCATTATGTTCTTTCGATGAAAGTTTGCATTAGTTAACTCTTCAATTGTTTTAAATAAAATCTTTATCTGTAACATCTGCTGTACTGATAATTGTGATTTTGTTATGAATTGATTTGGAAATTGAAGCACACCATTTAAGAGACTATGACTAAGTTGACGTTTTCTTCTATATTGTTATTTTTTCTTTGTAAAATTAAATCACTTTATAAATAAACTTACTGAAGTATGAATATAAGGAGTGCTGGTCATTATGAAACGTAAAGCCTGTGTTGCTGGTACAGGTTATTCTTTCACTGCAGAATGTTTAGGTGTTGCCTTAAGCCAGTCAGCATCAGTGATTCTACACAGTGCCAGGAACAGAAGTATTACATTTTAAGGTCAGTTGCAAATGTGGATGAGGAGACCATTTAACATAGTGGAAAGAAAATTAAAAAGGTGTTGGATGTACTGGAGAAAGGAATTGTGTGAACTTCAATCACTGCTTCTAGAATATTTATGAAATATTGAAGATGGGGGTTTTTTTTCTTTCCCTTTTTTGTTTTGTCTATATAACTTGTTAATAAAAGAACTGGGTGCATAGAAACAGTTTCACATGTGCCCTTTTGTTTCTATAAAGTGTTCATTGAAGCTGAAGAGGGTTTGTGGGAAGTTCTAATGTAATGTCACATCTCAGCTGAGTTCTTACCAATTTTTCATGCCTCTGTTATGGGAACTTCCCTGACAATGTCAGATCATCTCCCTCAGTAACTTACCTTGGAGATGATGTACCTTTGTGTCTAAGATACCTATAGGCAGTCCCATTCAACAATAGGGTATGTTATGATAAAGCAACTCCCAAGGCAAAGAAACAGCATTAGAAATTTATTCAGAATATAAGAACATTTGTAAAATAAGTATTATAAATGCCTCTGTATAAATAAATGCAGTTTTTACAATTCTATATCAAATAAACACAACATAGCTATTTTACAGCTGCTAGGAAACTAAAAATAGCAACACATTTAAAGCTAATTCAGTATGGTGAAAAGTTTCTAAAGTTACAATTTATGGTGCAGTATTAAAGGAGGAGAAAATCCTAATAAAACCAGTACAACAATACTGACATGAACGCAAACTTATTCACATGTGCTTTGCAATAGCTAAGAGTACATTCAAGCTGGTGAAGATTCATACATATAATTAGAAAAAAAGTAATTTTTGTTTTCTGAACACACTGTGAAATACAAAGGTTCATGCACTCTGGTGACTTAGAAAATTAAAAAAACCCAGTCATCAAGTCATGAATGGACTTAGGTTTTGTTGGCAAGAACCACCTACTTTTCTTGTTTTACATATGAATTATTTCTGCAACAAGTGTTGAGAGACTTAAGTTGCTGTTAACTCAAGGTGTGTTGCACACTCACGTATATCTTGTGTGCTGGTATTTCAGAGTTGCAAGAACAGACTTTTAGTTTGTTTGGCATTTATTCTCAGGGTTGGTGCCATTTTAATGGCTACTCCAGAACTGCAGCTAATTATTAATATAGAACAGTTCTTACAATAACACTAAACCTTTTACCACTTCCCTATTGATCTTTTCCAGTGTGCCAACAAATGAATCAGAATCAGTAGCTGCTTCCTTGGGCAAACTAAACTGGTGGTCTGGCAAACTGTGGCTACTGCTGAGGCTGTGTGATACCAGTGGGGTTTTTTCATCTACAAGCCTTACGGGAAGAAAATGGCTTACATTTACAGATGATTTACAATTCAATCTAAAGCACTTTTAGAGCAGAGCTGGCAGGGAAGATGACACAGTAACTGTAGTGAAATGGCATCAGCAAATCTTCAGGCCTGAAAAAGGCACTGAGGGGTGGCTGCAGCTTTTTATGCCTCTAAACTCAGGTGCCTATTCAGCCTCAAGAGGAGAGGACTGAGAAGGAATCTCATCCACATCTGTCAGTGTCTGCAGGGAGGTGTCAGAGGGTGGACCAGGCTCTGCTCAGGGTGCCCAGCAATGGGACAAGAGACCTTGAGCAGAAACAGACACAGGAAGTTCCACCTGAAGATGAGGAAGAACTTCTTTACTCTGTGGGTGACTGAGCACTGGAACAGAAACCAGAGAGACTGTGGAGTCTCCCTCTCTGGAGATACTCCAGAACCCTCAGGATCCAATCCTGAGTACCCTGCTCCAGCAAACCTGGCTTGAGCAGGAAGGTTGGACCAGATGACTCCACCAGTGGTCCCTTCCAAATATTCTGTGTTTCCATGCTTTCTTCATTTGTACCTGTCACTTAAAGACATGTTTAAATTCAAACACTACCAAGGCATTTTTTATGGAAGAAATTCTTGACCGTGAGGGCGGTGAGGACCTGGCACAGGTTGCCCAGTGAAGGTGTAGATGCCCCATCCCTGGAAGTGTTCAAGGCCAAGTTGGATGGGGCACTGAACAACCTGGTCTAGTAGAGGTGTTCCTGCCCACGGCAGGGATGATCTTTGAAATCTCTTCCAAAACAAACCATTGTGTGATTCTGTTATTCTAAATAAATAAAAAAAAAAAGAGCCTAGGAGGCAATCCAGTACAGTAGTGGCTTCCAGTCCTCTTCTTTGAAAGGTATTTCACATGGACATTTTGAGATGACCTCAAGTCACACGGGTGTTTCGGATGCCAGAAGACAGAAGTGTAATTGCATATTTGCCACAGTACAGAGTGGATACTTTTCTACGTGTTTCTTCAGAAACAAGTGTGCTCAGCTACCACTGAAGCTTATGGCAAAACCCCATACTCCTGTTGGTGAGGAACTTGGCCAAAAAAGGGAAACACCATAGACAGCTGCTATGAAAAACCATAAAGACAGCAGAACTCAATGTGCCTTCTTCCTCAACACAGTGGTTTGCAAAAATTTCCATTTGCATTATAAATTAAGTGCAATTATCTTGAGAAAGAGGACTGATCATAGCCAATCCCAGGACATCACTAACTAAAAATTTTGAAATCATCACTGTTTTAACTTGCTGTTGCAATCAACATATATAATGCTCGCTTTGTAGATGATGTATCAGGCTCCAGAGAAGTAGGAATGACTACTCTAAGGAAAGAAGACAGCAGCTACAGTAGAAAGAGATGAACACCAACTGCTACAGTCTCAGATATAACCAACATGTAACAACAATACTACATTATGAACACAAATTCCCGTATTTTGGCTGCCTGGCCTAACCCAACAGTAGCCAAAACCAGTCAAAGTCCTCTAAAAATATTTCCTCAGTACTAGAAATGGGAGAAATAAGCGAGAGAAGTTATCATAATTCTAAATACACTTGTAAAACTGAAGGTGCAACTCAGCATGTAAAGCAAAAAGGACAAACAACTCTTGTAATTAGATGTACTGGAAATAAGCCTGAAAAATGCAAAGTAGAGGTGTAACACAGAAGCAGGCTAGCACAGTGAATGAACTCCAGTTTGGCATGTTAAAACACACATGGAAGCTGTTTCATGTACTCTGTTAAAAAGAAGCAGATTGTGAATGTAACACGTGCTATGGCAGATTCCTGTGTTTTGACCTCTACAGAAATCAACCTGATCCCCATGATTTGCTTAATGTTCATTAACATAATAAGCCAACATTTGCAATTCAGTCAGTCTGATAATACAGTAATATAACGTGATTCAAACAAAAGAAGAAAATGTTAGCAGTAACAAAAACTAACCTAAGAAGCTGTAAGAAGACATCACCATTCACATTCTGTTTGTGGCTGGATATCAATACACCTACACATTTATAGTTTTGTGCCTATGTATTCAATATTAAACAGGTACATTCCTAATAAGTACCTTTTTGGTCAAAAAAAAAAAAAAAAGTATAAAAAGAAGACATTCTACCTCTTGATCACAGTAAGCTGTAATAAGCACTACACACATGACAAAAATGGCCCAGCTTCTTACAGAAAACCTTGGCTACAATGTGATAGCTAGAAAAACCACCTCTTTTACAAAGTAGCTGCAAACACCATGCAATATGAATACCAGGAGGTCTTCCATCATTTCTTACCCACCCTTAGCTCAGACCATCTGTGTGGCTCGGTGAAACTCACAGCCTTCAGCGCTCTTACAAACCGTAAGAAATACACCATTTATCATGGTTCTCAGAGATGCAACTACGGTTCTGTGGGTTTTTTTATTCCCAAATCAACAGGAGTTGCCCCACCTGATCTGCAATGTGAGCAGCAGTATTGCAAGTAGGGTGCAAAAAAGCAAAGCAGCCTGTCATCTCCCCTCTCTGCAGCTGCCTCACAACACTGAGCCTTGAGGGTACAGTATGGACCTGGGTGCAGAGGGAGCTCAGGGATGGCAAAAACTCTCAAATGATCTCCAAACGACCCAAATGAAAACCTCCTAACATTAATTATTTTGCTGTGACACTGTCACACATGGGACATATATAAAGTGGCAGAGAAGCTGTATAGACAGAACAACACAGACAATGTACATAATTATAGCATGATAATTCAGGCACTGCCATTTTACATTATGAAACAGTTCTTAAGGTTAACACTTTTATTATCCCCATGACACCTCTCTGGGATCCCAGAGAAGGTGCTTTAAGTGTGCCGGCATTCACAGAGCTTTTAGTGTTTGACGCTCCCTAAAAGTCAGCCTCCAAAAGAAAGAAAGTTGTAATGGCACTAGGCATCTTTTAAAGAGATGCGCTTAAAGTGAAGTTTCATTGGTGTGTGGTCTGGAGTTCTCCTCTTCCAGTAAAGCTATTCTTTGTTTGAGCATCCTTACTTGTGTTTCATGTCTCTCCACCATGGCCATCATTTGCGATTCCAGTTTCTTCAGCTTATTTTGATGCTTTTTCTTTGCTTTTTCATAAGCTGCTACCAAGTTGCTGTTAAAAACACAAGGCAATACAAGGTAATTCAAAAAGTCTTGTTCATAGCAAGCGTTACAAAAAATCCACCCCAAAGCCCCACCTTCAGAGAACTCCAAAGCTTGAGAACCAATCACCCTCCTAAAATTTACCAGTGCTTTAAAATGGATTAGATTCAAACCTTATTGATCCAAAACC
The DNA here is from genome assembly GCA_035047865.1 of Dendrocincla tyrannina. Taxonomy (NCBI): domain Eukaryota; kingdom Metazoa; phylum Chordata; class Aves; order Passeriformes; family Dendrocolaptidae; genus Dendrocincla; species Dendrocincla tyrannina. Next base: position 11,671,478 of record JAWWMP010000093.1, on the reverse strand, counting down.
AACTCAATGCTAACATCTGTGTCTTTTCTGAGGAAAATACACACCTTTACCAGTAAACTGGTAAAGAAAACGTTGTTTAAACATGGTTCAAAGAGCCAGACAGAGAATGACCTCGCAGAGCACTGATTGTGAGTCAGGATACCACAACATTAAACACGTAATCATTTATAAAAACATTGCATGGTCAAAATCTGCTTAGAAAACCCAGGATGATTTTGCATTTTTCATTTTAAAAAATCACATTCATATTCAGAAGATGGCATTTTGTGCTAATTTATCAGCTGCTGAGTAGGTTCTGTGTCTCCACCCTGACTGAGTAGGAAAGCTTGAGGTGGATATTGCTTTTCACCACAAAGTCTTTCAAGTATAATTTAAGGAAAACTACATTTTGAGTGACAGGCTCCTTGCAGGAAAGGCAGCTGCAGTCTACCAGATTCCTAGTCCATCCAAACACGGAGCCAGTAAAACACCCTGAGTGAGCAATACAGTTTAATTGTGATTATCCAAGAGAGTTTATTGATGAAGAGGCTGAAGTAAAAGAAAAGGAAGCAGTTTCAAACTAAGTAACAGTTTCATAAATCTGGGTTTTGTTTGTTTTTCTAATTGTGAATTTCCTAGTAACCAAGTTAAGAGTAACCTATTTCCCCACCTCAGTTCTTAACTATGTAGTTGTCAGTGTCCTGCATGGGAGGTTTATACCTCCCACATCTCTAAGTAGAGCCTTAAAGAGTCAATGTGTGTGAACACAAGGAACCAGAAACTTCCCATTAAGGGGAGTATTACAGTGCATTGTCAGAACACAACAAAAAAAATCAATGGTGCATCCATCTCCTGGTAGATCCTTACCTGTTTGCCCTTTTAAGGTCATTAACAAATTCTGCAGACTGCTGATGTCTGATTTCACTGCTCTTCGTGAGCCTCTCCAAAGCACTCACTAACTCCTGCACTCTAGCTTTCAGTTTCTTCTCCCTGGATCAGGAAAAAAGGAGGCAGAAAACTGTTTTCAGGACAGAAATAACACTTCAGCTTGCAAATGCACAAACAGTTGTCCTGTGCTGGGTTGACAGGCTGAAAATATTTCCCTTATTACTATTTGGATAATATAGGAGGTAGTTCTTGCATTAAAGTTTTCCAAAGATTGGTATTTATAACATTCACCATTTTAGAATATATGATCAGAGATACAGCAGACAAAAGAGACAACACACTTCTCTGATAGATCACAGTCTTGTATGTATTGAATCACACTAAGAAATAAGCATGAAGAGGTATAAATAAAAGTTTAAGAATACCTGGAACATGCCATCTACTGTGTCTTGAATGAAATAGCAGGGAAAACTACCATAGGTACTCACACATCATGGTAATCATATA